>VWPU01016959.1:0-305641 GCA_013398955.1 Callaeas wilsoni | reverse complement strand
CCAGCCGGGCAAGGGAGAGGATTTTCCCACTCTGGTCTGCTCTGGGGCGGCCTCACCACGAGTCCTGGGGGCAGTTTTGGGGGCCACAATATAAGAACGATATTAAACCATGGTATGACTCTGAGGGATGCTCCTGCACAGGGCCAGGATTTGGATTCGATGATCCTTCTAGGTACATTCCAACTCAAGATATTCCATGATTCTGTGCTTCTATGATCTTGCATCACAATGGAACTGGAAGAGGGGAGAAAAAGTAGATTTCTGGATTGGTATTACTTTTTATCTTAGTGTCTGCACTCATTCTGAAGCCTCTTATTTCTTACTGCTGTCTCCAGCAAGGAAGATAAAAATCGTAAGAGCAGTGATTTTTATTGTAAAACTAAATTCACTTAACCACAGATGCAATCAATGTTCTTCATGTAAATGAAGCAGTGTTTTTATACTACTTTTCTAATTTAGGATTTTGTTTGTACATAATGAATGTTTACAAGTGAGTGCTATTTCTCACCATAAATGTAAAGTGAAGCTTTTGAGTCTATTAAAATAAATTTTTCTTGGCCACGGAAAGAGCACCCAAGAAACTCATTGTGAGAGTCATTTCTTGTTTTCATGCACTTGAGACAAAAATTGCTACATCCATGAATGTTTTTTTTCCCAAATTCAACTTGTTTTTCCACAGTACTTTTAGCCATTTTGATCTTCCCTGCATCAGGCGCTCTGTTTACATTCAGAATTAGACCCTTGGTGTTTCAAAACTTGGGTTCAATATATCGTGGTTTTGCAGTTCCTTGTTTGTAGTCAAGAGCTTTTTCTGGTGACCTTATACAAAGGAAACCAGAGTAGTTCCTGATGAGTTCTACTGAGTCTCAGACTGCTTTCATCGTTTCTTGGATGACAATGACATCTTTCTATAATTTAGTAAGAAGCATTGCTGGGCTGCAGCAAATTCTCTTGCTTCTTAACTGTCTCATTTGCCTGAGTCTGAGGGTGGCAGTCTGAGGGGGAAAGCATCTGTCGATAAAGAGGTTCTGACTGATTCCAATGGGAGAACAGACACAGGAGATCAGAATTTTAATCTTATTCCACTTCCAGAAATACTGCTAAACCAAATAATTTTTAAAGTATGGTTGTGTCTGTCTGTGTTTAATTCTTTCATACTTGTCAGGCAGCATCCTAAGCTCTCACAGAAATCAGCACAAGCTTTGGGCATAGGAAGACTGCCCCATCATCACTTTAAAAATCAGTCTTTTTCCTCTTGGTACCTATGGGTGACACTGTGATTTTGGAGTTACAAAGACCTCCTGCTCCACTCGAGAATAAAGAAAAGAGGGAATGAGAGCTCAAAATGTCAGTAATGAGAGACAATACAGCAATTTTATTAGAGTTTTCTTCTGTACTGTAGGTACAAGCTCTAGTGGACTCATTTTCAGGATTTTGTCTTTCTTATTTCTGCTAAATGACATATTTGGTGATATCAGCCTCATGCAATCACAAGAATTCTCTGAAAACATTAGTGAACACATTGGCAGGAAAATAATTAACTTGGAACTCAGAAAAAGCTGGATAAAGACGAAAGTCATGCAGATATGTTTTTTACATTTTAGGTTTTTTCCCTCTTGTCTGTCATGAAAGTTTGTGATGGGGACAGAAAGGGGTTTTGCTATACTGAGTGCTGTTGAAAGAGGAAGAAAAAGCCAAAATGAAATAAGCAGTGGATAGAATTCACTGCACTATTTCAGTCAGAAATTGCTGCCACATGGACTCAGACTTTCTAATGGCTTTTCACAATCAGCCATCTGTAAGCCTCCAATTGGTTTGGTGCCTGCAGTATTTATTTTGAAATGCTATATAACCCACAGCATCTGGGAATACCCTCAACACATACTGTGCAACCACAAACTATATAAATATTGGGGAAGATTCAACAGACTCTTCTACAATTTTTTTTTTTGGTTGAACTTGCAGAAGCAAGGTCAGAATGGAAGAAGTTCCATCCAAGTGTAGGTAACATAGTGTGCATCCTTTTAAAATTGCCCTGTCATTGTGGACATTCTTGTTCTTTGAGATATAATAATAAAAAATCTTGATGACAATATTAGCAAATATTAAAATAGAGTAAAACAAAATATTCTTAAGAGAGGATTTGTGGGAAGATATAATGGAATACTGTCATTAGTGTTATCTATTCTCATTAAAGTCTTTCTGTCAACCACTTTGGCTATATTTCAAATGGAATTACATGTGTATATGAGTAGTTGATTGGGACTTAAGGCTGAATCCGTGTGTTTATAAAGATATTTCGAGACAAGAAATTTGTTAATTTGTTGTTATGCCAAGACAGAAAGCCTCCTTCCCATCAGGAGCCATTGTGAAAGCAAATTTGTTTATGTTTTTGAGGTGATGCCACTTAGCACATCAGGAATAATCATTGAAAAATTTCAAAAATTTGCAAGAACATGCATTTCATTTTATGTCAAATTTATCATGTTCTTTCAGCATGAAAAATGAAGAGAGAATAAAAGTCAAAGCACTTTAAACGGACACTTCCAAAATAGCACTGAATTCTCCCATATACTGATGTTTTAAAATATCTGTCTTCCTGTCTTATTACATTTTCTATATTTTATCCAAAACAGTATATTTCCCTACGGTTTTTGCTATGGCTTTAGACTAAGAAAGTATTTTTGTTTTAAATTGACCTGAAAATTTTCTGGGTTTTTTTAAAATTCAATCAGCAATCTACCCTCCACATCTTTTTCCTGGAGCAGATTCTGCTAAGAGGTGGAACAGGCATTCTCTGGCATCCTTTATGTCATTTAGTTGATTCTATAATTTCCAATTAATTAAAAAAGTACCTGAATTTGCAAATTGTTATTGTCTAAAGATTCTTTAGATGTAACCAGCTGGAAAAAAATTTTTAAAGCAACATTTCAACATTCAACATTTTTATAGCATACTCTTTTAAAGTGTACATACTTCATAAACATAAAGAGAGAAGGGTGTATATTTGAATTTAGATGCTTACTAACCGAGCTTGTAGCAGTTTCTATAATAATCCTTACAGCTGTGTTGTCTGAGAGAGTGTTAATATTTTCAGATTCTGAGCGAAATTGTTCTGCTAGTCACCTTAAACTTTTAGTGAATTTCTAACAGAGAAGGAAAAAAAGAGTCTCAAGATCTTTCTGAAAAGTTAGTCAGATAGTTGTTTAGGTATATGGCATGGAAATATGCTTTTCTATCTTTGGACAAAGCTTGGATTACAGATAATTATGACTCTATGTGGATGTCTTTCTTCATTCTTTACTTACTGAAGTGTAGGATGAAGGCAAAAGCTGTGAAAGTATTTATGGTAGCACTAACACCATGAGCAAGGAGATGAGTTTTATTACATATATGGCATACTTTTGAGAATGATACTTTATGAAAAATTCACTCTATGTTTCATAACAAATTCTGCCATCAAAAATTTGAATAGATTGACAACTTTATGTTAGGTATTTTCCCATTTTCCTAAGGAACTCCTTGAAGGGATTGTCTTGGTAGCCAGAGAACTGTGAAGAAACCTGTCTGATTTTTTATGCTTTGCAAAGCAAATGTTATTCATGACAAGGTTGTTTCAAGTATCTGCTTTTGCAACTAGACTGCCTGTATTACTCATACTTTCATGTAGATTAATGTACCCCTTCATACTCATGTCAAGCAGTCCAAATGTGTAAGTTACCTGACTGAGGATTTATAGATCATACGGCAACAAACAAAAGGAGAACAAGGTTTTTATTCCATCAGACATCTTTACTGTCCTTAGATGCTACAGTCTACACCTTACCTTCGAAATTAGTCAAACATTTCACAGGTCTCTGGTATACTGCTGCAGCAAGTAAAGCAAGAATTAGTGCAGATATACATAATTTTGTTGCTGTTCTGAAGATTGCGCATGCAGAACTCTCAATTCATCTTGGACAGGTAGTAAAGATCTCAATTTCCAAAAGAATTTTAGCTTTTCAGAATGGGTGGCTTGTTTGAAGGACTTTCCAAATATTCAGAAAGGGGAAAATGCACCAAATAGTAAGTTGCTATCTTCAGATTACCAATATATAAAAACCAGAGATGACTGCAATTTTCCACTCTTTCTTAAATGCATTTCTTTACACTCTTTTTTATTATACACTTTAGAGGAGTTGACAGAAAAGAAATAGCTCAATAAAAACTACCAGAAACATCTAAGGAAATCACTTTTGAGAGAGAGAGACTTCTGTGGTAAAATTTCATCCAGATCTTTCTCCTAATCATGACAACTTTTCCATTGTGAAGGTACTTTTTCTTTTATAGAAGATGATAGCACTTAACTTTCCTTATGTAAATATCAAAGATAAGGGTGAAAGTCACTGATTAAAGTGAAAGAAATAAGGGATTAGCAACCATTTCCTCAAATGCCTTCCTCTTAAGGATTCTAGCTCCTTTCTATAATGAAAAATATAATAATAGAGTAGTAAAAAGCATTGAATCAGTACATTTTTGCTGTAAATGTGCTGATAATTCAGATAATTTTAGAAGCAATTCTTACATAAATTGGCAAGCATGGGTAAAAATAAGAGAAGTCTATTTTAAATGTTACAAAGACGATGACATTTATGTTACTCAGCTACAGCTCACTCTTCCTTATTTGACAGTTCTCATCACTTGCACAAATGAGATATGTAGGAATTGATGTTGTATGGCTGTGAAAGCAGTTATACACTTTTGAAAAGCAATAAGGTGCTTTTTAGTAAGACTTTTGTTGTTGTTGTTTTGGGTTTTTTTTCTGAATTGAAAATAAGAATGCATAATCACATCAGGAGAATAGCTAACAATACTAATGGAAATCCAGGGACTGTTGTATGTAAAGTGATTGTGGAACTGAGGCTTGCATGGTGAAAGACAAGTGTAGTCCCTGCTGAATATGTTTTATTTCCAAAATAATTAACTCTGTCAAATAATTAATATTTGCTGACAAGACCAAGTTAAGTGCATGCAGCATCACATATCTTGTAATTAGCTGGGATGATATGATAATACAGACTGAAAATAATCAATTTGAGCTGCCAAAGCTGATCACTTAAGCCAAGTGAAAAAACACAAGCAACATTCTTCCATAGATTTCATGCACACTTATAATTAGCTTTGCCTGCTTCTTTGGTCTTTTTATATTTCAGCACTGAGTAGCCAAGTTTCTTTAATATGAGTGTTTTTTAACGTTTATTTGAGAGCTCCCTGAGCAAATTTGGTGGAATAAACACACTAAGAGTCAATTGGAAGCAAATTAAAACATTGAACATATTAGATAAAAATAAATCTAGGTAAACTAGATAAATTGAAGGAATATTTAAAACATTTAACCTTGAAATGCAAGTGCTACAAAATAGCTGTTCACAACTGATCTATATTTACAAGAAAAAAATATCCTAACTCATTGCAAGCTGTTGAATATTAAAACTTAATGTGCATCTGTTCAGATTCACTTCAAGGGGATAATATAAAAGCAGTAGCAAAACACTTCTTGTTTCAATTGATACCTATTTCTGTCCCAATTAAATCAATGAAAGCTATACTGTGGTTTAAAGCAGAGTTACTTTAATAATGAATCTTTCTAATAATATAATTCATTAGACCAGAGATTAGATATTATGACAGCATGAGCTATAGAAAAAATCTTTACAGGGTAGAAAATTTGAGAGATAAATTATTCATTCTAAATTATTTGCTCTAACCAGATTTTACTGCACTCCTATCAGATACTTTACAGCTCTAAAGCGTGATGCTGGAGATCAAGTATAATCAATAATATAAATTATTTAAATGTGAGATTCATAGGCAGGTTTCTTTACACTCAAACTTTTCCAATCTCCTGTGATACAGGAGAGATAAAGAGAATTATATTTATGTTAAACATTTTTGATTTTTATGATTGCTACTGAGGTTTCTAAGAATTTTTTTTCCAGACTTGCATTTTTTGCCTTAAAAATAAATCATAATCCACTTTTCAATTAGAAAATTTAGTGGAAATATTTTTCTTGTTTATGGTCCTTCCCATATGTACATACGATGTGAAAACAAAGAAAAATCTAGTGTGGAAACAAAGAAAAAACCAACGTCCTGCATGTTCAGTTTTACTAGGATAATTCTTTTGTAGTCTTTAAAAATGCTATGCAGCTGAAAGACCCAGGGTTATTTTCTATGAAGCACATTAAGAGAGAAAAAATCAGATATAAAAGCTGTGTGACAACCTACATACTAGTGTTGCTCCTTCAGGTTCAAGGCGGAAGAAAATCGGCAGGAAGGACTGGGTGGCATGGAAAAAATAAAGTGGACTCGAGAAAGAAATAATGTGAATGGACTGAAGCATGGGGAGAAGCAGAGAATATATGAGACAGGTGTTATAGAGGTATGGTGATGACATTTATAATACAAGAACTCAGTACAAGAAAAGAGCGTGACACTTAGACTTACATGCGAATAGGAATTGATTTATTTTCTGAGCTCTTTGCCAAGCGTTAACCAAGCCCAGGAATATGCAGCCAGCACGAAATTATAGAACGTCCAAATGTACACAGATTTGGATCACAGAGGCCAAGCTACCTGCTGAAATAAAATAATTAGGCGGTGTCCTGGAAAATCAAAATTTGCTCAAATATTTTGTTAGGAAAGCTACAGCAAGAGCTGGCTTTGTATGCTTTGCATGAAAAAGTCTGCCTTAATCTGGTTGATGATGTTCAGGTAATGTTTTTAGGGGACCATCTTTGGCATGTTCCTATTCTATGGTGTTTGCTTAAACAAGTCTCTAAAAGAGCATAAAATAAATAAAATAATTAGCTGAGTAGAGACTATGATCATTGTGTTTGGGCATCAGATGTCTGCTAGAGTAAAAATCATAGCTCCACTAAGAATTGCTATTATCCCAAACTAAATTAAAATCTTACTTGTGTCTATTTGCTGCAGCAGAAAGTCATTGACTACAAAACTGTAGAAATATTGGAAAAAAAGCTTCTCATCCAATTTCTATGTGGCTTTTCGCAAATGTTAAAGAGGGAGCAGATAAGACTTTTTGTGTGTATATACAATTTATTTTAGAAAGAAAAGTTAGAATAGCATTTCAGAGGTTCTCGATATATGGTATTGGAACACGCTGCTTTTAACACATTTTTTAAGCTATCTAGCAGATTTTTTACATACTATGGGCCATAGTGTAGGAACTGCAGGCTTTGTGATCTCTCAGTAGCAATGAAAATATTATTATGATAATTTTCATTTGATTTCCATGTCTTAGCATGCAACTGAAAAACAGACAATTTTTTTTTTTAAATTAAAAGTACCTACTAAGGCTTTAGCATGAGTATTGACATAGATTTAATTACACAGTAAATGTCCAACGGTCTAGGAAGGGAGATAAAGAGCTAAGAGCTTGAAAGAGCCATGCTACATTGATTGCTAAAAAAGCCAAGACAGGCTAAGGAGACCAAGAATGCAAATTCTAATTTTCAGCAACAGAGAATCGAAGGAAACTTTCCATTGTCCCAGAGAAAGTCCTAAATGTTGAACTATCAGTTAAAACACTTAGAAAGGTACTTCAATTGGATATTGTGTCGTTAAGAGTCACAACAGAGGAAAATTACTGAAACAGTCTGTAGGCAAGACTTGATAATGCATGCATTGGAGCAGGTTTAAACATTCTATATACGTAAAGCCACTAAATCTTGAAAATTCTTAACCATTTCTGCAGAGCATTAGGTTGCTTGTAAATTTCAGCAACCAAAGTGCAATTAAACTTCAGATGCCTTTATGTTCAGATGATAGAAGAAAAAGTGTATCACAGATAGCGTTGAATTTGTGTTTATGAAATGCCAGGAGAGTCTATGGATCTAGTTTATAAGGATCTTGCACATGGTTGCATGATTTTGGTGGAAAAAAGAGCTGAATCACATCCAAATACAAGATATAAGACTCTAACAAAATCATCATTAGATACATATTCATATTTTCTATGAGTTTTTCTTTCTGCGTATTGTATAGATGATGGAAATTCTCATTATCCCATGTAGAAAATCCCATTTTCCCATTTTGTATTTCAAAATCACATTTGCACATTCATTTCACGCAATGAACTCTAAAGATTATCAAGGAAAGAAATACCAGATGTCTTGTTGTATATCCTCAGTGGTGAGAGATTTCTTGTATCTTGACTACCTTTGTAATTTTAAACTTTGATACAAGCACATGAGATTCAGGGTGTGAAAAGAGAGAACAGACGTTGTAGATAGACTAAAAAAGCATTCAGCTGTTTTGTGGTGAATGGTAGCATATTACCTTGGGTTCCTGACTCAGGATGTGCTGTACAGGCTAAGGAATAAAAGCAAGGCTGTGCAGGGATGTGGCAGTCTACCACACGTTGCCTGCAAATGTGCTTTTATTTTAAAGATGCAGTTGACACCTGACAGCTACAAAAATCTAGCCAGGCTGAATGAATGGGGTAAAAGAATGAAACAGAAAAGCCAAACACACAATATGGCAGTGATTTACTGCATAATGTTGGGAAAGTTACTGGCTGAGTCAGATATCAGAATTACTTTGTTGTCAGTAGTAGCTTGTCTTCCTGTAACTCAGATGCACAGTGTGGTCATCTGGCATAAATCCCCAAGACATGATCGTGAGGGACATTTTGGAGCAAAACCAATAGAAAATGTGATTCCAATTTGACTCTGATTATGAAATTCAAGTATTCTTAAATACCTCTCCCCATTATGAAAGATCAAATAATTATTTTGATCAACTAATATGGGGGATAAAATATAAAAATACCCATTAATAGAAAATACTTAGAAATATACAAAAATATAGAGCTTATACAGAAAAACAAGAACACCAGTAGTCCTCAAAACAAATTCTTATATTTTTAATTAAATGGTTTATTTTCTATTACACTTACCACTGCTGCAGCATTTTTCTGGTGTTTTGCACTTTTAAATTTCATTCATATAACAACCCACTGAGCTGGAATATCGTCAGTATTATTGTCAGTTTCCAAAGAAAGAGGACAAGGTGGAGATATTAAGTGACGTGCACAAGGTCTCTTATCAAGTCTGTACCAGAGCTAGGATTACAATTTGGAAGCTCTTGACTTCTTGTTTGGTATTCAACAGCCTAGACCATGACATTCCTCAAATCCAATTTCAGACTCTTATAAAATAATAGAGGAAACACAAGGGAGCAAAATGCTAGTCAAAATAATGCTGCCAAAGGTTTTGTCAGAGACTTCGATAGCACAAATTTTGTCTATCCATGAGTTGATTATAGCATTTCCATAAGCAAAAAATATCAGATTTTACTTTTTAAATGCATGAGAAATTTTCCAAAATAATCTTCTTTCCTTATGAATAATTTGAAAAATTTCTTCGTATCAGCCTTGCTATGCTTAATGTCGAGTGTCCCAAAAAACAACTTAGTATGTAACAGAGAAGGACTGAAATAAGAACTGTGGTGTTGGGGAAACATCTAACCATTACATTGGTACCACTATCACAGCCAGCTTTAAATAATAGCTTTGGATTCTAAGTCATTAAAACAATTCATTAATTAAAAGTTCAGAAGATGTTGTACATTGGGACTGTAAACTCCCTTGAGGGCAGAGAAAACTGATGGAGCTTATTAGGAAGGTTAGAAATATAAAAAATAATAGTAGGAGACTGTCTTAGTTGCCAAGGCTCATTTAATACTCACAGTGATATGAAGCTGAAGGGAAAGCACAAACACAGAGGGAGGAACAGTGCCAAATGACACCGAGCATTTCTACTGAACACAAGATTAGCTGGAAATGTCATATGACAGCAAATATCGCTAAGGTTTTTTTTAGGCGATCCATAGTATCACGAAGTCACCAAGTGACGAGAAAGACAGGAGTCCTGCCGATTTTACTGTTGCTGCACTAAAAACTGAAGACTGAAAACAGATTTAGACCACCATAGAAAGTCAGAAATGCTTTAAAATTATTAAAGAGCCAGCAGGAATGAGTGATGAGAGAAGATTAATATAGCTTGCTGTACAAATGATAAATGATGACTTGGAGGAGTTGAGATAGCTGGCTACAAATAGATCTGGTCAAAATATTGGAAGTGAAGGGAACTTTACCTTCTGCTTTAAAAAGCAAACAAAAGACCCCAAACTTGTTCATTTCCTTCTCCAAGAACCTGTCTGACAGCACATAAAAGCAGCACATCCCAATATTAAAAGCTTCCATTGTCATTTCCTGGATGGGCATATCCAGCACATAGATCACAAAGAAGACATGTTAACATATCAAAGTTAGCACATTATTTTAATTACTAATTAAAATTAGTAATTAATTTACTAATTAGTATCAAAAAGGTCAAAATCGTGTTCTCTCTCCTGGAGAAATTTTGAAAGGTGAAGTATTACCTGCAGGACGATAACAAAGGTCCCATTCTGGAATCTGCTGACCTCAATGTCCAGATCTCTTGAGTGTTCCCTTGAAGTGTGTATCTCTTTAAGAAATTACACAGGTAGATAGTGCATTATCGTTACTCCATTTCAAACTCCACTTAAAATCCTGAATAAGTCTTATGTTTTTTATTTATTTTTCTCCTGATTTTGCTGTATTATTTGCACAACTATACTGGTATGTGCTATCACAATTACTTTTTATCC
This sequence comes from Callaeas wilsoni, assembly GCA_013398955.1. Taxonomy (NCBI): domain Eukaryota; kingdom Metazoa; phylum Chordata; class Aves; order Passeriformes; family Callaeidae; genus Callaeas; species Callaeas wilsoni. The sequence goes on along the minus strand of VWPU01016959.1, from coordinate 294,946 downwards.
TAGCCACCAGAGTTGCATCTTGATTTTACAACCTATAAATAAAGAAATCCTTGTATTTCATAGGGTTTAAATACGATGGAGGAAAGGAACCCATATCTGGTGTTCATCAAATATTGTACTAGAGAAATGTTTTTCTTTACAGGGTTATTTTCTAACCTTTACAAGGTTATTTTCTACATCCTGAGAAAAAAGAACATGTGAATAGGAGGGAAAATCCCTATTTTTCTGTGCTGACAGGTTCCATTTCCCTCTGCTCATTTGAGTGGGAGAAGGTTCCAGCACCATGAGCTGGTGCAGGGCAATAAGAAGCTGAAACTCTATCCACCTGTACAGACCTCAGACCTTTTCCTTTTCCTTCCACTCCTTGAGAGTGGTGCTACTCCTGGGACAGAGTGTACATCTTCCCTTACTGTTCCAAAAGCTTAAACATCTAATGTAAAATAATATATCCTTAAAAGTGGTTATTTGTGTTGGTATGTTATTATTAATCTCTAGTTATTTTAATTTTTTTAACAAGTAGATACATTTTATTCACCTTCCATGAAGATAGTATTTGTCTCTTTGAAAAGGGTGACAGCGGAAGATGAAGTGAGATCTGCTGTATCATTTTATCTTTCAGTCCTTCATTTTTTACAAGATGTGGCATATTGATGCATATTGTCCTTTATGCAGGTCCAGAAATGCCAGCTTGAAGGAAACATTGTCCATGTTACAGACATGATGTGTCAACCCCTTCTTAAAAGTAATTGAAAGGAAGCAAAAAGCTAAACCATAAATAAAGGAAGAAAGAAATAAAAAGACAGGATATCTTGAAGAGAGAGAGAGAGAAAGGGAGCATATTCTTTGACTTTAATGATGACAGGAAAAACCCAAAATATTTTGATGTGAATTTAACTAAGCATCTTATTAACAACGTTTTTCTTTATTTGTGTGACCTAGATATGGCAATTCATTAAAAATGAATTTAAGACATAAAGAAGAAACAATTTCTCCAAGATAAAATATATTTTATCTGATAGCTCCCTGTTCTCTCTCTTCCCTCCTTCCGTTTCTCCCTGCCATCATGAAATATCCAATAGTCACGCTTCCAACAGATATGAAAAATTTTATAGGGGTTTTGTCAAGTACTGATTTAACTGAGATAAAATACTTTTAATGACTGCTTATTAAAGCAATTAATATGAATATTTAATTTTCTTAAATATTTTACATAAAATATTAGTATCGATGCAATATAAATCTATGTTGTAGGACATTTCACGCACAGAAGGACACTTCAAATGCTAAAATATCTTAAATTTGTCTGCAAAACAATAAAAATATTCATGTTATCACTGTTGCTAAAAGGTAATTGAAAAGTAGAGAAAACGTATTATGGCCTAATCCTTTTTCTTGATAAATATTTTAATAATTATTGATTCTTTAATCTCAAAGACAGCACATCACAGAAAAGCTCAGATATTAAAGCAAGAACTGAAACTTGATATTGATAGAAGTTCTGCTTTTAACTGAGGCTGGATAGCAGAAGGGCAGGGATTGCATGGAAATGTTGAAAAGAGCAAAACCCCATGTGTTTTGGGCCAGAGACTGCTCATATGTTAAAGTGCTGCATTTTGGCTATCTAAGGACCAATACTATGATGTTTGATTTTTTACCAGAATGACCATGTTCAGCCTGACCCCCAAATATCCTAGCAATTAATTTCTCACAGTCTGTACTTACTACTGTGGATTTCATTGTGGAAACAAATGGCTGTTCAACCATGTGTCTGTTAAGGACTTTATCTTTTTTAGAAGGATTTGCAATAATCAAATGTGCACTGTGAATCTCAGTATGCAAGCATCTTACTGTAAATAGCAAAATTAAGTTTTGGAATTTAATGGTGCTTAGAGTAACCTGTCAGTGATGGAAATTATCATATTTAGAAATCTTTCTCCACAGAATTACTCTTTTGCTATCACACAAACCTAATACAGACTGCTGCTTGCTTACTGGCTCAGCTCTAAACATGATCTCAAAATGAATTTTTTTGGGGGGGGGATTCGGAGAAGGGAAATGAAAGTGGTTTTCATTTTTTCGTGTTTCCTCTGTTAAAAAAAAAAAAAAAAGCTTGATATTAAATCTCTATAAAAGTAACACATTTTTATTTAATTTTCAGAAAGGATTTTTATTCCTTAAAGATTTTCAGTTTTGTTTTTTCAGTTTTTCCTCCATAGACCCTATTTTTTCCTAAAGTCTCTGCAAATAATACTTACTTCAATCAAATATGTAGACCTTTTCTATTTGATTAAAAGGCTTTATTGATGAAAGGAAAGAAACAGTTCCAAGATAAAAGCACATAAATACATAGAAGGTCTTGAAAGTATTGCTAAACTTAATAAAGACAACTTTTTAAAAGCAAAATTAGGTATAGATCTCAGGAAAAAAATAAAAAAGAAAGAAAGAAATAAGAGAGAAAACCCAAGCCATCAATATAAATATTTTCTAGTCTTCTAAAGAGATTTATCTGACTTTTCTAATTCTAGCAGAGTTATTACAGGTTAGCCTCATTGGTTAATTCTGTGTAGGAAAATGCATAAGGACAAGTCCAGAGACAATATTTCAGTATTTGGTAGAAATTTTACTTAGATGTTATGAGTTCCACCTAGTATTTTAAAACAAAAAGCAGTTACACTACTGGGAAGATGCTGAAGTTAATTGCTTTCAAAATCCCTTTAACTTAGATCCTCAAATTTCTATATTTCCTAAATTTTTGTTGCAGTTTGACCAAATTGCTGCCTGTTCAAAGACAAATTTTACATTTTAGTGTTTGAAGAATCACTGGTAAAGTGCATAAAGTAGTACAGGGACCAGAAGTCCAACAGGACTATTACGATTGCACCTTGACCTTGCTCCCTAAAAGAAAAGCCTGAGAGTTACTGGGTATAGAATTTGACAAAATGTTCCCTTTCTGTTTGCTTCAAGTTCTGTGTTTTCCCTGCACTGGACCATGGCACAATAGTAAAGGGCTTGTTGTCTTCACTGCTGTGGTGTTAGCACCGGAGGAGAAACACCTGTGAAATGGAGCTGTGGGTTCACATATGCATCTTATGGGAAGAAGATGAGTTTCACAGCTACAAAGCAATGCACTGTCATGCTGGTGCTTAGCCAAACTTTGTCAGAAAATGCTGGAAAAGTGAAGGAAGCCAAGACTTAAATTCTACTCCTGTCTTTTGCACTTCCAATTGACCGGTGTAAACTTTTCACTTGTGTGTCCTGGATGATAGGAATCTCGTTTTAGTAATTTGCATTTTCATTTCAGTTTGAAATATTAGAAATGCTAATGTTTAAGAAAGAATTTTAGAGATCTATGTAGTAAAAGAAATGGTCTAATTTATAACTTTTTTTAAAAGTATACTAAGACTTAACCTAGTTACTTCTTTGTAGAATAATTAAATCAGCTACTGCATAGAACAATGCTGTATGTAATGAAGTGCATTGAATAAATAAATATGATGAAGTGCACTGAAAGCTAAATGTTATTTGTAAAACATTTTTTAAAATGTTTGTTTGGCATATAGGAGGTATTTATTACCAGAAAGAATAATTTCAATAATAGGAAAATAGCAAAATATCTTATTAAAGGCGGCAAGGAAATGAGATTATTTCAGATATGTTTCTCTCACTATTTCATTTATTTCTGCATTTGTATGAGTACAGTGTTTGTGATGTTACTGATAGCTCAGAGAATATGGGTATAATTCAGTATTCACAGATGTATATTGGAAGTGAGGTGTAGAAGTTGCCACAAATTCTTTCACATTGTAATGAAGATCCCATGGATCTTTGATTTTTATGAAATATTCACAATAGTATTGTGACCAGCAAGGCAATCAAATCTCAATCACTCATATTAGTATTATTCTCACCCTTTGAATTTCTGCAGCACGTTTTCCTGACTGCTCATTTGAATATGAGAGAACCCACCAGACATCTACTTTTCTTTGTGTTATAAAAATATTGTAAATTTGCATTGCAAAGAACAGCTACAAGAAAGAAATATTCAATGTCCTATTCAAAGTCTATTTAAATTAGTACATAGCAAAACTGGGCAAAAATAAAATGAGCATTTTTATGAAATAAGAATAATTCACCAAATCCCATGTTAAATGGCTAAACAATACAGGAAATACAGAGTGTAGTACTCTGGTGTTTAGAAAACAATTTTGGTGATAATAAATAAAGAGTTTTGTTGCATATAATATTCATGCAAAGCTTGACTTCTGGCAGATTTTCCATAGATTTTTCCTCCTTGGAATTTTTTTTAATGGTCTGTTGGTTGTGCTTAAACATTCCAGCTGAGGTCACATCATCGTGTTAGAAGTTATATAAAAACACATTGAGACACAGCCCTCAGTCAAAAAAATGCCGGTCTGAAGATTAAAAAGTGGAAACAGAGGCACTAAAAGCATCTTACTGAGAGTCATACAGCAGTTGAGTGGAAGAGACAGGTGTACCAGTCAAGGCTACTGCTTTCTAGACCAGTGATCTTACTTGTGATAAACTACCTCTATGAGTTCAGTAAAATAAGTTCAGCTACACACTCAATAAATGTACATAATATTAACAAGATGCTAAGAATTGTATAAGAAGAGATACAGCTTTTTTTCCTTGGATCTTCACAAAGATGAACACAATACTCTCCATGGTAAGTTTTCCCAATAGAGTGGTATTTGAAGTGTTGTGCAATTTAGCACCACAGGGGATGCCAATTGTTCCCTGTTCATCAGCAGCCCGACTGCACTGACCTTGTTACTCTTAGACCTTGTTACTCTGCCACGTTACCTCTTCAGTTTGGGTCATTAGGGCTCTTTAAGCTAACATGGCTGCGCTATCGTCATTTTGACTCCTGTGTAATACAGGTGTATCTAAGATAGGGTTAAACTTCCTGGGTCTCAGAAAACATCGGCAGTCTACTTTATGCCAATATGGATCTTAGCGTGCATTATATTTATGTTTTGTAAATGGCTTGCCCTAAAATATAATGGTAACAAGGATCTTACTTTGAATGTTCACAGCATTCTAGTTAACTATATACAGACAAGACTTCAAACATGCACAACCTGCACAGCAATCTAGAAATATACAATATTGAGTTTGTCTTATGATAACGGTCAGAGGCTTGCATTCAAGGCAGTTTTCCTGGTTTTCCATGATGAAATTTGTGCATGTATACAGTATGTTATGTTTCCTCAGTGTATTTAAAAATCAATAAACTTAGAAGAAACATCCTTTTTCCTTGTTTTCTTCAGTGTTTTCTCTAAATGTTGTAATATAAAGTAAGTTGCCATGCTAAATTATTAATCAAGTGACAGCTATTTGACTGGCAGTTCTACTGCATACATTCATTTAATAAAGCAGGCTGTTTGCTGAGACTCGGGAGGACTGCTCACATCTCCATTGTGTGTTCTTGTCTGGAAGGTGGGGTTTGGATCCTCTGGGATGGAGGCAGTCAAAGTGCTGATGACTGTGACTGTGGCTGTTTTTTTCACCAGGTATTCTGCAGAGTTCAGTGACAATGGTTTCTTTTTCTAGCTTCATGTATGGAAGCTACTGATTTAAAATACAGAATATCCGGTTTAGATGTCGAGAATAGTTATTATACCTTTTCATTCTGAGGAATGAACTGAGCTTTAACGAGAGCAAGGATTCTCTTCTTGCCTGAGTTGTTACTCTGATCTAATCAAAAGTATGAACAGGTTAAAAAATAGTAACATAGTTCTTGGCTGTAAGACATGGCCTGTATTTTACTGCTGCCTGAATGACCTTCTTCTTACAAAATAAGTTTTCTATACTTAAAGCTATGCATATTTTTGACATTTCTGTGGTCTACTAGAGCTAAAGAAAACCCAGTGCAGACATGCGACAGTTTCTTTCAAATGGAGGGACCTGCTGGCAGGTGGAATTTGCACGCAAATTATGAAAATCACATGTACTTCAGAGGGGTGAGGCTGGATGAACACAAGAACTGCTGGATTTTTTTTCTTCCTTTACCAAATCTTTCCCAGAAATAATGTGGTTATTCCCATCAGAGATCTACCAGGATGCATTTCGACTTGTGACCTCAGACAAAAGAGCAAAGCGGCAAGAAAATCTGTGTTCCTAGAGTTAACGTGGTTTGTTTTCCTACTTTTTAATTCTCAGAACATAAACCACCGTCTTTTCTCTTTTCTTTTTTTGTACCGAATTTACAGGAAAAATTGTTCTGATAGAAACACATTGATTGCAGTAAAGAATTGTGTGTTACCTGCCTTGTACATCTCATAGCGATATTTAACTGGTGAGAAATGTGCCGGAATTGACACCAAACAAAAGCAGAGTTGCTTTTCATTTTAAGAGTTTGCTCTTTACATGGCCTTGAACGTTCATTTCTTTGACAATAGATAATGATTCATTCTCTTGCTTTGCAGTTTCTAGATGGCTAAGTACTTAAAAAGTCAATATTGAATTTCTAAGCAGAAAACCACATGTGATTACAGTAAAGCTCCACTATCACAGCATTGTATTAAGAGATGTATTGGTATATTTCATATCTATAAAAATAAGAAGTTTAAATTTTACTTCTGAGCAGTATTTTAAAAAGTGCTACCTTGGTTTTATTGATAATATGTTTTAGAACATTTGATTATTCTGAGTCGAGATTCACCCAAAGTGAAAAATGAAAAGTGAATTATTGCTGCAAAAATCATCTAAAGTCAGGGTAACTGTATGCTTAGAAACATAATTCTCTTTGTTCTTTATTTAAGGTTTAAAGCCAAGTGATCCAACCATGACTGGCAAAACACAGACCAGCAATGTCACCAATAAGAACGACCCAAAGTCCATCAACTCCAGAGTCTTCATCGGTAATCTGAACACAGCTATTGTCAAAAAAGGCGACATCGAAGCAATCTTTGCAAAGTATGGGAAAATAGTGGGCTGCTCAGTGCACAAAGGCTATGCATTCGTACAGTACATGAGCGAGAGGCACGCGCGGGCTGCGGTGGCAGGAGAGAATGCCAGGATCATCGCGGGGCAGCCACTAGGTAAGGATTTGTTAATACCATTAAAATACTGCTTTCTCTTTCCTTTCTATTTGAAATATCACCTGCTGCTGGTGCTTGGAGGACTAGTGAGTTTGTTTTGCCTGTTTTCCATCTCAGCATATTTCCAGAATGTTGGAACTGACAGAATTTTTAATGTATAATATGTTACCTAGGTATTACAAAATATTTAGCCCTATAAACTGCTTATTTATTAAACAAATCACTTCTGACAGTTTTATACTTCTCTTTGTAATTCCACTGTAGTGAACATGACTACTCTTGTGAGGAAAAAATAACTATTTTTTCTTAGACTCTACTTAGTAAGTTTAGTGTAATATAACACAGCTCATCTAATAGATGAGGCTATCTTTCATGTAATGAATCTAAAATGATACTCAGCCGAGTGATGTGTCAGATGTTGTACAGAAACAAAAGAATAGCTTTTATTTGCTCTTGAAAACATAACAAATCAAACTGTAACAGTGTTATTAATTTAGAGAAGTCTATTATTAAAAGCTAAGGTTGCAGTTTTCCCACATAATACTGTAAACAGTGTTCATCTGAATTCCTAACAAACAAAAGAAAAAAAAAGTCGTATTTTTGTCTTCTAGTGCTTTTTCATGAACGCTTAAGTAAAATCTAGTTGTTTCATCATGCAAATTTTACCTCTGAAAGCAATTTGTAACTACATATGTAGGCTGTCAATAATCAGCTCTGGAGTCTAGTACTGACCTTACCTGCCACATATATACAGTAGTGATGGGCAGTACAGCAAGATGTTTGGTAGGATTCAGAAGTCTTACACTAGAGCTCTGAATCGTATTGCTCATATCCAAACCCAAGTACGTAATGGCTGTGTCAGGGAAAGGCAAAATGTAGCCAGGATTTTGGCTGTAACAAGCCATAAAGAATGGATATGGCTTGTTCATTTTCAGTGTCACAAGCTGTGGAAATCTATTTTTCTGATTGTTTGTAGAAACTGAAGCATTTGTGTTAGATGGGTTGTTCATTTATCACAGTTGCTGAACAGTAATTTTAAGTTTTATAACTCCTACCTTTTGGGTTCAAGAGAAAAACAGATTAAATAATTTCAATTATATTCAAGGGGAGATTGCTTTCAAACTTCATTAGGAAAAGTCATATAGATGAGTGAAATAAAAGAACTCAAGTGATAAAAGCAAGGCAGCAAAGTCAGTCTGTGGGATGGCATTATTAGAAGACGTTTCCTGCAGCGGTGTTCTCCAAGCAATAGGCCATGTAATGCCATCAGTGCATTATTTACAGCTTCTTGCACACTGGTCTGACCAGATTTTTTAAACTGTGTTTTCCTAAGGCAGCAGATCTGTTATTACTATGATTACTGTTGCTAGTCTCTTTTAGTATTTCTTGTGGCATCTATAATATGCCAAGCGTTTTGTACAAGGAAATGCCCTTGCACTACTCAGTGTACTTTTGTGCTTTCTGTTGCAGGGAAGTGAACTTGTTTCAAAGGAATTTAAGTGACCAATAATTACTTGAATTGTTTTAATCTTTTAATAATAACAGAAATGGTTTACTCAATATTAAGTTTCAACTGTTTAATCTTAAAATACTTTGATTTTTCTGCACACTGTCCTGATGGCATATTTCATGCCTGGTTTCCTAATATATCAAGGAATATAAAAAATAAGCAAGGTGAAATTTTTTTTAGCTGTTTGTAATTTACTCTTTCTATATATGAAATACAGTTGTTATCAGTATGGTTTGATAAAAAGAATGAATTTGTAAAAGTGGTACTTCTTTTTAAAGAAATTGTTTCTATGAATTCTTTTAATTGCCAGTAGACATTAACAGTCACCACGCATTAATGAATAGATGACTGAGAAAATTTACTTGGGATTATGACCCAGAACATCTTATGCACAAATAGTCCATTATTGTGAAAGTTGTTAATGAAAATTACTTTTTTCTCTGTCCTGAGAGCTTTGCATTCTGAAATAAATAGAACTAATGAATTTATTTCAACAGTCAAGTTAGGGAAAGAGGACAAGAAAATCCTGTTACAGAAGTACAAATAAACTTGATTAACATAGCTGAATTTTCTTTTAAATTGAATTAGAATATATAAGTAATATAATGAGGACTGGAAGATAGTCAGTTGTGGAAAGCTATTTGAACAAAGGAATATTTGAAAACTATTATCCCATGGTATATGCCTGATACTACTATACACTCAAGTACTCAGTACCTCACAAAAGAAACAATAACTTCATTTAGATTGCATTATTAATGTACATTAGCTCTTTCATGGTATAGCCAACTGAACCGTAACCAACATTAGGTCCTGCCTTTTATGGATTAAAGCATTCAAAATTATGCAGCTTTATCCATGAGTCAGAAACCATTCACATGTATGTATCTGGAATTAAAAATTGAACCTGTAAATTCTTACAGCTTTTTAGAGTGCTACACAATTCACTGGGCATCCTGTCTAAATGTTTCCTCTGAGGTGGAGTCCTAAAATATTAGGCTCAGTAGGTATATAACAAGGCATTTTGTTTAGCAAATTCCTCAGATGTACAAATCTAAAACATTGGTATTGCCCTCAGTCTCACCAGTTTCCTGTGGGTCATTATAATTGGCATGTTGGACTCCCCCATCAACTCTGAAGCTCCTACTGATGTGTTTGGTGGTCAGTGATATGTAATGGTGGTGCCGTGGATACTGCAACTTGACGGAAGTGGATTTCGTGAGCTGTGTGATTATTTCCAAGCTTTCTGTTTTATAAAGTGCAACACACTCTCAAAAGCTGTGGGGTAGAGATCATAAAGGAGCACAAAAATTTATGCTTCGGAAATTTATCGCTATGATTGTGAAGTTCAGTGTAGTTTCTTAAAGTAATATTATGTCTTCATGGGAATAGCATGTTTTCCTGCCCACAGGACAGAAACAGGTCAGTGTAGGGCACAGGAGTCTGCTTCACAATGATTATTTTGTAAATTCCTTCAGGCTGGAGATGAGAAAATATTGAAGTTGGTCTAGGACAAAACTTCAAGTTATGGCTTTAGTTGTGGGAACACATCCACATATCAACTCTTCTCAAAAGTTTTTCATCCATTTAAGTGCATCCATGAGTTAGAGAATATTTGTGCATATCCACTTCCTTGCCAAATAGGGCAAAGAGACAAGGTGAATAGGAATTATTCTGAGGAAATACTGAGTCTGTCTGTGAACTTTACCAAGGGTGACTTCATCCTTCTGTGGTGAGAGAAGGATTAGACACCTGCTTGCTCCAAAATGAACAGCAGAAGCCCTCATTGAAGCTATGGGCTGAGGAAATGAGCTGCAACCCTTCTCATAGTGAGAAGCTCAAGCCTGAACACAGGATCCAAGGTGCAGCCTCACCACTGCCAGGTGCCACAGGATGATCACTGCCCTGGTCCTGCTGGCCACGCTATTTCTGATACAGGCCAGGATGCCGTTGGCCTTCTTTGGCCACCTGGGCACACTCCAGCTCATGTCCAGCCACTGTTGACCAGCACCGCCAGGTTCTTTTCCTCCAGGCAGATTTCCAGCCATTCTTTCCCTCCTCTGTAGCTCTGCATGGGATTCTTGTGACCCAAGTGCAGGACCCAACAAGTGATCTTATTGAACCTCATCAATGGTCTTAGCCCATTGATCCAGTCTGTCCAGATCCCTCTGTAGAGCTTCCCACCCAACCTGGTGTTGTCTGCAAACTTGCTGAGGGTGCACTCCATCCCCTCACCCAAATAATAAATAAAGATATTAAAATAAAGGTATATATAGCAGCTTCTCTCTAAAATTCTAGTATAGCTATCATAGCAACTTATAAATCATAATGTCCATTTGATTTTTCTTGGTTTATAGTTCATAGACTTTTATTTTATAATACCTTAATTATTATGCCTAATTTTTGTCTGTTTTCATGCGCATTTTAATGCCAGCATAATTCCTTTAACTTGAGATTTTTTCTTCATTTGCGCCTAGGTGTGAGCCAGGCCATCTCACAGGTATCTCATCAAAACAAGTTAAATGGTCAAGGCTTGTACTTTTGTTCTTTTCCATGGAAGACACGTGGAATTTCATTCTTGGATCCTTAGGAAAAGAAAAGGTTACAGTACTCAGATTACAAGTGATGCTGTAGTTCTTCAGTTGATGCCCTTTTTAACTAATAAATTAGCTCCTCTGTAGCTTGAATCCTGTTTTGTTGCCGCAAATATTTTTCACCTGTGTCTGCCTTCAGGTCTAAATTAGATGAAGTCTCTGAATACCAAATGAGTGCATATTGACATGTAGTCTAAGGTAAGATGCTGGCTGCAGATATTTATTCTGGGAGACATAGTCTTTTGCACATCCTTTTGAGAAGCACAAGAGCCCTGAAGGGGCTTTCTAAATTATAACTACCCAGTAGAAAATATCCAAGGAGAATAGCAGGTAATAAAAGGAGACTTTAGAGAGAGACAACATATACCTTTTCTGCAAATTGAGCTGATGTGATAATAGGGCTGTTTTATCTTTTGTTTCCCTAGCCTCTACTCAAAACATATCTTCTCTGTTTTATGTTTTTAATGTCTAACAACACTGAGAGACTTAAATGTGTATTTGCAGAACAAGGACTCTCCACACTGAATCAATTTTTCACCTCAGTCTAAACTACAGAAAACATTGTGTCATGAATGTTTCTATCTTAAAAGGAATAAATACTTAAACTGTTTTAGTGAACTAATTTGTGAAAAAAAGCACTTTGGCTTGAAAAATGAGAGATTTACCCAAATTTTCTGAGTGACTGAGCTTTAACTAAGCCAATGGTAGGCTAAGAAAAGAAATTCAAATCTGAATTAGTGGTTGTTCCATTTCCACCTTGCCATCAGTTTTCAGTCAGTAGCATGGAAGCATAACAATCTTTCCTTTGTATGAAAATAACTCATGATTTATTAGAGCAATCTTGGTACTCTTACCCACCTACCTCCCACTAATGTAGTGCCGGGCATATCAGGAAAGTAATGTCTTGTTTTAGAGACTATAGTGGAGCAGCAACTGAAAACATTTCTTACTTTGCTTCTGACAAATCTGTAAAGACTTGAGTTTTAATGTGGGTCAAACGTTCCAGGCAAGGACAATGATTGTCTTAGAGAAACACCAGAGACTGTACTGATGTAAGTAAAAAATGGGAAAGTTTAGATATTTTAATGTATATTTTAATTAAATATTACAAATAGAAAAATTATGTACACATAATAATGAATCATATATTCAAATTGCATTTTAAGTCATAAAATTAAGAGATTGTATAATGCATTTTTACTCTACTGGACCAGAAATTTTCCACTTCATGGAAATTTCTTTGGTCCATTGTAACTTCTGCAGGCTCACATTCTAATATATTGTACTTTTACACCAAGGAGCATTACACCATGGAGCAAATAATCTGAAAACTGTAACTCAATAATAGGCAGGTAATTTTCTATCCAAGTGAGACTTAGAAAGCAAAGTATTTAAGTTCTGATAAGCCATGATAACTTTATAGTGTATGGTTTTCAACACCTGAATGTTGTACTTCAAAGAATATTTTATTCTTCTGGTAAAATAATCCACTTTTTTATGAATAGTGTTTAAGGAAAAGCAAAATCACACTAGTGGAATGCTGTATAAGGAATTATAATTATCATGTAAATTTAATAATAAAAAAGTTTAATAAGAAAATATTGAATCAGTAGAAAAAAAATATCCATAAACTTATAAAACTTGTGAGATGTCATGAGTGTTGGCTTTTTGTGGGGATGACTTTTGCATTTGCTGAAATCATATAATTATTTGTTCGTTACTTCAACAAGTGATACCAATTTCTTTTTGTATAATAGCTGTGCACATCCAGGCCAGGTTTTGAGGAGGTTTATTTGATCCAGTATTTTTTTATGCTGAACTAAACATAAAGTAATGATAAAGCAAAAAAGACCAAGTTGTCTTCTTCCAAAATCAGTTGAACAGAAACAAAACCCAAAAGGATAGTGCATTCGTAGCCAAGATGAACATAATGCTTAATGTCATAGGAATCTAGAGTGAAACTAGGGATATCAACCCAGAGTTCTGCTGTCTTTATTAAGTCTTTCCCATTAAATCCCATCTTAGTCAGTGTCTTCATCATCCAGCCCTCAGGCACATACAGATTTTTACAGAACATCTGAAAAATCATTCATTATCCTTCCACAGCTTAGTTCAGAGGAACTAAGCTAAATTTTACCCACACGGACTGACTCTTTTATCCCATTACAACCTGTTTCTGTATTTGGGAACTGTTGTAATCCTGTTTCAGCCTGCTCTGTGCAGGAACAGGGATCCTGTCTAAAGCTATCTCATAGGTCCCAGCCTTTTTGCTTCCTACCCATGCCCTGTGGTCTTGGTGAAGCCTGTGCAACAGCACACGTGAATGTCAAGTCTCACTGTAGGCTACAACAATCATTGTTCATGGGGTCTTCTAGTAATGGATAATTTTCATATGTCCTTTCCTGTTATACATTTTGGTGTCTCCCAATACTTTATAACTTCTAGTGTTGCAGTAAGATTCAGCAGCCATAGGAGCAGATTATAACCCTGTTGTTTCATGCTTTTGAACACAAAAATATGATTAAATCTTCTTGTCACTCCACAGTCCTGTTTTTTGTGCTTTTCTGTAGCCAGTATTTCCTCATCCTATAGTCACATTGACGTGAACCATTCCGGGTGCTATCCATGCATGTAAAGCAACTCGTATAAAGGTGGAAAGGAAGGATGATTTTTAACAATCATCCCTCAGCAGTTCAGGGCAGGGCACCATCGCACAATTGATGTATGCCTGTTCCAGAAGAGCAAGCAGAATGCTTCATCATGAAAGAAAAATCCATATTTTAATGGAATGAGCCATTTCCTTAGATTGAGAATACCTGGAATAAGAATGAGTGAGTTTTACTCCCCATATTTCAAAAAAGTTTCTATTTCTCTCTTAGTGGGACTTGGTCAACTCCAAGTGAAACTACAATTTAAATCTATTTTTCATGTTCAGAAAAGTACATATCAAGAAAACAGTTTAGTTATGAGGTGAACTTATAAGGATGAAGTTTTCTTTATTGTTTTCTCGGGATCTCTTCCTGTGAAATTCTTTATATATTCATAATGTAGAAGTTTGCAAAGTTCTTCCTGGAGTAAGGTTTTGTACTTTGAGCAGCTTGATGTCAGCTCATGCAAATGTTAGTATTCCCTCCATCATAATGCCAAAAATGATGACCTGATTGTTTGCCATCAACAGATGTTATTGAAAGAAAACCCGTCCTTCAAGGCTTTATAGAGATGCATATAAAGATATTCTGCATGGCCAGCTCATCTTTAAAATCATAGACAAGGTGTTATTATGGGATCTTTCTATGTCCTTCTCTGATGTTTGACATGTCTGTATATAGCACAGGGTCCATCTGCACAAAATGTTACTTTTTTTCATCTTTTCATCTTTGAGTTTTATAACCACTTTAAATCTTCTTGCAAGATGGGTCTGATATATCCTCGGTAATTTTGTAAGAGCTTTTCAAAACATTTAGATGATGATCCTCAAAGATCTCAGTACTAAGCCTTTATTATGTGCATATCTTGGTGAGATTTTTGTCGTTTGTGGGATTTTTTAGCAAGCTATATCCAGTAGGTCCTTCTGGATTTGACCTTAATGCTGTTTTATTTCTGTTGCAGATCAGTAAAGTTACAAAAAAGTGTTTTCCTTTGCGGCAGACAGAATTTTGTACCTTTTCTTAAATATACTTGCCTTGATTAGTGACTGCTGGGATCACTACAATTTGTATAGCTATTCTATAATGTTAAATTCTGAACTGTCATAACATCATGCAGTGATAAAAACGTTGTTATGATAGGTTCTCTCATAATATTTGTCTCAGTGTCTCATGTGGAATGCACTGTATAAAAAGAAGAACTATATCTAAGATGATCTGCAATTTTTGGTTTGGTATGCTAGGAGGTCTTGTAGTCTACAGCTTCCATTTTTGCTTGATCTAGCTTAATTTAGTTTGATAGACTATTTTCCATGCATTTGGCTTCTTTCACTTCAAAAAGAATCTCATCAAGAATGAGTCTGATATTTTCTTCCTGATCATTTGACAATACTTCACTATTTCACTTGTACTGATGGAGTTAGAGTTGTTAATGTCTTGCCACCTGTGTTTTTTATGTGCGCCTGCCACATCTACTGGTTTTCTCATTCTTTGTTTAAAACATTTCACTTGGTGACCTTGTTCCAAAAGGTATATGGATAAATTCACATCTACTACAGGTTTCATGGAAAGGGCAGAGAATCGGAAGATTTCTCATCTAAATCTGACAGGCCAATATTTATCTTTCTAATCTGCAGTTTGAGGTATGGGAGTTTTTAACAGGTATTCAGCACTGAATGGTGGCAGGACAGAGCAATGCTGCTTTAGTGTACTGCAGAATCTGGGTAAGTCCCAGCCCTGTTATTTGTCTTTGGACTACAATTGCTAAAGCCATGAAATAGATTTGCCTCCCAAGACATTGCTCAGGTCTTTGGAGGAGAAAGTATAGCAAATATTTCCACTACCATAATACTGATGTAGCATAAAAAATTCTTCTCCTAATCATAGTCTCAGTTCAAGGAGGCTGGTCTTTAGCATGATGAACTTTTAGGATCACTTTTCTTCTGTTTTTTTCCCTTTTTAACAGCAAGCTCAGCTAAAATGCAAGCGGTTTTTTTCTGTATAGCTTAACTGAGACAAGAAATGCTTTAAGGGCATATTTGCTCTCCCAGGTTTGATTTCATGTCTTAAGCCTACTTGCATTTCACACCTAAGGAAAATACAGTGGAGGAAATCTGTTTCATTCTCAGGTTTCACACTTAATCCTACAACTCTTTGAACAGTAGACAGCCTCATCAGCAAAACTGTGTAAGTCATGTATATTGGGGAAAAAAACCCTAAACTTAGTTGTTTATAACTTTTATTAATAATTCAGTTATTTTTCACCACATCATACTGGCAAAGAAAAATTCACAGGCCAAGAAAAAAAAGGAAATTTGACAAATTAGATGCTCTTATTCTATATTACTTGTCCCTTCTCTAGAAGAAATGTTAGTATTAATGAGCTCCACCAAAAGCCTATGAAGTTTCAAGTAAAAGTAATTTTCTAGGTGTTTTAATGACTCAGAACTGAACACTGCTCATATCCTTAATTGTTATAACCCTTTAAGTGACTTCAGTACCTCCGAAAAAATTAATAGAAATGGAATCAGACTTTTTTTCATGGCGAGACTTGTAATTTTCAAAAGGCTAACTGAAAAAGAACTAGGTTGGGCTTCAGTTTACCTTAGAGAATACCTTGTATTACTTACAAAATGATAATGTATCTTTAAGAAGACATTGTCTCTGTTCAAACCCAGCAGGAAATTTCTAATTTGACATACGTGTAAGCTCAGGTATGTGAGTTCCTCAGCCTTCTCCCACTAAATGATAACAGTCAGGTAGCTAAAAGCTGTGGATATACACTGACTTGCCCCAGAAAGAAGTACAATCATTTCCACAACAGTTTTCCTTTGTTATAGTCTCAGTATTTTAATATCTGTTTCTTTTAGTCAGCTCTGTTGCTTGTTTACCTAGTCTCCTCAATGAAAGCGTGCAGTGACTTGATGTTATCCAAACACATTTATTATAAGCGCACTTATTTGTATACATTGTTAAAATCTCATAAAAAACTACATTTCCAATTGACTGCTGTGGTAATTTGTTGTAGACATCTGTCCCACCTATCCTACTGTTTGCAGTTAAATGTCAAATTCTAATCCTCCTGTGCTTTGTTTCATTCTGCTCCTAATGCTTCACATAGTCACGAAAAAGAGAGGAAAAGAACGTAATGAGTTTGAAGCGTGGAATTAACTTTCAAATCTTGAAACAAATATGGGAAGTGTATAATATCTTCTAGTTCTTCCACAGCTGCAAGTTTTCTGGACTTATTTCATGAAATCTGTGTCTATTTAATTAGTGTTTCAGGTGAGGAACATAATATTTTACTGAAAATAGCAAGTGTAAAACAAAGAGTAGATAGCAAACCAATAGACACTAGATGACAAGAAAACCTGTACTTGGCAAAATCTGAAGCCATTTCAAGGTGCGATTCACTTCTCAGCTGTACACTATATGATAATTCAACATCTCAAATTTTAAAGAGACACTTAAAAATGCTTCTTTTTAATGACTTCTTAAGGTAAACTTTATCCCTTGGTTTGATACTATCACAGTTTCTGTTAAATTTAAGAATAATTTTTGTTGGGAGAGACCTCATCGAGTCCACCGACCTCACAAAGCAAGGCTGACACAAAGCAGTGAACAGTCCAAAAACGCTTTCCAACTCACCCATGCAACCCATACTTCCAGTCTTGGCTGCGAGGGTGCCATAGGACATTGCAAGGTCAAAGACCTTGCTAAAGGTGAAAGGCACTTAAACTATCTCTTCCCCCATCCAAGTTATTCATCCTACCACAGAAAGCTCACTGGGCTGCCCACAGTTTGCCTCACTATATGCACTGAATGCTCCTCATTATCCTGTCCTTCATGAGTCTGGACACAGCTCTCAGGATGATTTGCTTGTAATTTGCCAGTTTGTCTTGTTGGGATTGCCCACCTTCAACACTAAATTCATCCTGATCACAGAAGCAGGCCTTACACAAATGTTGGTCAGCAAGAGCTCCCCTGTTCTGCTCCAAGCTGCACAGATCATACACAGACACTTCCCAAAAAACTTGAGGACATGATTTGCTTTTTCTTAAATTCCTTTTTTTCCCTCCTCAACGTCTTTCAAGTTCTGCCCCTTTATCACGTGTTTTCCTCTTAAAATATTCTACTGCTGTCTGGACCTAGCCTATTTTTTCCAGTTTTTGTTAGCTTTAAAAATTTATTTGGTATTTATAAGAGCTTGCCCCAGAAATTTCTCTCTTATTCATGACTTCTGTCATACCACACTGCCCTTATTTTTTAAAATGTGTGGTGTTTTGCCAGACTTAAGATGCTACTTTTTGGTGATGTCACAGTCTGGGATTAATCATCTGCATGCAAACCTTAATGTTTCCAATCGAGTGAAATAACACTGATTATGCCTGTAATTCCCCAGAGCCTATTTCTTGTCTCTGTAGATGGGTGTGACATTTGCCTTTTTCCAGTCATCAGGGAGATCCTGATTTCTCCAGCCATTAAAAGGTGATAGAGAACAGCCTCATAATAATATCAACCAGCTCTTTTACCATCCCTGGATGCATTTTATCAAGTCTCATATTTATTTTAATACTAAGAATTTATATTTCAGTATATAATTATGAAAGCTTAACATTCAAAGAAAAGCAAACGTCACATTAATTCTTAACAAAGTCAGTACATTTCTTGTCACTTTTCCTTTTCCATAAAAAGAATATTTCTTTCCTATTTTTTTTTTTTTACTCAAGATTAGTAACAGGATTGTGAATTTAGGTCTGATTTCAAAAAGTTCTTGTTTTGTAAATGCAGGTTGTAGTTACTCCAGCAGCTGATCTGCACATTATCCATAAAGGTGGCAGTTCTCCTGCAAATGATGGCAGAACATGTATGAAAGGATTAATGCAGTAGTGCTCCGAAAATCTGTGCGAAGTTACAGGCTGGTATTTTGAAACCTTATGAAATTGGGCTATAGGGTAATAGGTAGATTGTTAATTTTCTGCACTAATAAAACATTTGGGCTAAAAGAAACAACATCATATAGCAACAAGAATCATTGGATAGAAAAATAGATAGATTAGGAAAGAAACGAATATTTAGGTAAAGTGAAAGATTTCTTTTTAATTGGAACTCCTTTATCTTATAAGGCCAAATTACTATATTGATTTGAACAATTAAGGGGATACTTTAAACAGATGCAGTTTTAGAAATTAAGAACTATAGGAGAAGGTTTTTTTGGCTTCTTTTTTCTGTTTGGGCTTTTTACTTATTTCTTGGAGTTTTGTTTTGTTTAGCTTTTCATAATATACTTCAGTGCATGTGACAAATAGAACAAATTTACATCCTAGAGTTACAAAGAGTCACTCCTAACATACATCTTGTGTGAAAATTGCTATTTATTTGCCTCTGTCCAACTTTGAAAATCAAGTTTAGTGCTAAATGATCTTGCTGCAGTTCTAGCAATTCTAATTGCCAAAGTTTGAAAAGATCTAGTTATTACTTGACTTACAGGAATGATGTTTGATAACTGTGTAAATAAGACCAGATCTATGTCTTAGGCAAATTCTTAAAGTTATAGAGCCCATAAAATTATTTTGGGTTGTTTTGGGTTATTTTTACCTGGAAAAAAAAAACTACTATTTTTACTTTTTCTCAAACTTAAAGAGTCATTTTTTAAAGAATTATTCTTTTTAAAATTGTATTAGCAAAATCTAAAAAGTGCAAGTTAATGTAGTTTTCCTATCTAATTCATGTACATGTATGAATACCTCAGAGTGAACTGTGATGAGGCTTCAGCCATTCTGACCTTAGTTAAAAGTAAATTCTAATAATGTTTTCAAGAGTGTGAAAACTGAGTTTATGGAAACACTTCCATGCTAATGCTCTTGTGAAACACAGTCTAGTTTTGTGGGTAAGAAGGTGGTTGCTGTTCTAGAGGTTTCTTTCTTTGTAGGGTTTATTTTGTTTCTTGGCCAGACTTTGTTGAAAACTTTAAGAGAAAAGTTAAACGTAAATGATCAAATTACAGCAAGACAAAATCAACACTCAAACTAGCATTGCAGCATCTGGAAAAGCAGTTGTGAATTTTTACAGCCTGACTTTAGAGGTCTTTATTTTCTGTTAATTGACACTTACAGCTGCTTTATTTGTTTCCTCATCTTAAATTTTGGTTTTGATGTATTTAAATCCACAGGCAGACAAGGAAGAACAGGCAGAAAAATCCTAGACTTTTTTAGATGTAAGTAATAATAGTGATTATGTCTGGGTTTCTTGGGTCTAGTGTTCAAAATGAGGTATCAATTTCAATCTAATCTGATGTAACTTTAAAAATATTTTGATCCTAGACAAAGTCTTTGTGTATAAGAAAAAAAAATAGAAGACACTAACTCCATTGGGAGCATATTGAGCAGAACATGGTGGACAGTAGTAACATACCAGCTTTACCACAAAATTCTGCGTCCTTTTTCTACCAATAGTAGAACAGAAATACATTAGTAGAAGCAAAGCTTCTATTGTTCCAATTGCATCACTTTTTCTCTTTTTCCATTGCTCATCATCCTGAAACTCTTGATTATTAACATTTACCACACTTAGAAAGAATAACTTCTTTTTTCCTTATACTGGTATCCGCTCACAGTCATACAGTTAGTCATATTTTGCCCTTTTCTCTATTTCTAGTTTTTATTTACCTCTCTCAGAAAAATCTACTTTCTCCTTTTTCTTATAACGAGTGCTCTTGCTGCCTTGCTACCTACCTTGTTCCTCAGAGCTGTTCCCTTCAGGCTCTAATGGGAAGCTTTAGTAATTCCATGCACTTTCAATTCCCAGTGAGAGACCAGCATCCTAGTAAGGATGGAGGTGCAGTACAGCATGGTCACACCAGGTAGAGCAAAAGCTCTATTACAGAACCCTTGGCACGTTTTTGCAAGGGACCAAAAAGATTCAGAGTTCATTTTTGACTTCCTTACTTGAAGCATGGAAAAACCCCCCATTAAATCCAATTTTCTTGGAGTAACATTGTCACGAGTGCTATCATTTTACAAAATCAAAAGTGTGATTTGTTCAACTGTGTTCAGACAGCATGACTAAAGTGCATAAACTACTGGACAGGAATGTTTTGTGAAAAGCTGAACCACGGAAGTTTATCTCACTGTTGATTCATATTTAGTTAACCAGGACAGGGCACAGAACAGGAAGGTTAAATATCATAATTTCATGTAATTTCATGTCTTTTCTCTCTGAAATTGTGTGCTGCCTTGATAGCGGTGCCTGAAAGAGAAACAAGTTCAGGATCTGGCCTGCTGTCCCCGGCACTCACAGATTTGACCCCAGTCTCAGGAGCAAGACATTAATCCTGCAAAGGTTAAGCATTCTCTCTGTCCTGGTCCATGTGCTCCATGAATTCTGTGAAAAGGGCAATCCAGGGATAGTAATTCACAGGAAATGTAATCTTTTATTTTTAGTGGTTATGTAAAATTACCAGTAGACTTCCAAGACATCTGTTTTAAATTCTGATGGTATGCAGTATATCTATAATAAGATACTTTGACAGTGAACTGCATCACCACTGTACACCATATATTTGTTCTAGTAAAAGTTCATTAGTATTCACAGGGATCCTCCGGCTCTGTGATACTACCAGAAAATGTCAAATTGTTCCTAGAATTTATAAGAAGGTATAAAATTCATGAGCTGAGACAATGAAAATCCCAAAGAATTGATGGCTACCATATATTGTACTCATTTTGGCATATGATTTTTTTATGTCTACAGAAATGAAGGCTAGTCACCCAACCTTTCACCAAGTCAGCATTTTTTGAAATACAAAGAAATGGAAAGTGCTTACTAATGATTGCTTGGCACCCATCCTAATATATTTAGAATGAGAACAGAAAAAAAAGCCAAACCAGCAAGTTCTCTAGTATAACATCCCAATTCAAGTTTATCCTTCAATAAAACTTCCTTCAGTCTACATGCCATTATGCTGTTGAATCTTGGTAAGAAGAGAATGTACTAGCATTCTTCAATAACCTAGAAATTTAACTTGGTTTATTTTTTTTGAAAGTAGATATGTTAATGAGAAAGTTTACCAAATCCATGTAAAAAGACAGAAAGTAGATACTTCACTGAGGCCCCTTGTGCCTAATTTGGACTCAAACCAAATGTCTATCTATTACAAAATGTAATTTTCTAATTAAAAAACCTGTTGCAGAAGAAATCAGTATTGATAGATAAAGAAGAACCAATTATGGAACAAATATGCAATGGTTGCTTAGGTACAAATGCTCACAAGCTGCTCTTGCTTAATATGCACGCTGCTTATAATGCTCAATTGGAAAAATCTTGAAAGTAGATAGAAGCAAGCTCAATTTGGAGAAAGTTGAAATAGACAAGTAGAAATATGATCAGGAAAGATTAAAATATTTTAATCATTGTTAAAAAAAAAGATAAATAATCATGAAAAGAGTATGGTCTGCTTAAAAACATACCTTAAAAGTCATAATCTAAAATAGATGAAGGTAATAAAAACAATAGAAAATATAGAAAAATTGGATTAGATTAGATTTATGAGTATTTTAAGTATAAAGAGCAAAGAGATTTTTGAAAAAAGTTTCAATGCTTTTCTGGGAAGAAACATGTGATTTTGGTTTTTTGGTTTCAGTATAGATGAATCTGTAAGGAGTTTTTCTCCTGTGTTTGGAAGTTGACAGATACATCCAGATCAAAGAATGATGATGACATGGTATCCATTCCAGAATTCATTACAAGGCTACAAAATAAACTATGTTTAAATACTTAAAATTAATTTTAATCCCAGAATTTCTGAAGAACTAGCAGGGTTGTTCTCCAGGGAGGTTCTCAGCTGCTAACATTTGGAGAGTTATCTTCAGTAAGTCTTGAACTGGAGCAACAGTTTCAGAAGGGTAGAATTTTTACAGAAAGAAATTCTTCAGTTTGTATAGTTTAAACCAAACCAATATGGAAGTGGTTTATTGATTTATTAATGACACAAAATTAATTGGAACTTATGACCCATATCTATTATAAGAGAGCATACTCACTTCTAGATACTTGCAAATATTTATGAAATTATTCCAAAATTTTTAAATCCCTCTCTAGTATTAATCTCAACAGAGCACATCCCTGCTGTGGGAAATGCATGCCCAAGTTTCCCCACCTCCATTCTCAAAGGGTAGGTGACAGCCAGGGAAGGTGATTGAGATCCCCTGAGGTGGAGGGTCGGGGATGTGCCCGTGCTGGCATTGGACAAACTGGATGCAGCAGCTGGGAGTGCCTATGGAGAGGCTCTGCTGCCAGGCCGGGGCAGAGCCCCCAGGCCAAGCAACAATATCTAGAAGAGTCTCCACCCTGCTGCCCTGCTCCCCTCCTCTCCTGCTCACTACAAATCTATGTATTTCTCTTTAGCTGATTTTTTTTTTCCAAGTGTCTTCTGGTAATTCTGGTAATAACTCTTTAATTTGTTAAATGGTTGTTTTCCTCTTCACCTGCATCAACACTGGGCAAATGCCATCTCAGGCAGTTTGGACATCCCACTCAACCACATTCTTACACTCACTCCAGTCTTGTTGGCTGCTGTTATCCTGGCCTATTTGCCAAGCCTGGACCCTGTGAACACACAGCTAGAAAAGAAAGAGAACATAATATAAATAATTTAAAATGGTAAAAGGGCCAAGCTGCTGTGTGACAAGAGTCCTGTTGTAATTATCTTAAACTGTAGGAAAAAATAATGAAATTGCTGGTGCGGGACGTGAATAATCAAGAATTAACATGAGGATAATGTTACTAACATCAGCATGACTTTACAGAAAATAGGGTTTGAGAAATTAAATATGTATTGTCTTTTATATGTTAACAGCATATAATAAGTCTGAACTGATGTAACATAGTTCTGCAAGGCACTTGATTCATTCCAAGTGGAAATTCAATTAAGAAACTGCCTTATGACATAGTTATGGTACATGCGAAATAGATTAAAACCTAGTCTCAAAAGACTGGTAAATGAGAAGTAATCATGCAGCAGGTGTGTGACTTTTGTGCAGACCCTGGTAAAATAAGTTTTTTAATCATACTTTTACCCCGTTGGAAAGACAGCAAAAAACACTGATAAATTCTATAGATGGCACAAAGATATCGGAACCCATGAATGCAGAATAAAACAAGACATTGATATCAAAATAGAAAAAAAATACCAAAATAGGAGTCAAAGTGGGACTCCTCCAGCTATAACATCTAACACATTGATAATCAGCTCTTCGGCATGGGAGAAAAAGGTGTAATGAAACCTGAAGGCTGGAGGCTTAAGTGAGAAAACGCAAACCTCAAAATAGAGAATATTTTCTACAGTGAGGCCATTAGGAACAGTGTACCAAAAGTTTCAGTCAAAATTTCTAAAGCAAGCCTTGGATGTTATCATAAAGGATATGTTCTAGCTCTGTCCAGACTTAATTCAAGGAAATTCTGTGATCTATTATAACAAAACAGACTGGAATTTTTTCTCTGGACCAGCTGCGGAAACTTCCAAACACAGAGATTTGCAGACTCTTGGATAAATCCAATAGAGAAAAAAAAAAAAAAAAATAATTTTATTAAGATCCCTAAAGATTTATGTCTGATATTAGTAATAAATCTATAGAAATTACACAAATGGTCTGATTTTATCTGTACCTTTGGAAATTAGATTAGCAATACCCATCTAATGACAAGCATGGCTTAATTTAGCCAACAGAAAAAGCAGTTTTTTTCCAGTGACATTTGCAATCAAATAAAGGAGGGAGGGAATGGGACTTAAAAACATTCTGCACCTCAGAATTTTTTAGATATATTTCCTCCCAGGTCTTCTTTGTATTTATCTAGATACTAACAAAACTAGTAATAATCTGTAAGAATAAAATGAAACCGTGAATCAGCATTATTTTATCTTTCTGTGCTACAGAAGCAAAAGATTTCCCTATCAGGTCCATAACTTCTTTTTTATTGAAACCTACTTTTTCATTCTAGACAAGTAGAGATATATTTACATCCATCTTTTTGACCATCACAGGCATAACGTTATTTCTCCTTAAGAAAAAAAAGACAGATGATATAATAATGCTATTAGCTTAATACCATCTTAATGTCTAAAGTGGTTTTTTTCTTAGAAGGAAATTAACACTGTTGCAAAGGGCAACAATCAAATTTATTTGGAGAAAGTGCACTGTACTTGCTGGAATCACTGCTTCTTGAAACTTCGATTAGTGATCTCATTCATTTTCTGTAGCAGTTATGTTCTACTTTGCAGTAGTACGTCAAATGATGATCACACATCCACCACATTCCCGAATGTTTTCTCTTCAGAGAAGTCTTGCAAAATTTAGCAGAGAATATGTTAACACTTCTCGTATTCCTTCCTGAAATGATTAATCCCTGATGGTTCTTTATTGTGTATCTGGGCTGACATCAGTTCAGAAAATATTAAGATTTTACTGCATGCATATTTCAGACCCTTATTTCAGTAGCTGCAGCCAGGGTTCTTTCTCTTTCTCTTATATCAGAGTGTAACAATTACCATTCTCTCACATTACCCTGAAATGCTGTTCCCCTCATGGGCATTCTGTAATTTCTCTTCCCAAGTAACTCATCTTTCCAGATGAGAACTCAACCACACAGAGGTCTTAAAATAATTTGAAGTTTCATTACTGTACTTTTTACAGTTACTTATGTAGCCCAATGCATGTTTATAAAAGCATATGTGGAAAATGAGGTGCTTTTTTATGCATCTAAATAAAATGTATTTTTAATATGAAATTTTACAAGCAGTATAATATTTGAAAATATATAATTTTTACCTTCTTCACCCAATTCTAGTCAGGCTGTACCTGCAGAGGGAATTTGTTTTACAATGCAGGCACATCCCTAGCAATATCTTATGGCACAAAAAAACCCAGTAGATTTTTAATTTGCATAACATTACACATATTTGCATAAAATATTGCCCAGTGGTACTAAGAGCACCAGTTTCTCCCTAAGCCCCAATTAATTAATCTGTGTCCCTCCAGACTTACAGCAATTTATTATGCATTCTTAGTATAGAAACAGCAATTAATTATATGCTTCCCAGCCCCACATCAATCATTATGTGCCCTCCAGACAGCTTTGCACCTCTTCTAGCCCCACATCTGGCTGGAAACACATCCTCCTCTTTTTCCAGAGATGAAGAGGCCTTCTGCAATTTTGCCAGCCAGCAGAGAGCTCTAGGAGCTCCCTGTTCTTCTTGTTGTCCATCAGGGTCTGAAGTTTTAGGACTGGTAGGGTAAAACATCAGCAGCCATACTACTGTATATCCAAGGACTGGATGAGGAGTGCAACTCATTTTTTGTCCCCTTTACTTTTTTCCCCATCCTTTTTGTGAACTGAATAGAAATGCTTGCCTATAGAAATGCAGCCACACTTGGGAGCAAGAGCTGCCGTCAGCCTGAAATGATCCAACCGTAACTATCCAGACATTGGTTAAGAGTAGGCAATGAAAATGTCAAGGGGGAATATAAGTAGTAGCTGGAGAAAATGCAGAATACGCAGCGCTGGCTGAAGAAAAATGGTGGGTGAGGAAGTATTTTGTATCAACCTCTTTAAAGAACCAACTTGTATATTTGTTTATCATTTACTTATTAGTCCTGGTCTGTGTGAAACTACACCCTTTGCTCTTGAGATGAAAAGATATATTCATGTCCCATGTTTATCAGAGTGTTCTTGGATTAGATTAAAAATTTTGGCAAACGACCCTGTTGAAGTGTGGCGGTGAGGAAAGGTGAGGTTTCCAAATATTTTTCTTTTTCCTTTACTTTCAGTACAAAGGTGAAGTTTGTGGTTGCAGGAAAGGAGTAGGACGGAATTAAAACTCTGCCTTCCTTCCCAAGACCTCCCTTGGCTGACTAACGTCAATACACCAAGGAAGGAACACTCTGACCTGACTGAAAAAATTAAACTTTTATTCTCCCCTTCCTTTTTACTCTAGCTTCTAGAATAACTTTAAATCCTTTTCCATGGTATCTGTTACTTGTATGGCATTTCTAGGCCCCATCAGGTGCACTGTACATCATCCTTCAGTTCTGTTCATTAAATTTAAAATGTGCATGCCATAAAATAACTATGGGTTTTAAGTTTGCAAGGGGAATATACTTTCTTTTTCCCTGAAACACTTTTTATGTGTTGAATATTTATACCCATTTGTGTTTGTTCTGACATAAGTATAGGCCTGCCAAAGGTCCCATTGTGACTGTAAACTCAAGCTTTAAAAAAGTAGCTTAGCTAAGTTCTTTTATTAACTACCTATCACTGTTCTACTGTCCTTATGCCCCCAGGGCTGAATCAGCACCTTCAAAGCATTCCTCTGTCCCTCACTGAGATATTGGCCCCAAAGAAGCACAGCAGGAACAGGGCAGTATTTGGCCATGACTTTTACAGCCAGGACAGGTCATGGAGTTGTATTTAAAGAGCAATGAAAATATATGTTGAATACGATAGACAAGGAAATTTGGTGGGAATGGGAGAGAACAGACATTTTTCTTCCTTAGCTGGATAATCTGCCTCTTTTTTATCTCTTTACTCCTTACACACTGTCATAAAAACAGAGACCTGTAATGTATGTGCATTCAGATCCGTTGATACTATGCAGTTCAGTAAATTATTTTGCTAAATCTGCAGCTTTTACAGGAAACTGATTTCTTGTTTTCTTTTTCAGAAAAAATATTTTTTTTTCCTTATTCATCAAGTATTGTTTCATGAGCTGCTACTAGATAGAATTCTTGAAAGCTGTATTAAGAGTCTGTTTCCCCTTTTCTTCTCTGTGTAGTCTACTCCAGCATCAGTGATGGTCCTTCCTTTAAGAGGGAAAAATAAGTCATAACTATTGTTGACTCCCAAAAATATAAACAGATCTTTTATTTCCTATAGGTTCCCCTCCAGAAAATTTATTTCACTCAAGTGTGCTAGATTTCTGTAGATTACATCTTTCCCCATGAACAGTATTTAAATCCTGGCTTGTTCAGCCTGTGGCTTCTGGATCATATCTAGTCCATGAGGCTGAAATAAATTACTGGTTTTGGTAGTATAGGAAACTATGGAATAGCACTGTTAGGTGAAGAGGCCTTTTTATTGTCATATAAACTGGGAGCACAGGAGGCCTTGCTAGCTTCTGGAGGCTGTCCTGAAACTAGTGCTTTGCGTGGGAAACCAGACATGGCTTCCAGGAAAAGCCATAGATACAATGTGGGGAGCTGCTGGGAGTCTATAACGGAAAATAGGTCCTTTCCCTCCTGAGGTGGCATCCTGGAGAAGCTGGACTGAAGTCAGCAGGAAAGCAGCATCTCAGCCATCCTGAGAGTTGAAGAGTAGGTGAGAGGTGTGTGGGTAGAGCAGGGGAGCGAGGTGTGTGAGCTGCGGTGGATGAGCAGTCACGCTCGGAGAAGAGCGGGGCAAAGAGAAACCGGGCAAATCGAGAACCTGAGCACTGAGAAAGAGATGTGAATGCATCTGGGGCAAATGTTCACAGACCTCAACCCTTGGTTTCTTTCCGGAACAGGAATTGGAATAAAGCGAGGTTATCCTCAAGGAAGCTGCGGGGTTGCATGGATCACTGGAAGGTAGCTGCTAAAGGAACCAGAGGATATTTCTGAAAACATGGAATGAAATAGTGAATATTTAATCTGTGATGAAAATGAGGGGGATATAATTTCGGAATGATGTTCTTTAGAAAAGATAACTGAACAGCTGGCAGGCACTAACTACATCTCAATAGTGTTGTTATCTGCCCTTCCTTGCTGAGTTTCAGGCAACTGTGAGGATCTAGGACAAGAGACATAAAGCTGAATGATGATAGGTAGCACTTAAAATTTTTAAGTCTAGGAATACTTTGCTCTCAAAGAGATATTAAGGTTTCACAAGGTTCCTATGACTCATCCAAACATGTTTTGTCATATTAAAATACAGTAACTTCTTCCAAAAGCTCTGCTTTCACAGTTGGACCCATCTCCCTTCTTTATTCTTTATAAAAAGTCCAGAAATATTGCTGAGAGTACTACCAAAGGTATATGGCAAATGTCTATTGTTACTGCACTCAATATTTCTCTCAAATTGCACTGAATAGTCTTTCTCCTCAGTTCAATGTCTTATAAAAGATCAGGGAGTGAATGAAGACGAACTTTTTAACATTTGAAGGGAAGGTTGAAGTGGGCAAAAAGGAAAACTTTTAAAAATTCATAATCTTGAGATTTCATTCTCCACTGAACACATCTGTGTTTAGATGATAGGGACAGTTGGCAGACTTGCCATTACACTGAACTTCTGCTGCTTTGAGAGTTACTGCTGTTCTTGGACACTAGAGTAGGCAAGGATCCAAAAAGAACTTATTTCCCACTAATCTTGGAAGAGTGCTCTACCCTGTCACATTAGATTTAAACTTGTCCACAATGATGCACACCTCTGTGACCTGCAGGAATGATTACATGCAGCACCTATGAATGAAATCACTATGCAAAAATAAGTGTTCTAGCTAGTTCAGAGTTCACAAAGAGCACATCACGGTGGGGCTGTGCTCTCTGTGCATGTTCCTCACAATGAAAGAAAGATTTGGCCTCCTCAGGGCCTTTTTAGCACTATTTTCTCCTTTTTAAGTGACTGCATCCTTCTGAGAATATTAAAGTTCACTGAAACAACAGGATGATTTATTCAAGAGATGTATATATACTTAGGAAGTGGGTGTTTCAAAGGCTCTCTGAGGAGACTAGTTGGAGAGCTGATCTGGGTAGCAGTGATTCTCCCACATAGCAAAATTCAAATATCACATCTTGGTCAGAGTATTCTATGGAATCACAGGGTCACAACATTGTTGTGATATCATTTAGTCAAATTTCTCTGATCAAGAATGCCTTCAAAATAATTTATTTTTAGGAATTTGGAGTTACTTGAAGAAAAAAAATGGACAATGCTT
The DNA here is from genome assembly GCA_013398955.1 of Callaeas wilsoni. NCBI lineage: Eukaryota > Metazoa > Chordata > Aves > Passeriformes > Callaeidae > Callaeas > Callaeas wilsoni. The sequence goes on along the minus strand of VWPU01016959.1, from coordinate 265,169 downwards.
AGAACATTACTAAAGATGGATAAATAGATAGATAAGTAAATAAGTTAAAGCAAGGCCATCTCCTAAGTCTGTAAAATTTGACCAGTTACACAGTGTGTTACCATGATGTGCAGGCCAAATGCTCTAACCTGCTTGTATTTTATTTTGGTTTCTCTTTTTATGATTGATGTTACTTGCTTTACTTGCTGGCTTTCCTTCAGATTATTGCCTTAGTGGTATTTGCTTTTGTCAAGGTTGCTTTTGCATTAGTTTTCCCTACCCACTCAAAGCATTGTCAAGACAAAATTTGACAGCATGAGTGCACAAAGTCCAGCACATCTGGGAACATTCAGATTTACACATAAACCCTGCAAGGTACATTCTGCCCAAAAGGCAAAAGTACTGAATCATTTGGGTTTATTGTAGGACCATCTGTGAAACACAAGTAAAGGTGGGCTGATACATCCCACACGCATCAGACTCTTTACATATGCTCTCTCCTAGGAATAAATGTGGCCCAGATGAACTTGCAGACACCTGACAGAATAAGTCTGGATCTCATGCAATTTTTAATTTGATGATAGGATGTATTTATATTAAATAACAAGTAACCATAGGATTGCTCAGATCTGATTTTTTTTTTCTCTAAGTACTTAGTGCTGGATTTTTTTTTTTCTTAAGCCTACCATAATTTTTTTTTTTTATTTATTTGCTTTTGCAAAAAGGGCAACAAGGATGGTTTATTGTTGATATTTCTTATTTACACGCAATTACATTTATAAATCTACTGCAAAAATTATAATTGCCTCTATTTTTTCATTAAGGAGATGTGTTTTAGGAATAAGGAGTGGGATTTATCCCATTATTATCAGCAAGCAAGGTTTTTTCTTTTCCTGAATCATGAAAAAACCATGTCAGGCAGATCGCAAACTTATTTCTGTGGTGCTTGAAACTTTTCAGTAGCCCATGTAAGAGTATTGCCTGAGATTTAGACAGTCTTATCAGTTATCACTCTACAACATGATACTGATGCAATCACTTCAACTGTTCTTTTACAGGTGGCAAATAATGTAGAAAATGAAATAAGTTTTCTGGATATTTTGCATGTCTCAACTATTGCTGCTGAGTAAAGAATAGTTCAAATTTTCGATCAAAATGAATCAATTCCAGTTGTTATTAGAAATACCAACTACAAGTATCAAAGCAAAAGTCTATAACATGATTTGACTGGCAAATCATTTCAACTAGAAAAACCCCAGAAAATCTGCCACTTGTTCTAGAAAAATAATTTTCTCTTTCAAAGTACATCTAGAGCTGATGCTTGCTAATGTTTATTTTCTAGTGTTTTCTCTACATAAGGATTTTTTAATAGAAGGTATCTCTGGGTTACAAAACTCATTCACATGAGGATCAATATTCCTTTTATACCCACAGAATGTGTTTTAGCTTTAACAAGTCATTCTTGTCAGCAAAATCACATTTGATTTCAGGGAGTCCAAGAATAAACCTGATTACACCAAACACTCTGAGATATCGCATCACTTCACCATACAAATAAAAAAATGAGAAATGTTTGAAATCTCACAGGAGCTATAATCCCTTTTGCACACTTTTGTGACTTTTCTTCTTTGGAATAATTATGAGACCTATCCCTTTATGCCAGCAGTAAGGACAGCCACACACAAACCCCTGTACTCCTTGAAACTTCCCCTAGCCGTGTCTGGAAGCTGGAGCTCAGCCTCTGTGCACAGCCTTGTCCCTGCTCCGGAACCAAATGATACCAGCACTGGGTTGAGGTTATCACACAGGATGCTGTTGCAGATAAATAGAGAAATTTAACTTTTGAGAGGTATTTTGATGTGATTAGACAAAAAGAAGTGTAATTAGATCATCCGTAAGAGTTAAAATGACTATTTGCCAAAGTAATTCTGGGCAAAACATCTTAATGCACCTGTACTGCCAACTGTTTCATTTGATGGCATTTGGTTCAGATATTTATTTATTTAGATAGAAGCAGCTTTAGATTTTTTCATTTTTTATGACCTTTATATGTCATTTGTTCTGAAAATTGACTACTGATCAACATCATTTTTCTTTACTGAGAGCTATAAAGCTTCAGGGCTCATATTTAAAGATGCTAAAGAGCTGTATCCTGGGAAGCAGGAAGGGCTGCCAGTCAAGCTACATACTGACTGTTTTCAGTATAGCAGTTGATTTGGAAACTGACAAATATTTTGGTAGACGGCTTTCTTCCATGTTTGCAGAGTAAAATGGTTTTATAAATAAAACTTTTATTTCTCTAGATATTTAAAAATGGATTTACAGCATAAGAAGAAAAAAAATAAGGATTTTTAAAATATCAGTACATGTTTACAGAGAAATGCTTTTTACCTGTACAAGAAACACACTTGGAAAAAAGATAGCATGTATGGAATCAGTGTGCCTTATACCGAAATCTGTAGTTCTAATGTAATATTGCTTTTAGGTTATACCTCCACACAGTCATTAACCCAGAGGACACTACAGAAAGTTTCCTCTGACAAGTTATTACAAGAAATATTTGAGGAGGTTTCTTTGAGTTTTTGGGCTTGGGTTTTTTTGTTTGTTTGGTTGGGGTTTTTTAATTGTAAACCATTTACTTAAGCTGAGGCTTTTCTGCAGAATTGTAAGAACTGCAATGAAACCTTCCCAGTAATGGTCACCCCGGATTTAGACAGGGTCTCTTCTACTAACACTCCACTTTCCCCATTTTCTCTGAAACAGGAGAGACACATTTTTGGGAAAAGATATTCACATTACACAGCACCAGAGTCTACTATTTAGGGCACTGACCTGGATTAAGTCCCAGATCAGGCTGATACAAGAGAGACCTGAATCTGGCTTTCTCAATTTTTAAGTGAATGCCCTAATTACAAGGCTGTAAGCTTTTCTGCAGTCAGAATTGCTCCTCTTGGTGGAGTGAAAATGAGTGATGAATGTCCATTATGGATTTTGATATGCAAACTTTTTTTTTTTCAATATTGAAAAGGAATGACATTTTTCAGTCAATAGGAAAAAAAACCCCAAAATGAAATAAAATAACAACAGCAGCAAACCACAACTTCTAACATGACAGAAAAGTAGAGAAAAAAATTACTTTGTTATCTTTTCTACTATGAAATTTCAATATCATTCATTGGAAGGTTTTAAGTTCTTTTTGGTTTGCTTTGATTGTGTGTGTGTGTTGGTTTGGTATTACAGTCCAGCATTTGTATCAAAGACCATTAAAATACTATCCTGTTTTGAACTTCCATTTCTTACAATAGATTGCCAGCATCTTGAAGATGTAGGGTATCAGAAATAGAAAGTCAAGTGATAAACTGAAAAGGAGGAAAATAATGCAAAAACACTTCACTTTATCCTGGGAGAGGACAGAGAAAAAAAAGAGAGCCTGGACAGATTTTTAAACACCTGTGCCTTTTCTTTGGAGGATTCTCTGTTCATTTAACTTTCTAGAAATGTGATTATAAAGGCTTGGGGCAGAAATATTTTGCTACCTAGAAGTTAGCCATGTATTTGACTTTGGTGAGTCCATCTCCTTACCTGATTTTCTAGTCAGGATCTGCATATCTCTCTTTCCATGGGAAAAATCTTTATACCTGTTTCATCTTTTATGACTCTTTTTGTCCTGATTTCTAGCTTTAGAGACTAGGGAGGGGTGGGAGTTGGGTGGGGTTTGGTTGATTTGTTGGTTTGGTTTCAGTTTGGTTTTGGGTTTTTTAATGAACAAAAGGAAACTATCAGAAATTGAGTTTGATGTTTGGGGCTTGCAAAGGGGGTTGCTCTGTCTCCTTTCCCCACTCTAGTTTTTAACCCAATACATGGTCTTTGATATTAACCTTCTAAAAATTCATTAGCACATAGTCTGTACTATTGATATAGTAGTATACAAAATTGCAGCTCGAAGTGAATTACTAATTTTAAGTGAGATTTGCTTAGTCTTTAGTTCAAGAGTTCTTCTGAACAGGGAGGAATTTGTTTTTATGAAGATCTGAACTAAGTTTTCTACTCAGGGTAATATCAGCTCAAGATTTGTTAGTATTCCTTGGGCAGGTGAGGATGGACAGCATTTCCTTCTGTCATTCATGTATAGGCATGCATGAGTCAACTGTTTTACATTTTTTATAAAGAGTAACTGCAGTCTTGAGAGAAAACAAGGTTCTCTTGTGGCACTGATAGCAATAGCTTTAACCAGGAAATTAAGCAATACAGGTCTTACTGACTGTCTCAACATTTCACCAGTGAATAAGTTAATTTCCATGGTTTTTTTGTTGCCAGATGCAGAGTCTGACATCACTTTTAAAAAAAACAAAACAAAACAAAACAAAACAAAACAAAACAAACCCCAGGAAACTATACTTTTTCCTTGTCATGAAATTACTTGTGCTAAAATTCCTTCTTGTCAAAATTCTGCTCCGTGTTTCTCAAAATTTATGTTTAGATATGAGGATAACCAATTTACACAGATATAAAATGCAGAATTAATATATGCATTTTCTGTATGTATTTTCTGTATTCTTATATATTACTTTTACAATTCTATTACTTGAAATTCCATTACTTAAATTGTAAACCTGCCTGACTAGAGGTAAGACTTATGAAATATAAATTTATGGCAGGAAATAAGAAAAATCACCCAGCCAGACCCTAGTAGTATATAGGATATTAATTTAGATCATGTATTAAATGGTGTTCATAATTTATTTTTATTAAGTATTAAATGTTAAGTTGGTAAAAAATTAATACAGATAGGACTTCAACAGCTACGGAGATTAATCAAAATCTTCATATTTACCTTCATCTTAACTGAAATATTTTGAAATAAATGTTTTGCTACATCTTCAGTTGTATGTTTTTCCCATTTTTCTCCTGCACCCCAGAATAGGACAACTGCATGGTGAAAAATATATGCTCATGTTGCATTGGGTGAGCATTATCAGTGGAATAGTGTTCTTATAGGTTTTTATATTTGCTTGAATATTGACTTGCCTTTGCAAAAGTGTTTCCCTGGCTGCTGCTCTTAGAATTTGATTAGCATTCCCTAGCACAAGTACGTGTGCTTACAAGGCATTTTTAACTAAGAATTTTGCTGATCTCTTTATATTTATGCAAAAAAATGTTGCAACAAAGTCTAAAAAAACCCATATATTGGAAACTAGATAAAATTGTAAGATAATTGCCTTTTAATTGCAAAATTACCAAACAACTCTTGTAAATTCAGTTACATATTACATACAACTATAAAGTGAATTAATTTATCATGATTAATGACAGTGAAAACCACATGAATTAATGACTGACCACCTACTTTAGAATGTTTCTAAACTAAGGCAATATCATTGTGCCTATTGACTAATTCTGAATTACACTTTAACTTCTAAAGAAGAGTAGGGCCAAATGAATTAGATATTAAGTGTCTGGCCAAATGAGCAGCAAGTCAATTTATTGAGAAAGGTCACTTTAAAAACTCAGTTACTGCTTTCAGACCTCATCGACAGCTTATACATCACAGGTGTCCTGCTAAGCTCTTGTATTAAATAGTTTTCATGCAGGATATTCCTTTATTAGAGTTGGATGAATGCTTTCCTTTCCTGATGAGATCTGCTGGTCAGCTCATTCCACTGCTCCTGATGTGGCCAGGAAACTTCTTGATTCGACCATCACTGAGTCTGCTTAAGATCTGGTAACAGCACTGAGCTGCCTGCGCAGGGATGTACAGCAGGCACTACGGAACAGTGTGACTGAGCACTGAGAAGTAACAGGGAAAGTACAGCAAAAGACACTGTCGGAGTCAAACTTAGAGTACTGAGAGAAGGGGCTTCTGCACAAGTTGATTTGTCCTGTATTTTGGGTCATGGGTTGAAGATCAAGCAAAGCTGAGTCTTTGCCTTATCCTACTCATCTAGTTAACTGAAATTCCTCCCTAAACACACCAAACACTGATTAGGATAAAATAGTCTTCTGCATTTCTTGACTATGAAAAAACCCCAAATAAACCTATCAGCATCCTTTTACTTTTAGAAAGATTCATGCATTTAGAAGTATGTTTTCTGTAACACAATATCTTAAACTATACTGGGTCAGAATTGAGAAAGTATTTAATTAGTGAACTTTCAGATTTAACTCCAAATGCCAAACTGTTTCTTCTTAAGTCACATAGCAAGCTCCATCGGGCCCCATCTTCACCTCTGGATTATATCAATAGCTATATGCCAATAGTTATTAGCAAAACAGAGAATCTGAAGAGGAGACAGTTTTAACTAGCTTAAAGATATCATAAGGTGGGAAAGCATCATAAGAGCATGTCTAGTTCAGTACAAAAACGTTCATAAAACATACCAGAAGATCCTATTTTAAATCTCTGCATCTGCTGGATGAAAGAACAGGCTCTTAAATTTTGATCCTTAATCAGTTTAAATGAGTCTCAGAGAAAACTGTAGACAAGTCTTTGAACCTTTCAGCTCTACATGTGTACTTTTTCTAAGAGCGTGTGAATAAAATCTCTGTTAAAATAAACCACAAAAATATTTGAAACCAAAAATGTATTTGAAGGAAAATTTTTACAGGACTATTAATTTATTGGGGTGCAGCAGTTACTTGGGTCACTTGTTTGTATATTAGCAGGAGTTGTCTTCACTCAATAAATCTTAAATGCAAGCCCTGAAGATATTTTTGTTGTCAAGTAAAGATATGTTCCAGATATTGTTGAACAAGAGGACTTATCCCTATTAGAACTAGATTAATGCCATGACAATGAGAACTGGATGAATATATTGTCTTCAGTGGTGAAGATTCTGAGTTTTGTTGGTCCTGAATAGCCAGAAAATGAAGGACAAAAAGTGGTTTCTGCCAAGTGAATTGTCATTGCAAGTTAACCATTAGAGCTTATAGAAGTATAATCCAACGTATTTGTTTCCAGCGTATCATTTTCTTGGTTTAGCTTTCCTCTCCCCAACCTGTAAATGGTTGCTACTGCCCCTTTTTCTGATTATCATCTCTCACCAATTTACAGTACATTTTCAGGTTTGGAATGTTTAAAGGTCTGTGGAAACGATGTACAAGGGACTTCCTGCTCAATTTAGATTGAAACACATGTAAATATCTATGCAAGATACAGAATATTTCTGAAAAGAAAGGGAAACTTGAATTTCCTTCCACAAGAACACATCATCCTTTATCACAGTGGCAGATTTTCTGTGCTGTTCCAGGCAGTAGCTCCACTTTATAATTAGTTACTTCCTTGCAGCTGCAGCAATGGATGTATATGCAATTTTTGCACGCAGATGTAGGGAGATGGCTCAGTCAGTACCAGGCTTTCCCTTCCAGCACTGGGTTCTCCAGCAGGAGGAAGGGTCATGCTTATCACATAGGTAAATAACAGAGAGAGCTGTCTTCCATGATAGATACAGACTTGGACATCTGCTCTTTCCCATTAATCAGTCATGGGGGCTCATAGGGAAGTTTGTGACAGGCCAGTGCAAGCTGATGAGTGAGGGAGATGAAAGTGAGTTCTGCAGCCTGAAATATGCTGACTGTTTCAGAGAGAGAGAGAGAAAAACACACCAAAATATCTGATAGATGAGGGAAAATAAAATACTGGAATATGTTCAAATATTAACATTTTCAAGGTTATTCAGCAGCTCCTAATAGCTCTGTTTGAATGTAGGTCTGAAGGCTAACACCAGTGCTGTCTAGTGTACAGAGTTTTGAAACTCTTCCCACTAGTTTATAACATGTAGCTCTTCAGTCATATCCAGCTCACTTTCCTTGCTTGCTGAAGTTTCTCATAGTTATTTTCTTATAGTGCGCTGTGGCATGTGAATTTGGCATAATTTGAAGGGGAGTATGGTAAAGTATCAACTCCTAGGAACCCTCAGTCAGCAAAGCAATGATGGCTATGAGTTTCTCTCCTTTTGTGGGTTGTCCATAGGCTTATTTGAACACACAAAGGGTTATACACATTTACATGATCTTCGGGTGGAATATGTTCACCCAAAGGGGTTTCTATGGAAAGGACTCTAATTTTTTTTTCTCCAGTGCTGCAAAAGTTATAATAAAATTATGATACCATGGGAAGTGTGTAATTTACTGCTTTTTATTCACTCTTAGATGTAGGAGTTGAGGTATATGATTTGAAGTTTTCTAGTTTGTCTTGATCATAGCATACATTGTGGTTTTGTGATAGACTGGTTTCTAATGGCATCCCAGTGAAGCCTACTAAATTTAATGTTCTGACTAGCTTGTAAGGGTTCTCCTATTTATGGCCACATTCAAATCAGGGGTAGGTGGAGTGTTGTTTCTTAACTTGGCTGATGCCAGGACACAGTGTTAAGTGCTACTTCTGTAGTACTAATGCTGTTATTTTTTCAGGAAGCCTGTAAAAGGAAATGGTGTTTGATTGAAAAGCCTGAGACCTACACATACTTAGGGCTCCCATTGTGTAACTGTTTGCTCAACCTTGTTCATGAGCAAAAATCCCTACGCATCTTGTTTATGAAGACAAGAACTTATTGTTAGTATAACTGAACAGAAATCTCAACAGTCTAATCATAGTATCACTTGTTTGTTTTCATTGTAGACCATTCTTATGTTTGATAAAACATTTTCACACCTTTGTTGTTTCTTCATTGGGTTGCAACTCCATGTTACATACAAATGTACCACATAGGCTACCTTTGAAATATGCTAAACACCATTTCTTTGTTCTCTTTGTTCCCTCTAAAATTATAACTATGCAGTTCCAGGTGTACATTTCTTTATCTGGCCATTGGTGAGCCTGTGCCACATCTCTTATAATCCTGTGCCTTCAGTCTTCTGCATAGTCTGCATAGCTTCCTAAGCCACTGCTTCTCAAAGCCTCTCCTATCTTACGCAGCCTACATTAACCAATGCTGCTTCATTTCATTAGTCTTAGGTATCTTGTTCTACACACAGTAATTATTTCATTCTTATAGCTGCATAAAACAGTAGTTGGGCCATGCAAAAATAAACCGAAGTAGAACAAAAAAAGGTCAAAAAAGGAAAGGTCATTAAAAAAAAAAGATCAAATACTAACTTAGGTTAGAGCTCAGCTAGATGGAAACAAAGTGCAAGCAGGTTGAGACAACTGCAGAGAGTTAGCCTGACAGCCTCGGTTCTGAGGCCCGTTAAACTCAAGACCTTCAGCTTTAAGTTTTAATTACACATCACATAGAATTTGGGAATGTGCAGATGTTACCTTTCTGTGCTTCTCTTTCTCTGTGGAGGGTATTGTAACTTACACTGTCCCATGTTCCTGTCTGGAGTTGAATGTTACTAGATAAAGACCAGAATAGAAGGTTCCAGGGATGATGTTTATTCATTCTTTTACAAAATCTGCATTTGGAATGGAGGTAGGGATATATCCATGCCTAAAACAAAACTCTTTCAGAGTCTGGCTCTGCACAAACCACGACATAAATATGTGCATGGAAAACAAAGAAGCGCTACTTAAGTAACCTTTCTGTATGCTGCTGCTCCAAAGGAGTGTACCAAGAATTTAATCACGTACTCACTTTTCATCATAATAAGCTCCCTGTTGGCAGACACAGGAAGTTACTCTCCCCAAAATAACCTTAGGCATGGAAGCTGCATTCTTTTTACCCAGTGAACAAGCTGGGGTTTTATATTGCTGCTGGACAAGTGTTAAAATGAATCTAAGCCAAGTACAGAAGGCTTCTTACAGGCACAAGGAAGATAACAAGAGGGCCTATTAACACATGCAAAGTCCCAAACATAAAACTCATTCTTTAATCATTAATGTAATATTTAAGGAAATACCAATTGTTATAGTTTTCCTAATTGCATTTGTAAGGAGGTCTTATTTTGGTAGTCAGAAGGAAAAAATCTCCCACATTTCAAAAGGTCTCCCCACAACATACTTCTGTACCCCACTCTCTCTTATCCCTTACTCAAAATTTAGCAGACTTTAGACTTTAGAAAAGGGATCTTTTTCATATATATATATATACACACATATATATATATATTAAAGTTTCCTCTCTATTAGGAAGCATTTGGCAAAACAGAAATGGACCACTAATCAAAACACTTGGCATTATAATTCTTGCATTATCCATGTCTGAAATTTGGGGATTTACTTCAGCCAAAATTTAGTTTGCCATTGACAACACAGGATTGAAGCCATCTGACGTACTCTTCTTTTGTTCAGCCTCTGTCCTCGTTAGGTATGGGAAAACTTTTTGTGCATGCTTGGAGCAGAGATCACATTTCAGCTTTCTCCTAAAGAGGCTTGGTTATCATGAACAAAAAACCAGTCTGTGGACTGAGCCACCACATGGTAAGGGGGAAAAATCACTCTGAAACATCATTGTACCAAACATAGCTGCAAGCCAGAAATCCTCTGCATTGTAGAAGATGAGAAAGCCTAAAATTTAAAGCAGAAACAAAGGTTCGTTTCACCATCCTAATGTTTGGTCACCTGAATTTTTTTCTTTTGAAGAGGCCGTCAGGAAGAGAGACGTTTGTGCTGTCTGCAGCTCTGCAGGCCCCAGCTCCTGTACTGACACAGAGCACTTTGGCTACTTCAACTTTCAGATCAAAAAAACTTCACCTGCTGCAAGCTTACTGCTTCCTAACAGCTCATTTGTCAGGAAAAGCTCATGCTCAGCTTATTAGCAACCCATTTTTACGGTCATTATCCATGCTTCCCCAACATCTGGCTAAGTGTTGTACTCCAGATTGTGGCTGTTCTGGGAAGTAGTTTTAGCGACTTAAAAGGCTGTTTAAGTCATGCTTATAATCCTCCCTCTGTCTCTTTTCTGTGGGGTGATTCTGGGGAAGAGAATGTCTCACTTCTACCTTTTGCATGCCCTTAATTGACCCTGAACCACTCTGAGTAAGGACCATAATTTTATTTGTTCCCGTGGCCTAGGTGGGTAGGCAACCTCAGATGAAAATTATTTTTTGGTGAGAATTGCCTAGCAATATAGTTGTCCTATTGTCTCTGCATAAGTGGTTTTGTAGTGCCTGAGATGATCTTGTAATGAACTGGAAAGGTTTTATCCATCAATGTGTGTTCTTCATGCATGCCACGGCTAGCAAATAACTTTCTCATGTAGAAAATATTCTGCAGCGTTAGGACCATCTCCAAAGTTTAATTCTAGATAAAAACTTTTCCAGAATGCCTGAATATCAATTCTAGGTCATTGATTTTTGTACATATTTTAAAAGAAAATAGATAAAAAACGTTTAAAATTTTGAACAATTTCTTTGTCTTCTCAGGAAAAGAGTATCTGAACTTTTCTGAATTCTTTGAATATGTAGTCTTTCTTATTTCTTATTTCCTACAATTTAACCTGGGGAGACAAAAAATTAGAATGTTTTCATTTAAAGCTTTTCTGCTCTTTTTAATAAAGGAGATGGAGTGTTCAGTTATGCAGGTAGCAAAATACCCATCTGGTTGTTAGGATTTCCAAACTGCCTATTAATGCTTTGTCATTTCCCATCCCACCCATCGGTTATTGGAAATGGTGCTGCTCCAAATGACAGTACAGCAGAAAAAATGTGATTGAAGTCACTCGACTCACTGAACATATACAAGTCTACCAGCAAGATGCATCTGAACAGCCCAAACACTAAACAACTGCCAATTGAGACACTGATTGGCACAGCGAGCAATGATTTCTGGCCAACCTGCTTTCTGACAGCCACAAACTAGCTTTCCTCTCTTGATTCTCTTGCCTTCCTTGTCGTCTTGCTTACTGAACTTTGGGTTGTACATAACAGCTGACAGGTGTTTTCCCAGGGGTGATACAAATGCCCTGGCTCAGCCATTATCTGACAGCTTTCAGGCTGTCCCACACGAAGAGAGTGATAGATGGGCTACAAGACAAGTAGGCAAACAGTTGCACTTGGCACAATTGCGGGCTTTTCTGGAGGGGAAGAAACAGTCAATCTCACGATTGCACTCTGCCTGACACTACCCAACTATTTGCAAAGTGCATTCAGAGTGTTCCGACAAGGAATAGGGTTGACTGGCAAAAGCTGAGCAGAAAAGTCTAAATGTCAGGCTCTTTGTGGCAGCTCTGTAAGATCCTGGCAGATGAAGTGAAGTCTGGAATGTGGAATGACAAGAGAGTTATGGAAGCCAGGAAGCAGGGTGGTGGTAGTGCCACAAAGGGTTATTTTAAAAAACTTTTATACTAGTTTGAATGAGTTCTGCTTTTAAAATCAGCCATTAAATTAATTGCTATTATTAACATTGTTGAATTTTATTAAAAGCATTAAGAACTTTTGCAATTTTTACAGAATAGGACCTGCACAGTTGGTTCTCTCTACTGAAGATTTTCAGCCTTTATAAATTGAGGAAGGGTGATTTCAACAGCAATTCAATGTTAAAAGAAATCTGAGTGCATGAGTGGGCCACATTTTATAGTAATATGCAGGAAAATGCACAGGGGATGTGATATATTCACAAGTTTTAAAGCACGATCTCTCACAGCATACTTATATATATCCAAATTGGTGACATCTGCATAAATGGAGTATAAAGTGGGTGGAAAATTGCCTAAACTGCCAGGCTCAAAGCGTGATGAACAGTGGTACAAAGTCCAGCTGGTGCTTGGTTACTATTGATGGATCACAGGAGTCCATAGGGTTCATGCTTTTAGTTTTGACCCAGATGGAGTGGGGTGTCCTCTCGGAAGCTTGCAGGTGGCACAAAAGTGCTGATCTGAGGTGGTTGATTCACTAGAGGCCAGGGTTAATATTCTCATGGACCTGGACACCATGGAGCAATGTCCTGGCAGAAGCCTCATGACTGAACAAGGCACCAAGCAGCCTAAATTCTTTGATGTTAGGCTGATTTTCAGAAGCCTTAATCAGACTTGCCAGTGCCCATACCAACAGCTCTAGTGATAGGAACACCAGTACACTTTCTTTCTTTCCTTTGCTTTCAGACTGTAATTTTTATCTACACTTCTATAGTTTTGTTGTAGCTTCAGATTTTCAGACATTTTAATATAATTTATAGATCTGTTCTTTAAGTTCAAAGAGCATCAGAAGCATCAGAAAAAGAGAAAAAGTAAAAAATAGAATAAGAAATTAACACTTGTAAGACTAATAATTTAGAGATTTGTACCTTAAAAGAATAAACCTTACTCAATATAATAATCCCATGAAATTGAGTGACTTTCACTACAACTGAAAGATGGTAGTATTAAACCTCGAAAAAATGGTATAATCCTATAATTTGAAATAAGATGCAACTTGAAAAATTTCAAATTGGTAGTCTGGTTTCTAGAATGCAGAACAGAAATACTTCACCTAACACAGTGTGAATACCCAAAACTTGCCTCACTTTTGAACTTTGAGACAAGAGTGAGGAATTCCACTGGTTATCGTTCCTTCCCAGAGAACTTTGCAGTTAGAATTTAAAATTTCTGAGGAGGCATAGCCTTACCTATTAATTAGATTTTGTAAGATGTGTTTTTTCAAAAAAAATTTAACTATGTTTTTATCTCTTTCATTATTTAATTATGGATTAACTAAATCTCTTTAAACTCACACAGAGTTTAAATTCTATATACAGATAGTGAAGGTTTATTATAATGCTGAATACTATATGACTGCATTTAACTAAAGATAGAAGTGGTCTGAATTACTGAATTAAGTGGTCTGAATTACTGAATTACTGGTTTGTCCCTAATTTTTAGATTACAGGTAGCCTAATTCAATCTGAACAAAGTACCTTGCAGGCCAGTTTTCATATTGTCATACTGGTTTCTCATCATTAATGCAGAGTGACAGACTAATAGAAATATAGAGTCAAATCTAATAGAATAATATATGCTTAAAAACATAGTTAAAATTTTAAATATATTTTCAATGAGCTTCAAACACCATCGTGCTGAATGTGCTTCCCGAAGATCTCTCCTTGTATACACGTAGATATTTTTACTAATAATAGATCACATCAGGTCAGTTGGTGCTGAAAGTGAATTTATTCACTATAGGAAGGAGAGGAAGAGTGGGAGCTATTTAAAAAGTAAGCATTGCATAAGTTCAGAATTTTATTTTAACCTAAAATTACTTACATTTCTGAGTTGGCTCAAGTCCTGTTTAGCATCTGCTGTTTTACAACATAAACTGATGGATAAATGAAGAAAGTCACAGCATTCTAGACCACCTATATTAAAATTGTTCAGAAGATCTTGGGATAATTTAAGAAGACTCAACTGTTATTAATGTAACAGTTCCAATTAGAAATAATACTGAATTAAGAAACTGAGTATTCTGAAGCTCAAGCAAGAGGCAAAATTTTGGGTTGGTAGTTATTAAATAAAGGAATTCTGAAGGAAATTTAAATGTTACATGTACTAAAACAATAGTTGAATTTAAAATCTAATCTCAGCTGAAAGTGGGCAATATATACAGGTTAATGAATGATCTCAAACCATGGTCAAAAGTAAATGCATTTATTGTAATTGCCACTTATATCGGGACAACTAAGGAAGGCACATTTATTACAATAATATTAGTAAATAAAATGGGCTTTGAGCCATAATATCTAAATATTTTTCAATTTCATGCCCTAAAGTTCACAGAATAAAATTATCTTAATAAAAATCTGATTTTACACACAGGTAAAACCTTCTCTTTTTAGTTGGAACCAAGTAGCTGTTTTTAGTTTATGATCAGGAAGATGGAGCATGCAGAAAAGATACAGGAGGGTCACAGGATTCTATAATACTAATTACTTAGAAGGGCAAATTCATCATTCTCTTATCCAGCTTTAAATGGCTATGATATTACAAATAAACAGTTAGTATGTAATTAATTAATGATATTTAATTTGGGTTATAAAGAAGATAAATTGTGCATTTATCTTTATCAATCAATAATACTTTAAGTCATGGTATGGTTTGAGTTCAGTTTTTTTAATCAATATTTGTAGTGAAAATTTTTAGACATCTTCCATATGAGAGTCTTTGATCTTTGTAAGGCTTCTAAACAGGTTATGGCACTTGCAGAAATTCAGATAGTGCTGTCCTCCGATCAGTCTTGTTTCCCTTAAAACTATTTCCCTCTTTCAACTCCTGGCCTTGTTCTCAGTACCTTGGTGCTACTGCTGTCTTCCGTCTCCTGTGTACAGGGATCAAAGGAAAGAGCTGTGCTGCAGCTTCAGGTCTGTGAGTTTGGAGTCCAGCCTCTCCTCACCATCTTTGGTACTCTTCGGTCTTCACGGAAGTTTCTGTAGTTTCATCTTATCTCAGTAATTCATACCTGACATTGTGCGGCCACCCTCACTACAAGTATTTTAATCAGTTTAGAGCTGTCGTTGGAAAAACAGTATGCCAATTAGTGCTCAGTGTCCTAAAAATTTTATTCTAGGAAAACACTATTTAGGACATATGTGTTATATTTCTTGTAGAAAGGAGGAAATTCTGTTCTTTCAGCGCACAGAAAACCTTTGCAATGCGAGTAAATGCTGTTCTTGATTTTGTATCATAAAAGTGAAAAGACCTAACTAGAAAGCAACATTCTGAAATCAGTTTAATCTGTAGTGATGCCTGTATAAGAAAATTGGGTTTATATGCTGCTTTGCCTTATGATGCAGTGTATTTTACAAAAAAAAAAAAAAAAAAAAAGCCATGTCTCTGTTTTATACTGAAGAAGAGGGAAAGCACACGATCATTTGTCTGTTACCCTTAGTCAGTCTGCTTAGTAGGTCACAGTCTAATCAGCATTATTTCAATGTGCCATCCCTTGGGCAACAGTCACTGAATTATAAAATAAAATAAATAATTTTTTAAAAAGCCTTGATCAAAGGATGACGGGGTTCTGCTGTACTTTCAAAATTATAACAGTACAGTAGCATGCTTACTCACAAATGTTCCAGTTAAAATAAAAAAAAAAAACATGAGAAGGTTGGCGTTTTCTTGTGTTTTGTTTGTTTGGGGTTTTTTTCCATTTATTATTTCATTGTTTGATGAGTTGGTTTGGTTTTGGTTTTTTGTTTTTTGGTTGTTTTTGTTTTTTTCTTACTAAGTATAAATGTCATTTGGTTTTGTAAGGTAAAAGGAGAATTAAAAAAACAATATTCTGATGACCTGCTAAGACTATAGGTCCCCTAGGTAGTGCTAAGTAATATAGGTAGTGCTAAGTGCACTTATAGGTAGGACTAAGCAAAACATAAAATATCACAAAACTTTACAAATTTACCGACTCTCACAAAGCCAGTGAGAGGAACAAGGAATATATAAAGATGTCACATTACTGTTCTTGGTTTTAGAACAGCACATCTAGTATATAATCAGCGTAGAAGAATGAGAGTTTGGATGATGTAATTCCCAGACTGTAAGAAGTGCAGTGTACAACTTACATGCTAAATTTGAAAAAGAAGGGGAAGTGTAGAAAAGCCTTTCCTTGCAACACAGACAAATCAGAATAGCTGAATATTTTCCAAAAAAGTAAATGATTGGTTAAAGTGTTCAACCCTAAGTTATTTTTCCTGTTCATGAGTCTTCTTTCTTTCTTTCTTTCCTCTTTTTTTTCTTCAACAAGGTCAGGTTACCCTTTTAAGAAAAAGACATAGTATTGACTATTACATCTTGTCCACATGCAGGTAAAACCACACATAAGCAGGAGACCCTGCAAACCATTTTAGGAATGCTGAAGCATAAACACATGAACTGCAGAAAAAGTTTAAGGAAATATTGACAGCCCTGCAATGTCACTGTCCTTATGGTAAATACAGAAATTTTACTTGGAAAAATATAAGAATACTAGCTTCTTGAATTCCTATTTTCTTCACTGTTAATTTTTTTCATTTCTTCAGAAAGCAGCAGATAAAGGCAGTGTTGGTGAGAGGTAAGCAATAGGATATCGGGGTAAGTGTGGGAAGTTACAGGCTTAGCTGTGCGGACCCTCCTCAAAGCTGCGAGATGCAGGGCAGCTGGTAAAGTTACAGATGTGATAACCATCCACCACAAGCTTCACAAGGTATCACGTGTCAGTGAACAATCCCTTGATATCAAAGCTAGCTATTCATTGCACGCATGCAAGGACTAAGGATTTCTCAGTCGACAGAGGTGGCAAGAGCCATCTCAACCCAACCTCTGGTGACAGGCAGATCCCTGCTTAGTCTTCTCTTAAGATAAGGCTGCAGTCAGACATTGTCTGGAGGAATCCGGGAAAAATGTTTTCAAAAGTTTGGTTGAATGTAGCTCTATTGCCACTGAACAGGAAAAGAAGGTGCCTGAGTCACCGCTTTGAGGGATGAAATGGTCTTAAGCACACTCTCTTCCTGTCTACCCTGTGTGTGCTCTGACAGGAACAACGGGGTATGTGAGGCAGATTCTTCAGTGGGAACATAACTGACAGCTTTGAAAGTCATATTCATACTGAGTAGAAGGAATTTCAAGGTGTTCTTGTACAACATATACATTTGGGGATATGTTGGTGTCAAAATATCATTTCAAGTAGATCTTGCTTCAGTGAGAGTACAGGCCTTTGAGAGTGCTCTGTCACATGGGAGCCCCACCAGTCCCCCATTCTCTTGTAACTGAAAGTCTGTATCCATCACAAGAAGTGGATGTTCAAATAATGTCACAGTGAAATTTGCAGTATCAGTCAAAGGCAAAATGTCCACGCCTGTAAATAGCAGGTTTCATCATCTAGTAAGAGAGACTAATCTTACCCTCTTTGACAGAAAGCTAGAAGTCATGAAGAATTCCTTGGAGAAAAGGGGAATCTAAAATACTTAAAAATACATAGAGAATCTTGAAATCTCAGAGGGAGTTCTGTAGTAAAGCTCAGTAAAATCAATTTATAAAATCCTTGTTATTTCCATAAAAGAAAACCACTTTGAATGTGTGTGTCGAGGGCTGCTGAGTTTGAATAAAAAATTTAAAAAATAGGAGATGAAAGAGGGGAAAGGAATAATTCATCAGCAGCCATGATTACATTTAGTCTATAGTGCTAATTTGTTTCTTAATTTCGTCTTGAAATTACTCGAATGAACCATGCAAGGTAAAATGGGAGGAAACTAGGATGAATATCCAAAATTCTTGTTCCAAAACTAAAGGACTTCCGAGCTATGGCACGTATTTTTGTCTGTCATAAGAGATATTTCCTCATGACTAGATCATTTGTCTCTGTGGCTTCTCTCCTGGACCTCAGAGATGTGACAAATATGAAAGAGATCTCTCCACCTTTTCTACCTTCTTGTTTTCTTACCAGTACCCAATCCAAATGAAAATTGCAAATTTCTTAAGAGTTGGGGTCCATAAAGTCTTCCTTCCTCTTCCTTCCCTTTTTCAGAGTGAAGCTTTATCCAGCACAGCCCTTCCCTGTGCTGGGGGCAGTGGCTGCCTTCCCCTAGCCACAGACTTCACTGGCTCTATACAGTCCTTGCATCTGTTCCTCACATTGCTATAGGAGATAAAAACCAGCAGCAAAATAAGGTGAGAAGGAAATATAACATCTCCCCTATCTGGCAGCAGGATTTTTCAAGTCTTTACTAAATGTAAGTATGCAGGGTCTTAATAATATGGAACATTTTAATGAACCTACTCATGGTAATGATGATGTTTTCGTGTCTGTGCTGGAGACACACTCCATTTATAGAACATTTACTGAAGTGTGCTACAAAAATTCCAATAGAAACAAAACCAAAAAGCTTTATGCTGGATTGTTGTTGGAATCATGTCTGTTTTGATAAGAATAGGTCCAGTGGCCCTACTGTGATAATGTTACACGGCATGCTTATAATGCGAGTGTTAAAGAGATTAAAACAACCATGAATAAAATCAGTGCTTTGTAAAATATTAAAAAGTCACATATTTGCATATTATACAGCTGGTTGCAAAGCCATCAATCATCACATTATCTGTACATTGAGGATGATAAATGGCTTTCATTCTAATGAGAGAATCTAATCACATGGAGAAATGAAGAGGGCACACAGCATAAAAGCTTTGGATCCAAAAGCTATAGATTATTATTAATATTATACATTTGTCTCTGATTTGGAAACTTCTGCACTTCATTTGTACATATGCCTTTCTACAGTCATAATTTTGAGAGAAGGTCAGATAATTTTTTTTTTAATTCTTTATAAAATGACAACAAAAAGTAAAAAAAAGTTAAAAATATTAATCAACTTGGAATCAACCTAGTGAATTTCTCTAAACTACCTAGGACAGACCATTTATTTTCCATCCCTGATAATGTGACAGCAGAAAAGGAGATAAAGGTTAAGAATAGGAAAGTAGAAGCCTCCTACTTAGGTGTTTTTGTAAACTATCTAACACAGCTCTATAACAAAAGACTATGGACTATATTACTTGCCTGCTACATGAGAAAGTGAGGTACTTCTAAAAATGTTACAAATTATAAACTCATATAGCAGTAGTTATAGCTAGATAACTATAGACATTAAAAGTAAAGCCAATTATTATATTTAGAATTCTCTTATAGTCCATCTGGAGGGAGGTAAGATCACCCAATACAAGGTGAAAAAGAAAAGGAACAATTTTCTAATGCGATGCAATGGGGAGAGACACTTGTGTGGGAATGAGAGGAAGAAGGCAGAGTGACAGAGAAGTTTGTACACTGAACAGCTGCACAAGTGATTAACCAAGAAAAAAATCCAAAAGGGTATTTAACAAAATATTTGTATATCTATATCTAACTTTCAGAATTAGTTTGTGACTTTACATTGTTTCCTCCATGTATTTAAGGCTGAGCTAAATTTTAAGTTTAAAAAACCAGAGTAAACAGCTGTCATTCAATATGGGTGAAGTCACCTCATGTCTTAGATCCTGACTTGCAAAAAAAGAGAAATAGCTTTCAGGAGAGAGGAAATTAAAAGATACTTACATCAAATAAGCAGATGTTATCTGACCATTAATACAGATTTGTCTTTAAATTTGTGGGAAATATTTTTCAGGTTTTTTTTCCATGTATGCATGGTTCAAAAGATATTTAGATTATAATTAAAACACAGAATTTGAACATCCCCTAATTTCTGTCACAACTTCCTCAAAAACTGTATATATTAAGTATAGGAGAACTGGATCCTCACATAGCTAAATGTCTCCTTACAGAAGATATCCTTATTCAGCCATGTGTCTTTCTAATATATTTCTTGCCTCTTCAGTTATAATACTGCAGCTGTGAAACCCTCATTAATATACTGATGCTTTGCTGATGTGTTACTTTTGAAATATAAGATGTTGCAGTGTATCTACAGCATTTCTCTTTCAACTGCAAAGCTCAGCAATATTCACTTGAGAGTTTTTACAAAAACACTCACTTCTGGTTTTTGTAGTCACAAATATGGTTTTACCTGATACACTTTAAAGTTTTTTGTGGTTCAGAGTCTTTATTAAAGTGTGTAGATATTTTTCAAGTTTTACATGACGCTTGAAAGTAAGGATGTATAGAAAGCTATAACTAGTGAACGCCTACACTGATATGGAAGTTTGTACAAGGATGAACTAGGAGAGAAGAGCTGCTATCCCATGAAATAAGAAATATGCACTCATTTGCTTTTTCATTAGAGAAACAAATCTGCATTTGTAAAGAATCTCCCTAATTAAACAAAAGATGATAAAAGAAGAAGAAGTGGAATAGCTTCGTATTGTAAAAAAGTGAATTTGTACTAATACCCTTCAGAACAAAAAGCAGAGCACTTTTTTGGTTAACTTGAACATAGTGAGGAGGCCAGCAAGACAATAATGCATGTATAATAAAACCTGTCTGCAAAAAGAAAAGAAAAGAAATTTGCTCTGGCCTTAAAACACCTTTTTGTTTGCAGAGGATCTGCATAGAATTTCCTATGTGGCTTCTTATAGGAAGTGTACAAAATTTAAATGAAATGAAATTTTAAAAATCTAAACAAAAATTGCCAAAGAATGACATTCTGGAAATCTGTTACTTTTAACTCAAGCAGAAGCTTCAGTTATCGGAAGACTTATCCCATGTTTTATGACCTCTGATCACTTACACTGATCTTCAGTACTTGGATTAACTGACAAAAGGGCTTAGGTGATGCCACCACACATTGTAAGAAGGGACCTTTTCATGAGACAGATCTCTCCACGTGCATACAGAAGAGCTTCGAGGTATGAAACACGAACCTGTAAACGGCAACAAATCTGGAGCATTAGAAGGGTTTCAGTATAAACAAAAACTGGGAATTTAGAATAAGATCTGAAACTTTTTCAGTTAAGAATGGTTGTGACTTTCTAATACTGCTTGCACAAAATGTGTGTGTAATTTAAGCCTGTAATGATCTCTGCTGGACTGGTCAGTACATCTCAAAAAGATGCTTTGTTCAAAAGGAAAACAAAAATGGAATTAAAAAAGACAAGAAACCATTTTGTTTCAGCGCAGTTTGACCATGGGTGACTAACAATTGTTGGTTATAAAATAGGAAACTTTATTCTTTTGAAAGAGTAACAAAGATCTCAGCTATAGCAGTGTACTATTACAATGCAA
Organism: Callaeas wilsoni; assembly: GCA_013398955.1. Classification (NCBI taxonomy): domain Eukaryota; kingdom Metazoa; phylum Chordata; class Aves; order Passeriformes; family Callaeidae; genus Callaeas; species Callaeas wilsoni. The sequence continues at coordinate 243,665 of VWPU01016959.1, read as the reverse complement.
TGCATACTTAACCCTATTTGCATTGTCATTAAGGAAAAATGTGCAACATTAACTAACGTTTATTTCTCTGATGCAGTCTTCAAAAGTGGAATTGTATTACGCTCAGAATATATCTATCCAAAGTTAACCAAAATAAATGCATTGTATAATACTCTATTATATACTTCATAAATACAGCCTTGCATAATGTGCATATGTATTTGAATGCAGTCAACAGATTGACAGGTATTTTGGCCATACCATAACCAAATTGCTGAGGGTTTGCATTACACTTAATCTATATATGAAACCTTTACTTTTCAGAGCACTAACTTTTATTTAATATTGAATTACTTAGTGCCTTCAAGATCTATTTTTTTATGCCTGTTTGTTGCATGGCAATGTATACTAGCAGCAGAAATCAATAGGCAAAATGGAACAGAGTTTGAAAGTGAAGACAATAAAATTACTGTGACCAAAACCACACATCTCCAGGCCTGTCAGACACCAATTTAATCAAGAGAATGTGACACTGATAGGGCTTCACTGCAGGTAACACTGCAGAATTAAGAATTTTGTCTTTTAGTTACTCCTACAACCCTTTTTATGTAAGTTTCCAGTCTATTTGACTCCAGATCCAAAACTACAGACCCTAACCAATGTGTTTCATTCACACATTCAGACATTCACACATTCATTCACACATTCAGAAGTAAATCATTAAAACTAGCTTTGCAAATAGGATTAAATGTCTCTGTTTGGAACATGACCTTACATGCAGGTGTGTTTATTAACCTGAATGTTTATAAGTAGATGACGCAGCTGAAATAGTAAGAAATAATCATTATATATCTGGTTCCTGTGTGTTAACATTCATTGCAATAAACAATGAGACAGTGAAAATTTTATCAGTCTCGCTGTGTTTGAAAACAATTTAATTATTTCAGAGAAAGAAAGAAAAAGCCTGTTTGTGAAGAACGATAATAATGTTCACTTAGAACTCCACAATAAGTTGAAGGATACTGTAATAACAAAACCACTGCATTTACTTGCAGGGTCAAAACCAGGCAAATTCAGTTCTTGTGCGCTCAAGGCAATAACATCCTGACGATAAGACTGTGTTAACGAGTATGTGAAAGAGACCTCATGACCTTTCATTATTTTTTTCTGAAGCTCTTCCACATTTCAGTGTACCAAGGATGCCATTATTTCCACACTGATTTGGCTATGAGGTTGTAGTTCTTAGTAGAAAAGGTAATTTCTTTTAAAATTAGTATTTTATTTTAATCTATATTTTCCTGCTTCACAAAAGTCAACCTTTTCTAGTAAGCAGTTAGTCTAATAATTGCAGCTGAAATCTGTAACAACTATCATTTCCTGTCAGTTCAAAGTTTGAGGTTACTGAAAATAATTAAATTTTAGCACTTACATTTAAGAGCCCATTAATGTACTGTTAAAGCACCTTCCAGTACAGCAGAAAGTACTTTGGCTAACTTGTGTTCCTTGTGGTCCCCTTTTTCCAATCTTGCCTTAGAAGAAAACTGAATATGCAAGCATGGTACCATGCTTTGGGAGCTGGTAGTTTCTTTATAAACATACTGCCATATTTTGCTATTACTGAAAATAAAACAGTTTTTGTACTTGGAACAGAAATCCTTGAAATTTCTGGTTATCCTGAGTCCTCATGGACATTTTCTCTAGCGAGGGAGAAACATGTCTTTTACACAAATCACCCTTCCATTTATAATAAAGAGCTTCAGTACCCAAAACTGAAAATTGGCCTAAAACTCCAAGTCCCTATGCTGGTTTTATAGACAATCACTCAGCTGCTCCAGTTCCAAGCTATTCAGTATGAATGTGAGAATGATTCTCCTTGCTCCCAAAAGGAGGAGTCTTTCAAGATTACCTCTTTGGTTAACAGTGCTTCTCTATAAAGTGCAGCACATCACTTTAAATTCAAAGATTATCAGATTAGGTATATTTATTAAATATGAAACAGGATTCAAAGACAGGCAGGATGAAATGTTGCGTAAGTAACTTGGCCAAGAACTGATACTTTTTCTGACTACAGCAATATCGCATATTTTTATTTGGTGCCTTGCTTTACAAAAGTCACTATACAGTTTCTAGCAGGTGAGAAATTTCCGGGATGGAGGCAGGCTGAGCACCCTTAATTTTTCTACTAATTGCTGAAGTATATAGTCCTTTTCCCAAGAAAAAGGCAGAAGCAGACCACAACAGTAATGTGTTACAGATGGGTAGGTCCCAGAGGGAATTTCAGACCATAGGAAAAGAAGAAGTGTTCCAGTTTAAATGCATTCCCCTAACTATTCTCTTTGTGAATTTGGCCCTGGAATGACCCTCAGAAGTTCCATTTCTGCACTTTGAGTCTGGTTCAGTGCTTTTGGTTCATTCTTGGCAGACATCTGGCTCAGGTCTCAAACTTCCAATAAAGGGAACTCCATAATCTTCCTAGGAAATGCATTTAACAAAAAACAAACCTAAAAAGGTAATGCAAGAATCTCTTTATGCTCATTAAAATGATTAGTTGTTTTTGTATTCTATCCAGACTTAAATAACAATTGAACACTTTATTTTTTAATATTTGGAGGTTTTAATGTCCTTTTCTTTCTCTCTTTTCTAGACATTAGATATTTCAGTATTTCTCAGTATATCATGTTTTTTAAACTTTGGATCATTTTTATGTCCTTCTCCATGTTGTTTTCTCATAGCACTACAAATGACAGTGCTCTCCTAATGGATGCCAGACTACTGACTAACTACAAATGAATAATATATTCAAACTTGCTAAAAAATTTTGGCTTCATATATGAGATTTAAAGATGCGACATTGAATGTACTTGGAAATTTTTTTAAAATGTGTTTCTTAACACAAGATAATGGACCCTCTTTTCTAGATGGTGCTTTTGCCAAGACAATTTGGACGAGGTAATCCTTGAGGTCCCTCCCACCTTGGTATTCTATGATTCTATGAACCCCTCAAAATTAATATTATTGTCTAGAATTTAACTTTTTATGTGCATATCCCACATGATCAGTGCTATCAGTGCAATATGAGTAGTTTACAACAGCAAATACCTGTTCCTTACAACAGCCAGTCTTTCCCAATGCTATCCTTAACAGATAATTGTCAAAGAGCTTTATTTAAGGTACAGGTTGCAACTCAGCCACCTACATGGAATAATATGTTATAAATTAGTTTAAGTCTGATAAGTACCACAATAACAAGGAAAAAAGCCGTTCTCGGTCATCTAAAACAGCTATGCATTAGTGCTTAGAAATACTGGATAGGCCCAAATGCCAAGATTCACCAAAGGCAGACTTTAGCTTTAGCAAGTTCAGGCAAGTTGTTGCTTCTTGTACTTTTCCTGTGACAATAATAGCTTCAAGATGACCTTTTCTGACTTTATTAGAGAAGCATTTACACTTAACCTAAACCAGAAGGGCAGAAATAAAACACAGCATGTTAAATGTGCAATAACGTATTTCAGCTAAGTCTGACGAAACCTATTGCTAGGTTGCCTCAGCCTGACCTCCTTTCTCATGAAGGTGTTTTTTGTGACTCATAAAGAGCTTTCACATTTAGGGCATTTCAAAGCCACAACTCAGCAGGAGTCCAGTTAAATGCTCCTCAAACAGCTTTGTGAGGCACATGGATACAACTGGAGAAATTGTAGACTATTTCAGAGGAGCTATCAAACTAGGCTACCATTTAACCAACTATCTTTCCCCCCAGAAAATTCCATTTTGGAGTTTCCCAGTTGTTCATATCCTTAGTATCAGATAATGTGTTTTGTTCAGTATCGTGTGCATATGTACACTTGTGTTTCCAAGGAGATACTTTTTCTTCGTATTAGTGTTCTGAGGGTTCCTGTATAGCAGGTATATGCAAAGCCTCCCATGCAGTGGGAATCTCACTCCATGACCCTACTAAACACGGGCTCAAATATTTTTAGTGGATATGTAATAATTCCAGATGGAATTTTTGTTCTAGTGACAATATTGCAGTGCTATCACTACGGTGTACTCCTGGGGGGAACTGAAGTGCAAGGTGGGACAGCTCACAGGTAGCTTGTGCAGTTCTATTGTATCATGTGATACATGGCCTCCAAATGTATGGTTTCACCATCTTTGATCAATGTATATTATCACCAATTTTTACAGGAAAAGTTTTTCATACTACAGTTCATAGCCATACCATCATCCCTCCAAACTTGTAAGAACTTCCTGGTAATGTTATGCTCTGGAACGAAACAAACTTATAAGCCTGGGACCTACATGTATACAGACATGATGGCACTAGAAATCTGCAGAATGGCTGGCTAAGATTTATTGATAACATGATTTCAATGTGTGTGTGAGTCCACTTGCTACAGTTGTCTCACAGTAATAAACTCCTGTTCTTCCAAATATTTTTTGTCCAAAGATGCCCAAAATATATATGTATATTTCCCAGACTCTATTCACTTTCCATCCAGTTGTGAACAGCCATCCTTCCCTACAATTTCTACTCCTCTCTGAAAGAAAAGGCAGGTAGAGCAGCATTGATTCCTACCGCAGCTGTTGGCTATTCTTTTTCTCTCTCAATGATAAAACCTTTAAAAGCTGCTCTCTTCACATTGAAACAAATTTTGGCTGAAGGAGAGCCTCTTTCATGATGCAAGGCAGACCTCTCCATGCCAGAACTGCCTATTGAGTACTGACATTTGCAGTAATGGCTTCAGAATGGAAAAGTTCTGGAGCTGCCTAGGTATAGATTCAACACCAGGAAAGCAGGAAAGTAATTAAGCATTTGAGCACCGAGGTGGATACTTACCTATTGCAATTATGAGAGCCTATTATTTCCTATTTTTCTAAAAGTCCTACTGAGACGAGCACATTGTTCTCAGTGGGAGAAAATTACACTCTGAATTAATTACTCACTAATTAGTAGAGTATCCCCATGCTTTCTTGCCCCACACCTTCTCCTGCTGAATTGTTTAGCATAAAACGTTTCACATCTTACCACATTTCAATAGGTACTCTTTGCATCAGGAACTGATAGCTTTTCCCTATCTTTTTTTTTTTTCCCTAGGCAAACCAGTTATATTACCCTGTATTACTCTGTCATTCAAAAATTCTTCAATCTTTAATGCATTTAGTTTTGTATTTGGGGATACAAGAATGCAACTACCTTTGAAAATGGATGAATCAGACACAGATAACGTAGGAGCCAGAGGGGGCACAAGGAAAGTTTGTAATACCTGCATTTCAGCTCTCATGGGGTCCCATAGTGCTGACTTGGTCACCTAACATTCCTCCACAACTTAAAGTGCATTGCAAAGGGATGTATAGCAGCTGGCATCCTGTGCTGGAAAATGTCTAAGTTAACCCACTGTTAATACCAAGGAGATGTGCAGATTTTAAATCTGCCCTTCACAGATGATTTGGTACTTTGTTCAGAGTTACCAAAGTCATTTCCTCCAGCAAGAACTCTGTCCTTCTGCATCCTGGTTGTTTCTGTCTCAAACAAATAAAGGTCAAGGTCCATCTTGGAGCATTGTTACAGGAAGGAATGTCCTTTCTTCAGACTTTATCTTCCAGATCAAGGTTGAAATGTCCATGCTGTATAGGATGATCATTTCCAGTGCCACCCTGGGATTTTTGCTATTTTGATAAGAACAGAGAATACATTATTTCCCTGTGCAGAATTGAATCAAGTTTAAAATCATGAACACCTCTACAGAAACCCTTCCAGATTTATAAATCTGTAATAGAATTAACAGTGTATTTTGTAGAAAACAGAAAATTACTTTATGTAAATCTTGGAAAGCTGCTATTACATGGAGTATTATTTATACTTATGGCTGATAATAATGTCACATGTATGTCCCACTCATGGTCACCAAGTCTGTATTTGGTAGTCTCTTAGGGAGTAGGCAGAAAAGCAAAGAGCCCTCCAGTCTCAAAGGAATAAATATTGCTAATACAACTCTGTGAATCATAAGGTGCTGCTTTGATTTGAAAACAACAAACAGTAGTGTGTTCTGTTTCTTTACACCACATATTTCATGGTCTTCAGGATTTCCACTGAAGGTCAAACCTGCCTTATTATAATTTTTAGGTTTACCTTGCCTATAACCACAGGACTCCTGAAGCTGAGGTTTAAAAAATAGCTAATTAAATACATAAATAATTTTGCCCTTCAAAATTCAAGCAACCAGTGTTAAGACTATGTTAATAAAATGAGGAGACGTTTAGGCGATGTTTTTCTGGTAAGAGCTAATACCAAATTTTGAAAGAAGTGATGAGTGTTTCAGTCTCCTGACAGAAAGCACCATAAAAGTTTCTCACCACTATAATAATTTAAATAATACCTCCTTTGACAATTTTAAAGTTTAAAGATCAAAAATATTTTATATCAATTTGTCACCACAGTAATACAGCTTAGAATTCCCTTACTCTGTACCTATACATACATATACGCTGTGTCAAAGGCAAAGTATGACTCAGAACATATGACCTTGAAATCATTCAGAACATTTGCTCTGTAATACTTCAGAGCTATGCATATTTTCCTCATTGCAGCTGTGAGAAATTTGTCACAGTCCTACAGCAGACTCTGCTCCTTAAATAAGAAAAAAATCTGTCATTTCCTTCAAATTTTCAAAAATAGGCTGCTTATAATTATGCCACACCACTGAGTTGTCTGCCTTTGCCCATAGAAAACAAGTCTTTTCTTTCTTGCATAGAAAATGCTTTCTGTGTGTGAATTGTCTCCACAATGATGCTAAGATTGAGAAAGATGGAACATGCAGCACCAAGGAAAAAAAAAAAGCAGCTATGTTTACTGAGAGCATGACAGCTTTCAAAGAGAAAAAAAAGGAATGCTGTTCTCTTCCTTCCTGCCTTTCTTTCCTGTTGAAGGGAGCGTGAATTCGTCCTAGATTCTTGCAAATATTTTTTATCCCTATTAGTCACTATCTGCAAAGGTTCTCGGCAGCCTATTGCTATGGAGAGTGTAATGACTCTCAAGTCACTCTCGGTTTGGAATTTAATTGTTATCTTGTAAATCTTTACCAATTTCTGTTGACAATTCTTAGTGACATGAAGACTTGTATGTTTTGCATGGTATTTTAGACACTAATTAGCCTAATTATTTCTAAAGCTATGTGGCCTAATTTAGGGACTCCAGATTAGTTCTATTTTTGGGTATCTATCAGATTTGACGCTTCCTCCCCATGGTACATGAAAGAGTCAATACGGTGATACCTTACCCTGCATCATCCAGGTGCAAGACTTCAGAGATCTCCAAATGTGACATATTTTTTGAACCATGTAAAATTGCATCATTTGGCTTCATTAGTTGTGGCTGTGTTCTGGGATTTCTCCAGGGTATCTGGACTGTTTTAACTGTAGCAATCTGAAATACTTTGGTTCTTTTCTGTCTGAGTTGTTCCAGGTACTGACTGAGTGTGCTACCAAGTCCAATTCTGGTTTCTTTTTATTATACTTTAGAATTACTTTCTGCCAATGCTATTTAAAAATATATGCATATTTTATTTTATTATTATTATAGTTTCTTCTTAGCTACTTTACAATTTATTTTAATATTTTTTTTCATTATAGGAGCTATATATGCATATCCTACATTTAGAACATAAGAAAAATTGTGATTCCTTGCACAGACCAATCTATTAATGTATGCAAAATAAAATGAAATAAGCCAGTGAAATAAGGAACACTAAGATTTAAAGCAGATTTTCCTTGGTGTTTATGGATTTTCATTGAGTCTGGATGTAATATCATCCTAGATAAAATTGTACATATATATATTTTTAACAAAATCCCATTAAATGCCCTGTGCTACTATTATTTTGGAAGATTTCTTAGTTTTCCTGAGATCTTTGGTAAATCAGTAGTGTAGAAGAGTATGCTTTTTGCTTGATTTTCAAATGCTTGTTTTGCAGTTAGTCATAATAATGATGAAAGAAAGATTGACATATTTTACTCCTCTGCTTCTAAACTTATTATTTGTGTTCAGAGTAGCTTTTTTCCTCACTAGTTTATTGATTTTTCAGCAGAGCTGGCTTATACTAAGCCTAGGTGAGAGCTACCCCAGATGCCGTTGCATATTAGAGGTGGCTGCGCAGGGATCATGGCTGCTACCTGTGCAGGTGGAGAAGCAGTGGGGAAACAGAGGATGGCGATATTTTCTCTTGACATATTGGATATTTAAAGTCATGGTGCAGAGGCTATCAAAGCCACAGCAGTTTAAAGGGAAGAACAAATTTGTTTGGATAGACTGTTTAGAGCTCAAAGAAAGCACAGTGTCTGAGTCACAACTCAAGGCAGCCTTTTTCATAAAGGGAACTGCATGGCAACAGTTTAAAGTGGGCCACCTACAGAGACATAATACTTAGTTCTATTTAATTGGATGGATCTATTCAAACACCTCTAGCAGACTTTTAGACATAGGAGAATTTCATCACTAGACAACCAAAGTCAGTTTTTGTGATTTTGAATGCATCTCTCCGTTTGTATGCCATGTACACATATTTGTAGGCCTCACCAACCCCAAGGCACATGCAAGTGACCTGAGCTACAGTCAGAAGGACCTCGCTCATCTGGAAAAGAAATCTGAAGCACAGAGCAGAAGACCACAAGGAACCATTTTGTTGTCTTGAATTGGCTCACCAGACCTTGCAACTGTTGTAAATAGCTGTTTTGATGTCATTGCCCATAGACCAAGGAAGGCACTGATGCAGTTCTGCATATCCAAGATAATTCGCACCTGCCATCATCTCAGTGGTCTCAGAAAAGTTGTCTGTAATGATACCTTACATGACATTTTCCACTGGAGTATAAAATATGAAAAAAACCCCAAACTGTAAGAATTGCAGAAACCCACTAAAATCCTGTCAGAGACTGGGATACAGTATGCTGTAGGAGGTAGGGACAATATTAAGGAAAGAACTGATCAGCAGAAATATTCATGAGGTAGAGATGGGTAAGCAAGGTAACAGATGATCCTAGAAATGGGTACTGGTAGTACTAGAGCAGCAGATGTCTTAGGAAGGAGATGACACTGAGCCTTCAACAAAAATGTGTGTGAAGATTGTCAGTGCATCCTTAAAATGCAGGAGATGAGAGTCAGGAAGGAGGGAGTGTGTGTGTTTGGGATGAAAGATTAGGAGACAGAAGGATACAGGCAACCCCTTGTGGACTCAATGAGTTCACTCCATGGAGATGACAAGGCCTTTTGATCCTTTTTTGACAATAGTGAAACTTGCTGAGTGCAGGTGAACAGACAGTGTAATTGGGAAAGTATACACTCATTTTCTTGATTAATTAGTATAGGCAGTCTTTCACATCCAATTTCTTCTGCATGACCGATGGGGATCTCATACAGGCCCCCTGAACCCCTTAAGACTTTGTGCTGACACATATGTCCAGTCACAGGAAATTTTTTTTCAGAATCAGAGCTTTTTTCCAAAGTTCAAGTCTAAACTTCTCTCTCATACCCAACAGAAATTCAAATAATCTCAGCTACTGGTAAACCAGTAATCTGAGTAGAAACTGAAAAGAAACACTAAAAATTAGTTTGGTCCATGTTAGGGCACTATGTTATGAACTGTATTCAGCTTTCAGGCCATCTGGCAGCTTTCAGTGCTGTTTTCCTTTTTTGCCCCCTCTCTCTCTTTTGTTTAATTTTCCTTTATTTTTAAATTGTTTTTTCTTCTTTTCTCTATTTTTTTTTACTATAATTTAATACTACTTTTCCTTTGCTTTTCTTTTCTCCTGAATCCATTTTCAACTCTCTCCTAGGCAATATCTGACCTTGCTGTTAATTATTTGCCCACAGTTGTGGAGCTGTAGCATAATGCAGAGCAACAGTACCAAACAGGGCCATCCATCTTCAGCCTCTTAAACTATGAAATCTCATCTACAAATAATGAAAATCTTCTATGCCGTGTAGGTTCTAGATTCAGATTCTTGACTTGCAGCTGAGCCCTAGAAAGTGCACAATGAAGAGACCTACCTGTTTTGTCAGTGCAATCATTTTTATGTCAATGATACTGAGAAAAACGTTGGTTATGAAAATAATACTTATTACCTCAGTCTATGTTAGAATTTATTCTAACACCTAGACAAAAATACCTGAGAATTTTCTCACTGTCTGGGAGATTACAGTCTTATTTTACCACTCTTTTATTTACTTGTGTGTTTTGTTTGCTTTTATTTGCCCTTTTTATCCCCTTCTGTTTTATTTTACTGTGTTATGAGTTACACTCGATACCAGCAGGGTTGGCTTTTTTTTTGTCTGAGAAACAAGCAATAAACCATGTGCTTGCTATTTTTCCTCTTGCTGTAACAAATGCAGTGCAATATTTACTCCGAAGCATAGGTGGTACTTGAAAGCAAAACACGGGGTGAGCGGCGAGCGCGCTGGATGCTGGATGCACGCACACCGCTGAAGTCCAAACCTTGCGAGGTGCTTTGCTGCCATCGTCTGATACAACCTTCAGCTGCATTTGCTCCTGTGCCAGCACCCAGAACTGCGGGGGTTAAGAAAGCCCGGATCCGTGAAGGGATCTATGCATGATTCTTACATATGTACCTGGAAGTGAGTTTCAAAAATTAAATTTGTAATAATTTAATTTCCAAGTTAGATCCCATTACAATTAATAACCCACTTCGTCATAAAGGGAGCAGGAGCAACTTGCAGACGGGACTTGTCTTGAAATTGTCAGGAGAAGGAGGCATTCATGAAGCAAATTGCACTGAAAACATTATTGCAATGGTTGAAACAATTTACATAATTTGTGTTAAATCTGTGATCTTTACAAGTCACCGTTAAAAATAAACTCTTGAATTATTGTCTAGTTATGCAAAGGATTTTTCAGGTGTATTGGACACCTGTGCCGGTTTGAGCACAAATCCAGGAGGAAACAACCCGAGAGGGGTGTCTCACTCTCCCTCTCCTGCCTGCCAGGCAAGCAGGTCTCGGCAACCCCTCTCCGACGGGTTTGGGAAAATAATTTCTCAAGTGAAAGTGAAAAAACCTATTTATTTAACAAACAGAGTCCCCCCCTGTCACAGAGTAAAAAAAGGATATTGAAATCCTCTCCCCTGTCCCCTAAAAGAGGACTATGGATTTTAGAGTTCTTTCTGTAGGTAAAACCTGCAGTCCTGAGCTGGGCCGGGCCGGGCCAGGCAGGGTCCGACGATCCCCCTTGGAGGATCCTGCCAAACAGGTCCGGAGATGGTAGCTGGTCTCAGATGAAAAGCAAGGCAAAAACAGTCCAAAAAGGAAAAGAAGCCTCTGAGGCAGATCGCAGTCACTTCTCCACTGAAAGCCGAAGAAAGCTAGAGAGCAAAACTCTTCTAATTAACAAAAGTTGTCAGATCGGGAGAGAAAAGAATACAAACATTCTAGATGCAAGGTCAAGCTAGCCGCTTTGAAGAGTTCTCTCGGCTTCTCTCTCTCCCCTTTGCAATTTAAAGGTACTCTAGAAATCAAGCAGGCGATGGGGAAGACAGTATGGGCATAGAATCACCCCAAGACAACACCTAAGAAGTTCCATGGTAGGAAACAATTATCCTCTGAGTTAAGTCTTCAGCACTCAAGTGCAACAGCCAAAGAGGTCATGCATTCCACAGTAGATCTTCCTTTTTCTTCAATTTCAAAAAAGAATAGTTTGTCACTTTAAAACATCAACACAATCTTACTTACTTACTTACTTACAGATGACTTTGCCTGTAAGTCATGCGTCCTTTCCTTATACTCTGTGTGACATGGAAGCAGATATTTATATTGATCTTTGGTGTTTCACTATCTCAGCCAGACTCATTCCTGCATCTCCTCTATTTCCTGAGCTGTGTAGCGGCCAAATCTGAAGTTCTGTTTCTACTTATATTGTACTTAAAATATGGATATTTGTCCTCACTCTTTTTTGAATCATGTTTTTTGGTTGTAATAGGGAAAAGTAAAAGAGGAAATAAAACTCAAGAGGTAGTATTTGTGGGGGGAAAGTAGAAAAGGAAAAGAGAAAATAAGAGGATGAGACCGAGCAGTAAAGCAGATGTTTGGCATCTGGCCATAGTGGAATGAACTCTTTCCACACTGAATTCTGTATTTGTCTTACACTGAAAAATAATTAACTTGTAGAGCAGCAGGTTCAGAGAGCCGTGAATGTGGTGATCGAGGCAATTAGCCCCTATCAGAACCATTGTTTCAAGCTCTCTGAAAAGTCAACCGAGTATTATTAGCTGGCCCTCCGCAGTTAGATGAGTCAGACAACTTCTTTTCAAAAATAAAGTTGACATTCCAGAGCACTTGTCTGTGTCAGGGTGAATTCAGTAGCAAATTCCTGTCACGGCATGTATAAGCTCATAATTATGATATTTACAAATCTGGGAGATAAGAAAAAGTTCTCTTTTTTTAAAATTTATTGTATTCCTTTTATGCATTGCTGACCACCCTCTCCAGCCATTGCTATTTGGGATTCTCTTTTTTTTTACCATCTCTTCCCCCATTGCTCTCGATGTGACAGGTTTGCTGAGGCACAGTGACACCCATTAACTGTACTAGGGATCTTTTGCATTCTTTTCACAGGTCCTTTTACAATGATACTCAAAATGTATGTAGGATATCTCCTACATTGAAGAACAGATCACTTAATTTCTGTCAGGTCATCAGAATTTATAATTTTGACACTGTCTGCCCACATGCAATGGCTTTAAATTGAAAGAGGGTAGATTTAAATTAGATTTTAGGAGGAAATTTTATACTATGAAGGTGATGAGGTACTGGAACAGGTTGTCCAGAGAAGTTGTCTATTCCCCGTCCTTGGAAGTGTTCAAGGCCAAGTTGGACGGGGCTTTGAGCAACCTGATCGAGTGGAAGGTGTCCCAGCCCATGGCAGGGTAGCTGGAACTAGATGATCTTTAAGGTCACTTACCTAAACCACCCTATGAATCTATGTAATCCCTTCCGTTCTTTAAAGCTTAATAAAACAGCCAATCTTTTCCCTTTTTTCTGAAGTTTTAGATCTTTCAGAGGAGCAGAGGCTTCACAGCAATGGACAATTAACTGGGAATAACCTCAGCGTCACAGTTCAACTGTCATAAAAACCCACAGGATTATGCCCTTTAACTGAAATCTTGCAGCTCTTTTTGTTGTTTATGTGTTACCACTGCTGAGACAAAGTTTACAGGGAATGGAACAGGCAGAAGCATGAAGATCTGTTTTACGGCTGAATCTCTGTCAGTGATTCATTTTTACTCTCCGGTCAGCCACAAACTTAATTACTTTGTACAGAGGCTTGCAGTTGTGTGTTTCTGGTGTACCTTTGTGGGCTCCCATACATAACATTAAGCTCTACAGATGTTCACCCTGCAGCATTGCAGCAAGGCACTGGATGAGCATTTTGGAGATCTAGGTACAGAAGAACCCTGAAGTGTACATAAATGCATGTAAAAGCAAAATACTTAAGGTTGCTATGAAGAAAGTCTTGAATGAGGAATGAGCCTGTTGTTCATTCTGGTGATTGCATTTTAGATTGCTTCACTGTATATTGCCCAAGTGGCTTCCTCCTGGTGATCAATAGAAAGCACATAGACTTAACCAAACATTTCTATTAGTCATGTTTTGCTCAAATTCCATGTGCTACTCCTATAGTGAGCTTCTTAAGATACTGCTAGTATTCTGCATTATATACTATAAAACATGGAGTAAAAAATTTTACCACATATGTTTACTAGTAACATGGCAATTTTTAGTCCATCAGAATTCATATTTTACTTTCCTTGTGCTCAAACAACTGTGTTTTTGAAAGCAAAATTTTCTGAGCTTTCATAAAATGCATTTCTTTTAGGACACTTTTCCCTCTTAGCAGCAAACAAAATTCTTTCTATCCTAACAGACAGACATGATGATTCTATTTAAAGAACTGTAAGTTATTCATGTGGCACCATACCTTTTTAGTTACTGAAAATGATTTTTGAATAAAAACTTCTTAAAATATGTTGAGACTAGAGGAAATAGAGAATTTTGCTCAATTTCTTGACAAGAGTAATTGTGTATAGGTATATAATCAAAAGCCATCTTCAATCTAGGCTGTGAGTCTGTATGTGGTCTAGGCAAGCTCCATGGCCTGTTTGTTTCACGATGATCCTAATCATTCAAATAGGAAACCCGATGGGATGTGTCAGGAAACATTTCTGTACTACAATTAGATTTTTTTCAGATGAAAACTTGGGGACCTAATCTTTTCCTATGGTTAAGAACTTGTTACAATACATGCCTTGAACAGAGGTTTTGGATCCATACTTCTGGCATACACTGTTGTAAATCCTTTAGTTTACACAGTAAATGGGCACTAAGCTGCTCCCTAGGGACAGAATAAATCAAAATTAGTACATGTCTGATGCTTTATAGAGTCCCTGGGGACCCAGTGAGGTAAAGCTGAGGAGGAGTCCAGAACCATACTCAATTCTTTTCTATTCCACCTACCCTCCTCTGTTCCAGGCATGCAGAAGCCTGGCAGAACCTGCCATCTTCTTGTTCAATACTTCCCATGACGAAATTATTTTTCAATAGCCAAGACCACAGGGACATTGCTGGGAGATACTGTTTGAACCTCTCAGGCTGCTTTTTATGTGCAGTTATGGTTATTAAATGGTTATAAAGGAGTCATAAACAAATACACTTCTATTTCTATTTCTGTTCATGGTTTTTACTATCTTTATTTTTTTTTCTTAAGAAATTAAGCTTCAGAGCTTTCAAATTAATTCTTCAGATATGTCACTGGTGGAACTGCTAAGACAGATTTTGAAGCTTGAATATGACTGCCTAGGTTCAGTCTACCTAAATCTTAATATTCATGCAAAGAAGCTAATTGCTAGCATGGACATTAAATTAAACCCTCAATTTAAAGATAAATCTTATCATCCTTACTTGTGACCTGCCTTGTTACAACGATTGTTTCCTCTGATTGCAAATAAATTGCCTATACTTCAGTTTTAACACTGTGCTTTTAATTTTGTAAGAGAAATTTCATGAATCCTGCAAATTTCCTAGAAATAAATCTCCTGTCTTGCCCTTCATGCCATTGCCTCCAGGTAGGGTAGAATGGATCTTGTTTTTATTGTAAAGTATTTCAACATTTTACTGACAATATGTCTTTTTTTTAATAATAATATAGAAGTTCTCTATCATTAACAAACATGCAGTTTTAATTTTTTATTCTATCTCACCTGTGCAGAACAGAAATGCTGCATATCAAGTTTAGGCTTTCGTATCCTAATTTTAGCTACAGTGCTATGATAAACATTAAGGCAATAGAAATAGAAAGAGAAATAGAAACACAAGCGGAAATAAAAATGAAAATAGAAATGCTAATAGAAATAATAGAAATAATAGAAATAATAGAAATAGAGATAATGGAAATAGAAAAAAAACTTCCCAGAACCACTTGAGCCATTCCACATATGTGTTTCTTTTCCTAATTCAATAGAACTTTAATTCTCTTGAATGCTCCACAAGAAATTCTCCTCAGCCATTTTTTCTCTTCTTCAAGTAGGTAACAGAGAACAAGTAGAATTTTTGTTGTTTGAGACAGAATCTTCATTAAAATTAATGGGCATAATGTACTTTTTATGAATAAGAAAATAATTCATAATTCAGTGTTTGCCTTCAGGACTCAAAGCCAGATCCACTGCTATAATATGGAGGTGAAAATGTTTGGCCACACCTAATGGTAATTCAGCTGAACCAGGGAATGTTCCCAGGCTCAGGACTAAATCATCCAGAGAACAAGTTTTTGGAATCATCTTGGGATGATTTAGGCTTATCCCTTATCTGGCAACACTAGGGAATATTTTGAAAAAAATCTTGAGTCAAGGACCATTTTTACAGATACTCTGATTGCAGCTACCTTGTGTTGGTATAAAAGTGTTTAATTGCATTGACATGGGCTATTCCATGACAGTCCTTGATTCAGGAGAAAATTCCTAGGTGGGTTTCATGTTAAGGTACCCTCTGTGGGTTTTTAAGCAGTCTTCAACATCCAGAAATTTTCAATTACATATCACTGCCAGTAAACTTCAATATTCCAGGGGCTTGGATGAGAGCTTGTCATTTGAAGAACACAAAAAAACCAGCAACATTTTTCTGAGAATTTTTCTGTTTTAACAGAACAGTGACAATAACTGCTTGAGTTTGTATGCAAAACCCCACTGAACTTGTTGCAAGACTTGGAGAAAAAAATTACAAGATCATAGCAGTGGAGAAAACTTGAACTTCTTCAAGCAAAAAAAGCACTATATATAGGGCACATGACTCTGAATTTATGTCTCTTGTATTGTGGGTGGCCAGGACCCCTACAATATAAGACTGGCTGCTTGCAGAAATTAGAAATATAATTTTGATGTTAACTTTTTTAGCAGACACAAATCACCAGAGCACAGATATGACCTTTTCGACTGGTCACTGTGATGAGTGGAAAGGCAGAGACAGGATCTGTCTCTTCAAGTGTATACCATCTGGACATTTTGTCTCATTGGGAACCACCCTTAAGGCAGGGAGGTGACTACCACAACTTGTCCATATCTTGTGAGAAGTGCCTGGAAGCAAAATCTGCTGCCTGTATCTTCTGTGTTTCCTGTGGAAGCTGCAACTTTTAAACATTTCATATTTGGGGTTTCAGGCAAAGTGAAAAACAGATACTTTGCTGATCCATAGCGGACAAAACAGTTTTTGTAGCCCATCTAAGTCTAAACTTTTGATGAAAGCTTGTGAATTTGATCATAGGATTGCTTAGCAAATATTTATTTGTCAGAAGAAAATATTCATTGTGTCTGCACTGGTTAACAGAACTTGTCAGATGAATAAAAAAAATGTACATCACACCCTATTTTATTCTTTCTTTCTCTGAGCCATTTCTATTCTTGTAGTCTCTATAAAACTGGCAAAAGTGTATGACTCTTTCTTTAAACGTAACGATTTTTTTCATTTCTGGTTTTTTCCTTAAATTCACTGAATTTGCAGCTCTCCAGATGGTGACCACTATAGTATTTGCAGGCTGTGTTTTGGTTAGACTAATAACTATCATTGACCACAAGATGGCAAGGTTTCTTCACTTTTCTGTGATGAGAAGACAGCAAAAGGAACAGGGGAGGGATGCAGCGATGTGGAAACAGGGTCAAAGGAAGAAACACACAAAAGGACTCTGATTTCTCTTACATCGGTATTTCTAATTTCACAAGTAAGCACATAAAAATCAGATCAGTGTAAAAATTCTGGTGAGATGCCTTAGAGTTTGAACAAAAGCAATATATTTGCTAGTTTTGTCCTGGTGCTTGCCAGACATATCCTTTTTCCAGTAGGTGTTGTCCAGGTTTTCATACTGGAAAATTCAGTATTTGCATTTTATGTTCTCTCACTTCGAGGTGCCACCTTAAGATGATAAACCACTTTAACTGCAGTGTGATTAAAAGCCAAGATCTTTCTTGGGTGTAAAAGGTTTTCAGAGAGACAGGAAGTATCTTAACTAAAAACCAGGAGATCAAAAAATTACAATGTCAAATTACAACTTCAGAGCATAATTTGGTCATATTCATTGAATTTAAACAACCTTATTGCTCCGTGTGTGCAGTAGTCTTAAGATTTTCACATAGCTCCTCTTTTCCCTCATTTGAATGCACTAAGAATCAGAACCTCCTAAATATCTTCATTTTTAATGTGCGATGGCAATACAAACAAGTACCTCCACTGCATGCAGCTCTACTCCACATGCCCACAAAGAGCAATGTAACATCTTAAAAGTGAGTGAAATTAATCACAATTAAAAGAAATTTCTGGTAACATCAATTACCGCAGGCACAAAACTCAATAGAGTTCTCTCCCTGGATGAACTTCTTTATTGGGGAGTTGCGATGGAAGCTCTTGTCAGCAGATGGCAGTGGAGACAAAGCTGTGAGACTGAACTGGTGCTCTGAACTACGTCCAGAGACCTAAATATTTTATCTTTTTTTTTCCTTAAATCAAAGTGCCATAACTCAAGGGCATCCCCTCTGCCTTGTGTTACAAATCCTTGTGCTAAGTCTGTGCTATCACTCGTGTAAAAGTCACTGATGCAGCCCCATGATCTCTTCCGTACATGCAGTTCAGGCAGGTTGCAAAAGCAAACTCTGTTTTGGCACATTTTGATCTGTTAAAATGTGCTCTTTGGGAAACACAGACATTTCCTTTAAAAAAAAAATAGAGCTTCTTTGATGAGATGGGAGGCAAGAGAAATAAGGAAAAATTATTTCTGGGAATCTTTCTATTATTTAACAAATCCACAAATGTCAGGGGGAGAGATTTAGAAAGTCTGGGTGAGGAATCTGCATAATTACCTGAAAGCTGAGTTGATTTCCTTGGAGATATTTGCCTGTTGTTTGTTATTTTTTTGAGCACCCTCAAGCCAACATTTCACATAATGTCTATGTCCTCTGGGACATTCGACTCTGACATGCAGAAACTGTGAGCTCTTCCATCTTCAGGGGCTCAGAGAGGATAAGGCAGAGAAAGTAAGGGAGGAAGAACAAGGAAGACAACACCTTTATTTGTGCAGTTATGCAGGCAGCAGTGATTTACAATTGACTGAAATAGGCTTTCTTAAAGCACTACTCCATGTTGACCCAAACCAAAAGAGAAAATGCCTCATGTCATATTGTTTTGGCGAAATTTAACGAAAAGGTCGATAACAAAACTAGGTGTTCTGCCTCATTCCATCTTTTTATCAGAATATCAGTGCTCCTCCCTTTCTCATCATGTTCCACAGTTTTCCTTTTAGAGAATCATAGAAGCTTTCAGACACCTCTAAGATGACCAGGTCCATATGGTAGGGATTATCCCACTGGCCCATTGGGGTCATCTGTCCCAGCTGTGTCCCCTCCCAGTTCCTCGTGCACCCCCAGCCCATCTCTGCTGAGGCAGTGGGAGAAGCAGAAAAGGCCTAATCCCGGTGCAAGCCCTGCTCAGCCATAGCTAAAACACCTCTTCACCTGTGTTTGTGCTGAAAACAGCACTGTCCTCTTCTCTAGAAAATTAACCCTATACCAATCAAAACTAGGACAGGATTTCATGCTTAAATTTTAACGTCTGGCTCTTGAGACTACTGTTACATACACTTTTCTCAACATGTTGTTTTATTTGATTCTTTACAGATATTAAATATGCATGTAGAAATCCGACTCCATGAATGTTTCCCACCTTGGAGAAAACTTTTGGTTTGGGGTGTTGGCTTTTCAGGGATTTTCTCTTCATTTTTTTAATAGTGATCTATAGAAAATTGAGAAAATATATTACCAGAGAATCAAGTTTCACATATTTGGCGACACGAAAATGTTTCGCAGTCAAAATTCTTACACAAGAAAGGAGCAATAGGCAACTAGCGATCAGTAACAATAAATGTACAGGATGGACTAGGAATTCCTTATTGAAATCTATAATGATCAAAACATGACATTTATAAGAAAAGATCTAGATTCACAACATTACCGAGAAGAAAAAAAAGACAAAAACATCAAATTTGCTGTGCAGTTACCAGACAAATACTTAGAGTTATGTAAGACAGATTTTCCATGATGAGCAAACTGACAAAACAGCCTTTTGTATGAGTTTTTACTTTGATAATAGAAATAAGTGGAGAGTAAAAAAGAGATTTTTGAAAATTATATGAGAAATAAGTGAAATCTAATCACTGAGAAAATAGGAATGGATATGAACGACAGTTCCATGTAAAAACTGTGAAAAATAAACTCTCTTCCTGAATACAAATGTTCCCATCCATCTTACCCATTCTAGCAAATTGGTGTAACGGTTTGAAATGACACCTTAACGTAAAGAAGCAAGAAATTTCTTTGGTGTTACAGTTAAAAAGCAGACTCAACTTGCAGAGGAATGAACACAATATATCACCTCTGGGAAGAGGGGCCAAATACCATGGAAAAGAATCTGCTGCAGAGCACTTATTGTTGAAAATGCCTGGGTGGTCTTGTACAACAGGCCATGAGTCATAACTTAAAAAAGACATTATAAATCAAGTCCAAACAAAATAGCTAATGGTCAATGGCCCATTGTTTAAAGGAAAATCACCTTTCATCCTTACTTTCCTTTTGGCTGATTTTCCTCAGGTTGTTCTTAGCATGACCACAGCACAGATTCCTCATATTCCAGAATTTGAGGCTCACTGGGGTTCAATTAATTGCTAATTTGGGTAGGAAATTGTGAATAGGTTGGTGATAAGTCTCTATAATGGTCTGCAATCTGTCAATGCATAGAATTTAAAATTTAAGGGAAGAACATTATCATCTTTGTCATGACTCGGTTTTAATTTGCAACTCACATTTCCATTACAAATACAGTCCCGTTTTTCACATAAATGCTGAGTTACCTTTTGAATCTTACATCCAATTGTTAAAGGAATTTGTTCATTCATTCACAAAGATCACTTTATAATAAATGAGCCTATCCCAACTACGTTCTTCTAGTTTCTTTGTCTAAATTGTACAGATCAGTTACACACAGGATAGTTTAGCATAGGCTACCTCTCTGTGTCTTCCAGTTTTTTACAGATTAGGTCCTACTGATATGTAGAATCAAGTCTGAAAGGGAAGCTTGGAGACTGGAAGAAGCATGTATTTTTTTATGTAGCATTTGATTCTGACACTTGTCTGCGACAAGTAACTCTGTTATAAAAAAAAGAGATCATTTTAAAATAAGAAACTATCCATTTATTTGAATTACATAACATTTACTAGAAGAGATGAACTTTAGCTGTTCAGCTTGTTGGAATGTTTTTGGTTTTTAATGGTGCCTTTGTGACAAATTCATGTATTTGTTTTAAATTGCTGTATTTTTAAATTGGATTGTTATGAAATGCTACCAAGACTTCTAGTGAGGTGAGCCTTTAAAATGCAATGACAATTTTGTTCTGGTGGAATGGAGCAATCTCAGTGTATAATAAGCTGCGATGATAATGTTTCAATATGTGTGATTTATGTTCAAATGCTAAAGCCATTATTTCCATAATCTATAACTTTAGATTGCAAGAAAATATGCCTGCATTGTGAACTGAACTTTTAAAAATATATTTTTCATTAGGACAAGTTAATTCTGCTTTCTTTGCAGTATTTTATTTTGCTTAACACATGATGCCCTATATTTGCTAGTATCTCAGGACAGATCTTAGATGGTGATTTAAGGGTAGATCACTTTTTAGATGCAATTGCTAAGAAAACTCCTAAAAGCTTCTTTGTTTAAATTTAGACACTAATTTTCAGCATTTTTCTGAAGGCCTGCACATTAGTATATTCTAGTTCAGTCATCCTTAGAAATACTGAGGCCATTGAAAATTTCTAGACTACTTCCAGTATGATGATCTTACCAAAAGAGGTAAAATTGGGCAGTGAAATGGCATGATTAGTCATATGTTCAGCCAGAAATACCACTTACAGATCAAATTCCTACTTCTATTGGAAAGATTAGGTGATTAAGTTCACTGAATTGGAAAATTAAGAATTGCGAGCTAAATGTTCCATTAATTTAAGTTAAAATAATCTTCATGATTTCCCTGGATTAATTTTTGCATAACATAGAACCTCCCACATCATGAAACTCGATCATCCATGAATGCAGGCAACTAAGTTGTATAATAACTTCTAATTTACAACAGCTGAAAAGTTTATTATTTTCTTCATATTGAACTCAGTGATAAAAAATACTGCATTCTTGAACCTCACTACATGTTTTCTGCATGATAAATTATAAGAAAGATAATCCTATTTCCCATTCCCTGAGGTCAGATGTTTTAAAGGTTATTAATTTGGTACTATTCAGAAGCAATGCTTACATTAACACTTGAAAAAGTGTTTAACTAACATTTATTATCCTGAATGAGGGTTGCTGAATAGATCTGTGTCTTGCTAGACTCTTTAAAAATTTCTTTAATAATAATCATCACATGTTCTGCTGCTCTCAGAACATGGTAGGGTTTGTGGCACAGTTCTACAAGGCGGGTATGTAACTTAGAAAATTTGTCTAGAATCCTCTTGGCAGGACTATGCTTCTACACTGGGCCCTTCCATCCAGTGTGTTGATTTCCAGCACCTTCTCTTCCCATTTGGTCAAATGTGGTGTGTTTTGATTGCTGTTCAAAATATTCAGCTGTAGCGTTGACAGAAGCCATATGAAACTCTCAAAAGCGAAAACTCTCTTCACAGTACAGCTCAGAGAAAGCGCAATGCTTTCTGTAATAATTTTATATCAGTTAAACCTGCCTCAGTTTTTTAACATGGTTTTATTTTTATATTTACTGGAAGTTATTGAAAATACTAATCATAATTTTCATTGTGTGTGTTTTACATTAAAGTTGGAACAAGTAGATTTCATCATATACTTGATATGAACTTGTATTTTTCTGTTTTGCCTTTTGCAAGAATCTATGAATCTTTGTCTGGTTCAATCCATCTGCTTGCTTCCTGGGAAAATATGAAAGCATAATTATTTTTTCATTTAGTCATAGAACCATAGAATCACAGAACCATTTAATTTGAAAAAGACCTTTAACATCATCAAGTTCAACTGTAAATCTAACACTGCAGAGTCCTTCACTCAGTTGAAGCCAGTAAAACCACAGTGAATATGTCAAACCACCAGCAAATGTGACTGGATCAAAGTTCAATGTCAATGGGAAAATCAAATCAAAATACTCCCATTATTCCCACTTTCTTTTTTTAATAGCATTTAATTCCAAGTACAGAAGGACATTTACTCTTTGAACCTCATATTTTAAAATATTTAGGCCATAAATACACTGTCCTTCCACAATAAATAATAATCTGGACTCATCACTTTAATTTTGTTAGTGAAATAGTCCAGATGTTGGATTTAAGATTGCAAAATTGCACAGTAGTGGTAAAGTAAATTGAATCTGGACTGGTTAGGGTCTACATTCCAAACAATAATGTGTAAATTATCTTAAATGAGAGATGTGGACTCCATGTAAAATGTGGACTAATCATAGCAAATTTTTTATGGTGCAAAAAAACCCGGGTGGATTATTGTTTTGTCTGATATTAATCAGCCTCCCACACAGTTTAATGTTTCTGTCATAGTTCAGAGCAAAGGTTCTCATTTTAAGGCATTCTAATTGTAATTCTCTTTTCTATAAATTATTATGCTGCAGGAGGGAGGAAACACTTTTTGAAAGGACTTGGAACTTTTCTTACCTTTATTGTTTAGATGTCAGTTTAGACAGCACTCATGACCAACCATGTGCAAGCTTCTAAAGCCACCTTACTCTTTCAGTAATGTCAGGAGGGACCTCCATGCTCAGTGCAGTGTTAATTAAACTGAATCCTATGAATATTAGTTTCAAAATAATCCACTACACCTTTCATATGCTTAGATGTGAGCAGGTATTTCAGTTTAGAGATTAAAGGTGAGTAGTAACACTGCCTTTCTTAAACCCCTCTCTTATTTTGCTGCAGCATCACAAAGGGATGTTTTGTCTTATCTGTAAAAGTTAAACTTCATCTAAAAATATCAGCATATTTCATCTGGTACAGCTGAACAAAGAACAAAAATTTCAAGAATGATAGTGATGGGGACAGATTTGTCAAAAAATTACTCTAGATATCCCTATACTTTTGGTATTTTCCCTGAACAAACTATCTACAGAAGCTGCTATTCTCATACTATCAGAAACAGTTTTACCTGTCCAAGGTGCTATAGAACAGGGAATAGAAAACTTGTTCCTAAATTTTTCATTGCCTATGATTTGAGAGTACAATTTAATAAAACATCTTGGACACCTTAATTCACATTTTCACTTAGCTTCTTAGCTCTTTACCTGGATGAGAAAGCATTTTTCCTGTTAAATCTGCAAGAAGATAAAAGCATTCTTTATGTTGTCTACTGTACAGACATCTCTTTTTAATTAGTTTTCAGGTAATTGAGAACAAAATTCTGTTTTTTGGGTTTGAACATTGAACAGAGTTGTTATGTGCATTTGCAGTTAATTCACAATATTATCTGATATTTAGTAGTAAAACCTCAAGGTGAGTAGTAGTCATCTTTCCAATGTCCTCTTCTTGTGATTTGGAAACATTCCTCACTAGACAATATGCTTCTTCTGGCAATACCTTACCATGCAAAGGCATATTCTGATGCCCTTTACAATTAACCATGATTTTTTTAAATTTCTGTAAAATTTTGTAGGTATTAGCCAGATTCTTTTTTTTTAATGTGAAATGTGTTTCAAATGTTTGCTATCCTTACCAAAAACAGGTGAACATATTTAAAGCATTTCAGTGAAAAAATGTCAAATGCTATAATGCTATATAGCCATGTCATGTTCTAATGCCAGCCTTGATTTGAGCTTAAAACAAAACCCAATAATTTGGCTTGCTATAAGCATAGTGGAAAAAATCATGTTTCCATATAGCATTCAATTGTCTCAGAAATTGACTTTGAATCAGTTGAAATTTTTAGAAATGTTGACATACAGCTGGCATACTCTAAAATCTGGATTTATTAATTCGGCACACTCAAAATGTACATAATCCCACCAAAGACACGCAGTCTAAGTTAGACTATGGAAAAGGTGTCTCCTCCCCTGCCATCCACCAATCTAATGAAGAAATTAAATCAGATGTGTTAATAATTTTAATTTAACAATGCTTTGTTAGCCCTTTCCTCACATTGCCACTCCACACATACACATGCACATGAACCCTTAAAAAAAAACACAATAAAATGTTTGAGCAGTTGTGAAGTTGGAGTCATTCTGGTATTTTGCAATTCCCTCCAATTCAAAGGATGCTGTTGTATGTGTGCCAATAGCCCATCCTTTAGCATGGTCTGCTGGTGAATTGCTACAATACAGCTTTTTCCATCACTCCAAAAATCAATCTTCTACTTTTCATCTCTTTTAAAGACCTTATTCACCCTCTCAAGCCAGCTATTGCACTGGTTGATTATGACTAAAATTGTCCTGAGTCCCCCACACTGAGAAAGATGCCATACAATGAGAAGAGAAAGCAGAACATTTTCATCTTTCTCTTGATTGCTGTAAAAACAGCATTATTCTGAAATGAAAGGTTGAAGCAGCAACTGTTCATTGGCTGTGCCATAAAACATCATCAGTTTGCATTGCTGTGAGCCCTAAATTGACATTTTAAGGGCCTCGTTTATTCAAAAGAGACTCTTTCTCAAGCTATCCCTGTTCTGTTTTGGACACAGAGGGAGACAACATTCACCACATTGAAGAACTGAAAATGCATTTTGAATGTGAGTTAAATCTGTTTCAATAAACATATAAAAACTTTAAAATAGGATCTCACAGTGCAATGGTGATGACAGCAAATGGTTTCTTCAAATGGTTGTGCCTGAAAAACCTGTTTAAGTGTTCAAGTACTTCTTAGTGCTTGAACAGAATCAAGGTACATGAATTTGAGGCATATTTTTGAAATATTCTTGGTTTATGCAAGAGTGGATTCTGTTCTGAAAGTCTGTCCGACTGAATTTAGCATGGTGAAGTGTTTCATCAGTGTGATGACTAAAACCAATGTGAAAAGGAAAACAGGGCAGTACCTAATTGCATGGCACTCCAATCAAATTGAAACAGTTATCATCTGTTTGAAGACACTGTGGGTGTAAATCCCATCAAAAAGAACTTTCCATATTGAGGTGGACTGATTTTTAACTTACACAGAATCAAGATCAATTGATAGTCAGAACTTTCTTAAATTTCTCATGAAAATTCACCTATATTCAGCGCTTTAATTCTCTAGAAATTATATGTACGAACATTCTATATTAAATCCACAAATAAGCACTTGGTAGTCTATTAAAAGCCTAATTTTTTTTTTTTTTAATTCAGTACAGATGCTTTGGCCCCACATCTGCTATTTGTCTGCTTCTATGTTTGCAGTATCCTGAAGATTTATCAGCTCTGAGAGGATAGAAGCTGGTGCCTGTTACAGGCACCATGATATTTCAGATTTAACAACAAGGAACAAAACACTTCTAATAGTTAGTGTCTTTCCAACAGTTTTCCACAAGAATTAAAAATTACTAAGTGAATAAAAAGTATTACATTTTGAAATGTTAAATCTAGACACGTTAGGATTGTTTCAAGGACCTACTCAAATTCCTAGTGCGCTTGTAATTAAATTGATAAAATTGTTAATTGTCAACTGATAAAATTTGTCTCTTATATCCAATAGACATTTTTCCAAAATTTGGTATTTAATGAATGTGTTTCCAACTACAGGGCTATGTTTGTCCTCTACTTAGGAAATTCTGTGAACTCTAACTTTGGCCTGTTGTGCAGTATATTAAAGATTAGACCATTTAAAGGATTACTGTGAGGTAAAATACAAGGAATGTTTAATAGTATTATGCTCATAAATTAAATTGCTAAGACATAGTTTAATGATCAGAAAAACTGACACCAGCTCTTTATAGACCGTTTGCATTCTTTATTATATTAATAGTATAATAAACTCGCCAAGAACAAACCTGTCAAGAACTGAGATGGATTAGGAAAAAAACTAATCTAAGATGGGAGGAACGCACTTGGATCTAAGGAATGTGTAAAGGAAGTGAAAGGAGTTAGAATACCATTCATCTGAGATTGATTTACCATATTTTCCACTTGCCAAAGCAGAAGGGAAAATGTTTTTCCACTGTAGAAACTACCATATAGAATATCTAACTCTGAGCCTGAAGTTTAATTGATTTTTTCAGACATTTCAGAGAGGAATATCTTATTACACCTGGTTTAAAATAACAGCAAAATATTCCTCAGATGAAGGAACAGAAAGCTTTATGGTATCTCTACCAGTATAAAGGGACCTGTACTTACTGTGTACAGCACTTTTTTGAGAAAAGGAAGGACTATCAGGCATTCATAACTGTATTACTTGCTTTTAGAATAGAGGAAATAATAGAATTGGCCAAGTTTCACATAAGGGTTATATAAGAGTGTGGACAATAAGGAGGGAGTTAAAGCTGTGAAAGCATCAAGCTCTAGAGCCCATGTCAATCTTTGGAACTGGTGAGAATGCTGTGGGACAGCTCTTGGTGCAAAACCATCATTCTGAATTGTAAAGTGAAGGTTCAGGCTTACAGCATATAGGTGTATTGTAGCTGCTCTGAATTTGTGGAAGTTACTCAAATGTAATTGAGGACACGGTGTAATTCTGAAAGGTGTTCATAACGTGCATCTATAGGTGCCTGGGTTACCAGACAAGAGTCTGTAGCTCAAAAGGTACAGAGCAGTGTTCAACCACCGGTGATCTCATTCATTCCCAGTTGAAAAAGCTGCTCCAGTGTCAAGAGCAGAGGTTCATTTTTCAGGATTCCCTAAAGGTAGGTACAGGACATTACATGCTTCACACTTGCTGGTGCTGAGTACCCCATGACATACCAGTCTCCCTCTGCCTGAAATATTCCATTAATATTAAGGAGGCTGTAGGACTAACATGGACCAAATCTTGGCCAGTGTCGAGTCTTATGATAATTGATATTTAATCTGGGCATATGTGATCACAAATAAGGCTTGGGAAAAAACTACCAGACGTCATCTTACCCCTCTCCTAGGAAGGCTCCTCTGAGATGCCTAACCTGTTATAAATCATTAGCAAGCCTTCTTATGCTTACCAGTAACAAACTTGATTTCCGAAAAACTGATCTAAATCTCTGTTGTTACAGTGTATGTCCATGACTCAACACTGAGACAGAGAAAATGGCTTATTCATGGCTTTTTTTCCATCAAATTTTCATGTATTCAAGGATGGTTATAAAGTAACTCTACTTGGTTGATTTAGTGTTTTTTCTCCTAAACTTTTTTCTTTTTTTGAAATTTCTTTCTTTAATAATAGGTAACAATTTTACTTTTAGACAAGCACATGTTGATTCCAATCTTATATTTGTAGGAAGTGACACATTAAAATTTTGGAAATCATTAGTCACAGAAAAATATCCAAATGTATTTCTAGTGTTCTTGTTGGAGAAAAGAGATCATGCTGGGAGCTGGGCAAGGGCCATGAGGAACAGCCAGTATGGGCTCCTATCTGAAAAAGAAGGTGTCAGGCTTTGTTTAATACCTCTGTGATCATAGTGTTAAATTTTTATAGTGACATCTGATAAAAAGAGCACAATCTAATGAGGGAAACTTGACAGTGAATTCCTTAAAGACTAAAGATAAATGCTACTATAACAATGAGACAAATGAAATTCTAGTGAAAAAGCTTCATTGAATAAGAAAAAATTACCCATGGTGAAAGTAGGACCAGTACCATAGGGGCTTTCTCCTGCTATCTAAAAAAGAATCTTTTGTGGTGAAGTGTCATTACTGTCTGATAGTGCTGAAGCAAAGTAAAACAGGTCAGCAGAAATGCAGAAGATAATAGCGAAAAGAAGTAGACAAATAGTTTTCTTAAAATCAAACAGCTCCAGAAAAAAGTTCTCGTTTTTTTTTTCTAAATTACTAGATGATGAAAATGCTGTGAATATAGCAAATTTTATTCTAATGCAGCATTTTATGGATACCCGGGGTCTTCATGAAATCTTGCAAACTGTATATTCTTCTGGATACAAACACTTGAGCAGAGTAAAAAGCAACAGAAATAATGGAAGACTTCTGAAACACTTTAACTGCATTTTGCCTTTAGTAAAGAGAGGATTGCTGATTTGACAGTATTATGATACGTTATTTCTCTTTTATCCAGACAACTTCTTAATACACACAGCTGTGGATTGTGTACTAACACATAGTGGCCTCTTTAAGCATATTTACAAATTCAGTCACACATCATTTTCTTTCCCCATATAATTCATCCTACAGACAATCACAGTCTTGCAGGGTCAGGATGTGAGAGTTAAAGTGGGGAACACTTAGAAACAATGACCGTAAATACAAAAATACTAGAGAATAATGGCAGCCATCAGAGAGAGGTTTGAATATAAACTCTTTGGGCAAGGTTCACTTGCCTAGATACTTGCCTAGAGCCACATAAGATGGTCTTGGCTTCAGCAGGATGCTCCAGAAGGCTGTAGGTTTCCCACAGGTGCTGTGTTATATTTTCTGGCACTGAGTGAACGTCTCAGATGCCATAAATCATCAAAGTAGTGCTAGACATGAATGTTTAGGCAGTGGAATTGAGCCCTTTAATCTACAGCTAACCTATTAATAAACCTGTTCCTTCTTTGGCACTGTCATTGGTATTTATTTCTGATATGTTTCAGGAATGCTAGACAGCTTTGTTCTGTCTTGAAAAACATTTATGTAACTCCTTGATTCTAACTTACAGCTGTAGGCACGAGACGTACAAATTTTGCTCTTTCTCATCCAACTTGCCACAGTTTGCAGAGTATTTTACCAGTGTTATGCAAGGTTGGTTTGGCCAATATCTTAAGCTCTGTCCTCATTACTTCATAAACAGAACATCTTATAACAAATTTGCCTTATTAGCTAAGTGACATTTCCTGCTAAAATGAATTTTATTTATCTAATATTATAACATGTTAAAAAGCATATTGTCAGATATCTGTATAAATATTTACCACTAAAAGGTGCACACACATGATTTTAATAATTTTATGAAGGAAGGGAAGGTTTTATCCCGGAGGAGGTTAAACATTGATGCTTACACATATCCTTTATGCAAAGAAAAAACTAATTCATATTCATAGGTGTAATATTTTCTTAGATGACATCATAAAAAGAACTGTAGTGGAAGCTATAAAAGATTATTATCTAAGAAGAATCTTTGGGCTCATTAAATTAGACAATGAAAGACAGAATAGACTTTAAGCTTCCTCCACCTTCCTTTTCTGCCTAAGATCTTCTCATTAAAAATAAAATTGAGCATACCACCCAGGCAAAGTGTTTATTGATGAGTAATATGTGAAATTCATGTCAGCAGTTATATTTTTAAAATATCTGAATTTTGTTTCTTTTCTTCTTCTTAAAAAAAAGAGAGTTTGAGAAGTTTATTGCAGTATTCAAAGAAAAGGTCCTTATTGGGACCTGTAGGGTGAGGAGGAGAGAAAGGCAAGAGGTGTTATGAGATGTGCAGATGTGGGCATTATTAATCCTTTTACCACCAGCAACAATGACTGACAAAATTCATTCCAACATGTTGTTTAAATAACATTTTAAATTGTTTCAATCATTTAAAATGCATCCTTGTGGAAAAGCAATAAGCTTAATGTGACCAGGTGATTTTTTATTGCTCAGATGTTCCATTCATTTCTTCCCACATCACCAAGCTGGTTGCATTTAACCAGCCTTATGCCAGATTCTGACTTTTTTCAAGTTATAACACTGTGAAAGTGAATTTTAAATTCTCCTAACAGAAAACAGTAACACAGAAAAACAGGAGGCTGCTGTGCCTACCGTAAAGCTAGCCAACACATTCAAGTGTGGGGTTTTTGCAATATTTTTTCATGAAGAGACCTGCAATGATTCGCCAGAGTATATTTATGCTATTTTTAGCAAATGCCTTTCACTGCACTGAAGAATCAGAGTTCCAATTAATACAAAGAAAAAACCAATAAAGGCTGTGCTTTCAGGGATCATTGATTTAAAATAAATTAATCCCTCTGCCATGAAATTTCCATTTAGTTTAATTTTTTATATTATACCTAGATATTTCATGTAAATCCATGGTTGTAATAGAATAATGCACGAAAGACCAATGGAAAAAATATGCATGTTGTTGTATGTGCTGTACATAATATAACATTGAGAGTTAGTAATGTATGGCTAGGTCAAATACAGGATAAAAATTGGGCAAAAAATAGACATTAATGACAAGGAAAAGAACTGAGCTTTTTAGTTACAATCTAATATGGGCTGAGGAATAAAATTGAAGACATCTTGCAAAATCAGTGAAAGAAGGAAAATTTGAATTGAATAACATGGTTGAGAGCCTTCAGGTAGAAGAAGGAAGAGAGCAGGGAAAAAAATGATTGCTACATGAAGCAGTAAATTTAAAGGGAGACCACAGAGCTCTCTAGTCTAAGTCAGATCACAGACCAGATTCAGCTACAAATTAACTCAGAGGGAAAATAGAGCAGGACAACTGTGGAATTATCCTCAGTTCGTATAAATTGCTACAAAAATATTGACTCCAATGGATATGAACTGCTCAATGCTATTTGAATATAAGGCCTGCAGAGTCTTTCTATATGGTACAGCTATTTCGTCTGCTGCTATGCTTAGCAATTATCCTAATTTTTTCCTTCCTGTCACTTTTGATTTGTTTTGCAAACTCCCACCTTTCTGCTGACCTCAACAATAGATATGGTGTAATCTCAAGTGTGGCATTTTGAGAAAACTGTAGATGAAACACTAAAGAAATCTAAAAAAATTATCCATTGCTTTCACTTTCTTCAGGCTACATTTTATCTTCACCTTTGCTGATACAAATCCAAAGCAAATGAAAAGGTATGTGGTCAGATTTTGACAGAAGGAGGCAATTAGATTAACAGAGCAATATAAAGTAAAGATTTCACTTCAGTAACCAGAGGTGTGTCAATGCGAGGATATGTGACTACTGAACACCTGAAAGCAGAATTAAATGGTGCACAAAGCTAAACATGGTTATAGTGGACATATAAAAAATATATTTTATATATGCAAGAGGGGGAAAAATGATGCAAAAAAAATAAATTTAGGGTAGGCACATTGAGAGAAACATTCCTTTTAATTTCTTTTAGTTGTTTTTCATTAGGAAAATAATTGGAGGTCAATGTTTTAGATGAATGCTGCCAAATTGTTCCTCTTTGACTGAAACATGAATGATCCATAGACACCAGATGCTATTGTTTTGATGTCAGCCAAAGATTTCTTTTTTTAAATTTCTTTGAATAGTTTAGGGAGCTGCTGTCTAAATATGCATTTTAAACAGGAACAAGAGTACTATTACCAGTTT
Source organism: Callaeas wilsoni (assembly GCA_013398955.1). Taxonomy (NCBI): domain Eukaryota; kingdom Metazoa; phylum Chordata; class Aves; order Passeriformes; family Callaeidae; genus Callaeas; species Callaeas wilsoni. The sequence goes on along the minus strand of VWPU01016959.1, from coordinate 211,688 downwards.
TCAAGATTTTTCAGTCACTCAACTTATTTTTTTCCTTTGAAACTTCTGTGTTTATGCTGTCTGGCATCAAGTCGGCAGGCAGCTCAAAATATTAATTTTGTAAAATGTTAATAAATACTTTCACACAATTTTATTAAAGGCAGATTTATTGCTGAATGAACTGGAATTTCTACTTCTTTTCAGCTCCATTACTGCCACCGGCATCTTCTTGACTGCCATCTATCCAGCATGGCAAATATTAACTCCCATCTCCCCAACATGGCAAAAATTTCATCCTCTTCCCCCTATTCCCCTTAGGAAGATCTCTGGATTCTTTGAAATGGTGATATACATATACGTGGATGATCATAAAATGCTGCCACTTTATCCCCATGACCTTGTGATTCAATAGACTAGAGAGGAACGAAGTAGCTATAAAAATGAGCCATCAGCAGAACGTTATTTAAATAGCTTTCCCCAAATTAAATCATTGAAAGGTAACGCAGAAGTAAACATAGGTGTGAAAAAAATTAATTTCATTTTATATATTTTCTGAATAATCTATTCATGAACTCAGACCTGCAGTCAGGATTTACTTGATCAACATGTGTTGACTTTCTTTTAATAGTAATTTGAAAATGCAATTGAAAATTGAAAATGTAACCCAAACTATTTTAACATACTCATATGCATAATTCTAAGACCTCTCAATGAAAAGCTAGTTTTTATTAGTTTATGAGGTCATTCATACAATTTTGGTTATGTCAGGGCTTTTTCAAGGAATCTGGATTTCAGACCATTGCATAGCATATTACCCTACCTTGTCTGATTACATGATTCTATGTGTGTTCTGGATTTTATTAGCTGCTATCAAACACATTTGAAAAAGAATGTGAAAATAAATATATCTCTGAGCTTTGTAATAGAGAAAATAGAGCCAGTAGCATCTCCCCTGGATTTTAGGAGAATGGTATTACCCTGCCTTTCTCTGAGACATTGCTGGTTACCTTCTGTCAGTGAGCAACTGTCTCACTGCAAAGCAGGAGCACGATCTCTTTTGTCTGTGATCAAGGCAATTATTTCTTAGAAAGTGGAATTTCTTCAGAATGACGATGTACAAGAGCAAACGCAGAAACCAAAGATGTAAGTAAATTATAAAGTTTTTTTAATATTCTTACAGAGGAGAGAGAATAGATCTCCAGTTTCATTGAAAACCATGTTTTACTTTACCCTGCTTTGCTTGAATTATACCAGGAAAGCAGGAACAGTATTCCAGGCCAATTATCCCACTGTTTCTGTGTATTAGGTGCATGAAAGAGCTTTAAAACGAAAAAAAAAAAGCTCACTTGTTACTATGGAAACCCTCAGAAAGTGATTGCTTGATGGTATCAACAAAGAAACAAAGATCAAATATAAGTTTAGTTCAGAAGAGCATCCTTTATTCAGGGCTTAATGAGTGGCTAGCTGTAGCCTTTGATTTGATGAGGCTGACATGCTTTCCCCTGGTGGACTTTTTTATGTGGTTTGCGTTAAGAAGCCAGTGATAGCAGAACTTTAAGGGTAGTTATTCTATTTACCTACATCATAACTTTCAGAATTATGGGGGGGGGGGGGAGAGAAGCTTGCATGTGTCTCTGCTGTGCATTTACAATACTTCAGCCCTGAAAATTCACTGGCTTCTAAATGCATGACTTTCCAGTCAAGCACCTCTTTGACTTTTTAGATTGCTATGGCATCAGATGGGGGAATTTCAGTACCAATATTGCCTCCTCCGGAAGCTTATGGAACAGGTGACTGAGGCAAGTGAAAATGTGCTGTGGGTCAGGTCATGAAGTATTTGTTGCTCTAAGAAAACCTAGTAAAAGGCCGAGTTATAAATGGAGAGCATGTCAGAAGCTGTGAGAAAAAGACATTCCTCTAAGAAAAATGCCATATACACACTGTGTTTTCAGGGAGAGAGCAGAAGGGGAGGAATATCAATTCAAAATCAGATAAATTTGGACTTCATTTGGACAGGAGGATTGTTAGGGTTCAGAGGGATATATGCAGCTATATCACTGACCTCAGTTTCTGGTCCTTGTAGATTTATCAGTGCAGATCTCCTTTAGTTTGTCTTGCTCAAAAGAAATGGATGTGCTGAATGTAGAAAGTTTGGCAGGACAGATCACTGCTAAAATCTCTGCAACAGAAATCAATCATCTGCTTCACATTCAATAAAATAAATTATCATAAATTTTGTTCCCATAGCAGCAACGAAAGAAAATTATTTATATACAGGCAAATTATAATTAATCTAGCTCTTTTTAGCATATTAATTACTGTCACCATTATTATGTAAACCAGGAGCTCTTTCTATATGCAGCTGCATTCTTGCAATCTCTCCTGTCCAAGCCTGGTTATAGTGTACAATAAAAAAATTTGTGCTGAGTAGCTGAGTTGTGAGGGGTTTTTGTTGCAAGGATGTAGTAATTCATTAAAATGGCACAGGATGCTTCTAAGAATGCTTTTTTGAAGAGAACCTGGCTTTCACCCCTGCTGACCCCAAGAAAATCTGTGATTTGTCCAGAGGCAAAAAAAAAAAGAATGAAACATGATCAGAATTCGCACTGTAATTATGAGGGTGGCTGTTGAAATGTTTTCTATTTTAAAATGTCTTTAATTTTAAGATCCAAATCTAGAAAATATCTCAATATTACATACATATGATCTCTATTACATATATAGGCATATATATTATACATATATAGGTACGACTACTGTATATATAGATTCTTCATTAATACCTTAGCTAATGAGTAACTGCAAAAACCTTAACAAAAAAAAATTGAGTAATTTTGTTAATGCTCCTGTTTATATCATTCAAAGGCTTTTTGAAGAATAGATTTCATCTAAGCAATTTTTATTCTGAAATCAGGGATTATGGTAGCAGTTGCATTAAACAGTAGGCAGGTACTACATTTTTTATGCATTTGTGGTGCTCCTTAACGAGAAATAACAAAAGATGTTGAGTATACAATTTCTACTATATGTGGGGTAAATCTTGGGATTTATATCTCCTCACTACCACACTTGAACTTGTGGCATAAAATGAAAGTGAACTTTGTGGCTTTTTCCTAGTCACTGAAATTCTGCTTCTGGATTTCATACACTCCTCAGAGCATTATAACCATTGCTTTCTAACCTCCTTTCTTTTTGTGTTTTAAGAAAGGTATAAATGCATTCTATACTTAATTCAAAAGCATGACAGATTAGAGAGGAGGATAGAAAATGTAAAGACATTATGGGATTTTTCTAATGCAAAACAGAAGCAATCTCCATATCCAATTTCTGTCTCATGTAAAAAACACTTGCTAGAGGAATACATGCAAAAAAATTTGTTTACCTACCTGTCTGTAAGAATGGAATGAGGGTTTCCTATACATATTTTCAGCTACAACATCATTCATAAATCTTCCAAGTTCTAAGCTAATCTTAATGTTTTTCTTTCATTGTAACTTTGATTTAGTTTGTAATAATGTGGCCTTTGTATTAAATACTTAGCATATTTTATTTATTCCATAAACATTGTAACTTATGAGAATTAAAATTAACTATCACAACTAATTGTAAAGCTTGCATCACTAAATAAACAAAATTCAAATTAAGCCTATTTCTGTATGACTGTGTGTACCTACCTACAGATACATACACAGTCCCCATGCATACATTTCTCTGCACAGCCAGATGACAGGATGCTTGATCCTTCAGGATGCTTGATTCAGGATGTTATCTAGCTGATAGGCTGGTTTCTCGTTTCATTGCATGGACATAATGACTGAGTGAGGGGAAACCATCATAACCAACGCAGTCTTGTTACTGGGCACTGGTCAATGTGTGGTGGTAGAGCTTTTCTGAAATAAAAGGTTGGAATCTTAGACTGTCCTGCTTTGGGGCTGCTGGAGAGGATGGTCAGGAAAAGTATTGCAGTAGGCTGCAGTGCACATGTTGGTTTTCTGCACGGAGAGGCAGCCATCCACAGTCACACCTTCTGGAGGTGCCATGCCTCCAAGCGTCCTCTCACAAAACGAGCAGCAGACATTCCATTTTTCATTATGGTCTTTCTTGTAGCCTTCACTATTATACGAATCAGGAAGGTACTATCTCTGAAGAAAATAACATTGGAAAAACTTACTTACCTATAAAGCAACTTTAAGAAATTCTCATTATTCTTATTTATTGGTATTTGTGTAGCTTGACAAGCTAAATCACCACAACCTTGTGAAGGGTTCTATATAAAAAGATGATCCTTAATAAATCTTTGGCCTAACACTGTACATTTGACTCAGAAGAAATGTAAGAGGAGAAAAAGAAAGAAGTGGCTAGTGTGGCAGGCAGATGTGTTTTGGGGAACATGTGCAGCAGCACCTAGGAGGAGATGACAGAGTGCTGTGAGAGAGATGTCAGTTCTGCCAAGAGGCCTAAAATGAGGATTGGAAAAGTAAAGCAAGGATGGAAAAGTTAAGGGGAAAAATTAGAACTTATCTCTTGCTTTCTTCAGCTTCTTGTTTTCACTGTATCATGGGATCTTTCACATATGTCAGCAATGACAATCAGAGTGCAATGGCAGCTCAGGCAAACAGCAGTTACTTCTGAATATTGGGAACCATTGATTAAGTCAACAGCTACCGCAGGTGCAGCCACAGATACTGCCCCTTTCCAAGGTGTTAACTTTCCAAGCTGAATTCCCAAACTTGTCCATGACAATATGAAGAATCCTGTCAACATCAAATGTCCTTGAAATTATGCTCCAAATACATTAACGACTTTTGCCATGGCTTGACGACGATGTAATGGTCACAGGTGCTACCTGATGTATGTTTTTAAAGATCCTTGTCTTGCTGAAGAAAGAATTTTTTATATACTGACAAAGATGAGAGACACTGTGAAATTCGTTTGAAGGAGTATTTTGTCCTATCTGAATTCTTTGATCTATTGCATTTCCTGCTATATTTTCTTTCATTGATAAAGTCCCACTTGCCATCTTTTTATCATGGATTTACTGTTCTTATCTTCTTTGTCCACCCCCCTTACAAATAGAATAATCATTTTCAGAATAATCACTTTTAAAAAACTGAGTTGGCATCTGTTGAGTCATGTTATATTACAGTTTGATCAGCCCATGATTACTTCCGTCTTCTTTTTGCCTCTTAGGGCAATAAAGACACCTCAGTACTGAGGCTGTTACTGCTCAGAGAAAACAGCAGCCTTTAATATAGTGTGTGCTAGGAGGTAAAGTGACTGGAAAACCAAATCTCATTGGGGAAAACAAGTGTACTGACCCAGATGCATATAAGAAAACTCTGCCTCTTTCCTTAAAACATCAGAGACCTAGACGACAAGGGAATATCTCTTCAGCATGGTACAGAGACAGCTTTCTTCATGTAAAGCTATGCTGGAATAGCCCCAGGATATTCCTGCTGCTGCATACCTTTTGAGGAAGTAGAGTTCAACGCAATTAAGTGTATCAGCAATAAGGCTGAGCAAGAAGAAACACATGATCTGCAGGAATACAAATATCACTGAACATTCATATTGCATGGATAAAATCTTTATACAAATAAAAAATATAAGTGCGACTCAATAAGTCAGGGGCTTTGGGGTTAGAATAATTCTTCTCATAGCTTTGAAGGGAGCTCATGGTGAGCGGAGAGGGTTGGCTTATTTGAAATTATTCATGTTCATTATTCCCATGTTACTAAGCAGTAAAACTGAAGACATATGTCCCTGAGTGAAGCATGTTGTGTAAATGAGCTAGAATTTTTTCTTTGACACTTTTTCAAGTATCAGCGTAGACTTCTAAAGCAGACATGTTTTTTTCTGCTTATAGACAGTACAAATAAATCAAAAATATTGAAAGAGAACTGTTTCAAAATGCATCTTTTGAGAGATTAGTAGTCTGACCAAACTCGACACGCACAACTTACATGATGCTTCCAACTGCTTGGCAGGAGTTTGCTTCAGGAAGAAGAGTAGAATTTTTGTCCCTGTAGAGGAAATGCTGAAAGTGTAGAGGAAACCTTGATAAATCAAAAGCTTACAATCTGTCTTGAAAAAGGGAGAGAAAGGAATAAACAGTGTAGGTACAAATTCAGAAGTGACTTTAAAAGAATTGTCTGAGAGCAGAAGTCAGAACACCTGAAATGCAAGTGGAGAACATAATAAAGAAACTCCGCCAGCCACTTCAGTTTTATGGAGGTGGAATCTGGGGCAGTTAAAAAGCTTAATAATAGCTTTGACTTCATTAAAAGATTATGGTTTAAATGTTTGGAGGGGTTTCTTTCTTTTGCATAAGTTAGTAGAATAGTGGACAATATACAACAATTCAACATAAAAGAAAAATTGGAAAGCTATGGATGCATCTCATAGAAATGTATCTGCTATTATAAAGGATCATATAAAGATGATTATTAAAAAATACGAACATATGCAAGTAATGTAATTTGGATTATATGATTTGAAGTGCATTAGGGGAATTAGCTATGAGTGTGCCACACCATTGAAAGTTTATGTTTGAAAAGTCATTGAAAACGAAGAAAGTATCAGAAATATAAATGTACTGCAGGTTTTCATGCACACATAAAATTCCACCCTGCCAGACTGGAACCAAATGTTTCTATGTTCATCAACAACACAATTTCTCATTAGTGAAACAGCACTTACTGTGTGCTGGTTGGTCTTCTATAAGGAATCAAATTTTAAAATTTCTATGACTGCACTCCAGTAAAGACCAGACATGTGGGAAAACCAATAAAAAGTTTTTAAAAGTGAATTGTATTAAAATAAGAATCGTTAGGTTGAAGATAATTGTAGTCTAAAGTAATCTATATTGAAAGATAATTCTGGTTGTTAACTGGAGGAAATAGAAGTCTGGTCATTAGAACCTAAATTTATATTACTGCAGGCTGATTTATGACATAAACTGTCTGAGTGTAATCAGTCATAAATTACTAAAGGAATTTGCAATTTCTCCTCTCCATCACTTAGATTTTGAATACAGATTGCTTATCTATTTTTTAAAGTCTCTTTTATATCAACCTAATTGCAAAGTACTTATTCAAATGCAAGTTGTATGCAAGTTGAAAAGAGTATTATTGTCATAAAATGTCTGAAACTGTAAAACTCTGGAAATCTTGAAGGAACTACAGCCTTCCTCTATTAAGAACTCTGTACACTGCTGTAACATTGCCACATACCTGCCTACTCAGAAAAAGGGGAGAAATCCTTGAGAGCTTCAGAGAATAAAGAATCTGTTCTCGGAAGGGAAAATCTGCTGTTGTTTATTTTCAGATAAAGTTCTGAATGCTTTTTTTAAAAACAAAAGACTTTTATGACTGCATATGTAAGCAGTAGAAATCCTGATTTTAAGAACATATCTTTTTTTTTTTTTGTTTTCATACCTGACCCAATTTCTTTTCTATTGCCTTTAATTTACTTTCTCTGGAGGAGCAGAGAAAACCTCCATCGACGTCCAGTACAGGTCTCAACATCAGACAAAACCTGTGTCTATGCCTCTTTTCATAATCAAAACTATGGACAAGATGAAAATCCCAATCTTTCTGATTCAATCTTTTCTCAATAAATGACCAAAAGTTTTAGTAAAAATTAAATATGAAGAATGAAAAAAACAAAGAACTTCATATTTCAGTTACATACGTCCAGCTTTAACCAGTCATAAGACCAAGCACAGTACGTGTCTGGTGACACCTGTGGAAAGAAAAAAACGTAAAGTTTTAATAAATATCTTTCAAGTACCTCAAAATATTATCCAAAACCTGATAAATCAGTAAAGGTATATTTACTGGTTGTGAAGTGTCAGCCAAGACCTAAATGATACATAAAGTCCATCATTTTTTAACAGTTATATCTTTGAGATTCTTTGACAGTAAAATCCAGATACATTTCTGGAGGTTACTTTTGAAACATTCCCTCTTTTTCCTCCATGCACTTCCCAAAAGGGACAGAGATCTCAGATACATTAAAATGACATTACAAGGAAGACCGTGAGCACAAAAGACCAATATTTAGCCTCTAGCTGCTATCTGAGCATTTTGTGTCACATTTTTACTTTTGAAAAGTTTATATTTTTTGCCATAAATTTCTGTTTTTCTCTGTTCCACTTCATTTCTTCTTTTTATTTTTTTCCAATTATTAGTTTGCTAAACATTCTAAAAAATAGGCTGCATTGTCAGTTTGTGTCATAGATTATGGTTATAAATTTTTCTGTCCCTGTTTGTAACTAAGACAACATCTCTTCCACATTGTCCTTTCCAGAAGACAGCAGTGATCTCTAGCATCTATTTTAATTTCCCACAAAATAAAGTTTTCCAAGGGCTACTTTTCACAATAAATAAATAGAGAAATAAGGAATACATATTGTATTTTAAGTCTTCTTTTGACCCTGGTGAGTTAGAAACTGCCTTAGAAAATCATCCAAGTGTGATTCTTTAAATACAACATCCATTGTTCTCCAAATTGTTGGTATCTGTCTTATTAATAGTGTCTGAAGACAATTCTATTGCTGATTATGGTTTACCTCCAGGTCTGTCATAAAGCTGGGTCTGAGAGTGACTTTCTAGCCTTGTTTTACTGCTTGCATTCAGATATTATTTACTTAGGACTCACTGAAGGTTTAGCACAGCTTTTTACAACACTTTGATTTTGCTTTATTTTTACTGTGTAACTGCAGGGCAACATGTGTTATCAGCACAGAGCTGAAAACGAATGCCAGAGTCTCAAAAATCAGCCGTCTTGTTTATGGTTTTGAAAATTATCTTTGAATTTTCACAGAATCATAGAACGGATTGGGTTGGACAGAAACTTTAAGATTGTATAATTCCAAACCGTCCCTCCCATGGGCAGAGACACCTTCCATTAGACCACCTTGCCCAGAGCCCCATTCAACCTGGCCTTGAATCATCTTGCTTGAAGAGAAAATGTCCTTTTTAAACGTGCAGTCTATAATTAAAAAAAAAAAAAAATTCTGATAGAGAGTGGTAGGGTAAGAGAGGTACATTCCTGCTTGCCCTCAGTGGTTGAACTAAAAACCAAAGAAAATCTCAGTGGTTTTGTACTGGTTGCTTGTAAAATAGGATGCCTGACCTGAGAATTAGAAATATATGTTATGATTTCATTTCAGATACTTGATTTGATGAGCCATTCCATTGGACATAATTTTATATTTTCCATTTAAGATATTTGCTAAACATTAAGCCTTATAAAGACGCACTCATGCTGGTATGGATATGGTTTTAACACACTTTTCCTAACTCCAATACTTCTTAAAATTGTTTTCAATCATGAAGATATGTTTGTCTACAAATCACTTTCATGAAAGGAGAAAATCTCTTGAACTCTTGGTATTGTCCTTATGTCCTTGATACTCAGTGATCAGCTTTTTAGGAAGAAGCTTCTACAGTACCACAATCCCCAGTAATGTACTGATTTGGCACGGTCTGGTTTTTGGTAGCAGGGGGACACAGAGGTGGCTCTTGTGAGAAGCTGATGGAAGCTTCCATCATGTCCAGCAGAGCCAATCCCTGATGGCCCTGAAGATGGACATGCTGCTGGCCAAACCTGGGCCAATGGGAGAGGCTGGTAATGCCTCTGTGATGACATATTTAAGAAGAAAATCAAAACAAAGTCACAGGTTTTTGCTTCTAGTCAGAGAAGAGGAGGAGGTGAGAACATGTGAGGAAAACAACATGGCGACACCAAGCTCAGTGGAGAAGGAGGGGGAGGAGGTGCTCCGGGCGCCGGAGCCGAGATTCCTCTGCAGGCCATGGTGAAGACCATGGAGAAGCAGCTGTGCCCCTGCAGCCCATGGGGATTCACAGCGAATGCAGAGACCCACCTGCAGCCCGTAGGGGAGGTGCCCCTGCCGGAGCGGGTGGATGCCTGGAGGAGGCTGTGATCCAGTGGGAGACCCCAGGGGAGAGAGGGGGCCCTGCTTCCAGGCTGGAGCAGCCTGTCCTTGGAGGACTGCACCCCGTGGAGAGAGAGACCCACGGGCAGCAGTTTTGGGAGGACTCTGTGCCCGTGGGGAGAGTTCAGGTTGCAGCAGGTGCGGTTTGGCTGCTGCTCCTGAGAGTGGACCCACGCTGGAGAAGTTCATGGAGAACTGTCTCCCGTGGGAGGGACCCCACCGTCTCACAGGGGAAGGACTCTTCTCCCAGAGCAGCGGAAAAAAATCTCGGTGATGGACTGACCAAAACCCTCCTGTGCTGTCAGTGGGAGGGAGGGAGAGACTGGAGGGGAAAGGGGTTTTAAGGGCTTGTTTTACTTCTCGTTATCCTCCTCTGATTCTGTCAGTAGTAAATTCACTTTGCAACCTTAATTTGAGCCTGTTCAGCTCTTGAAGTGTTTTCTCCCAGTCCTTATCTCACTCATGAACCCTTCGTTAATTTTTTTTTTCCTTTTCCCTCCTCTGCCCAGCAGTGGCAGGAGAGGGTGAGTGAGCGACTCTCATGGGTGCCTGGCATTGGGCCAGTGTCAAACCACGACAAATACATATAAGTAGTCTGTGATGTACCATACTCACTGCATTGCACTTGGCAGGGATCAGCCAATAGGTTTTCCACAAGTAGGAAATAAAGCATTTTAATAACTACGTTCATTAGTGAGTAGCCAGAGGCAGGCAATGAGTAGATAACATACAGCTACCAGTACCTTCTCTAACAGTTTGAGAGCAATCATGCAATGATTTGAATCTTTTTATGTAATCTCAGATAAAAAATTTCTGAGCATCTTTGCAGAAATTATTGTATATGTCATAGATATTTTGAGTGAATTTTCCATACATCTTGACTGTCACACAAAAGCTGTTGTTAACACTCTGTTCAAAATGAGTCTTTTAGGGTACTTTTTCATCTCTGTCAAAAAGAAAATATTTTGCTGCTATTCACACATATTTTGCTTATACTTATGAAAGAACCCCAAACGACTAGAAAATGAATTATTTCTAGTTTACAGAGGTATTAATATATGTGGTTTTATGAAGTATGTCCTATATGCAAGAATAACCCATTCTGTGATTAATTGAAAATTCTTTTTGTCCAGATTGATATTGCTGTAGCAATGCTAGGAACATTTTTAAAATGAACACAGAATCTTTTATATTTCCTTTTTATTAGATGTATTTTAAGCAGGATATTTTAAGAAATATTAGAAGGACAATATCTCATGAAATGCAGGATCTATTGGATGGACCTGCCCATAAATGCTCCTTGAATTTCCCTACTGCAAATGTTTGTGCAGTCACTGTGAAATCTGATTTCATTCTTCCTCTTCCTAGAAATACATGTGCATGTACATTTACTCTTTTTTTTTTACGTTTTTCCTGAATATGTATACACATTTTTATATTAACTAAGACTGCTTATTATAATTCAGTTTCAAAATATTTGAAAGTGGTACATAAAATGTGCTATTAATTATGTTGGAGAATATGTATACATTTAAACTTAAAACCTGCTTCCACAGAATGTACTGTACATATTCAAACAAAAGAGATCTGCTACAGAATTGTCTATATTTTGCTAACTGGTCAGTTACTCTCCACAGATCCTGTTAGCTCAAATAGGCATCCTGAAGAATGTAAATTGTCTAGTAAAAAAAATTTACTTGCTAAAGAAGTTGTAGGTATATAAACAGAGATGCAGACCTATGGCTGGGGGAGAGAAAACACTATACATATAATTTGGGCTTATTTAATGGGAAAAAGGTATTCTGTGAGTAGTTAACATGTAAGTGATATGCATTATAATTCATGGCTATCTGCAGAACTTGGGACATGTATCAGAGACCAGAAGAGAGGAATGTTCAGTGTACATTTTCCAACTAACCCCTGTTAAAAGTCCGTTTAACAATTGGGCTTTTACCAGCATTTTATGCCTCTGAGCATCTTCTCCAAGCATGCTTTTTGTTTGATTGATTATGAAAGTTTTGGTCATGCAGTACTGAGATCAATGGCAACACTCACGTTGACTGACATAGCATTGACTCAAGGCTTTATTGCTTAGAAAAGAGTGACAATTATGCTGCCCTTCATACTGCAGTCACAGAAAACAGCCTTATAACGTGCCCTAGGAGCCTGTCCTCTGGGATTTAACTCTGATTTGAAAGAATGTCTTACGAGTGAATGTCTTTTTATTCTGTTTCTTCAGCAGCTTTGTTGGAGCATCTGTTGAAACTGCCATCAAAATGTCCAATCTGCCATAATTTTCTGTAGTTTTCTGCTGAGAAAAATTAATACAAACACAAAGCCATTGAAGTTTAATAATTTGGAGTTATTAGAAACATAGATGTTACACCATCAAAATGTACTTTAGTCTCGCAAGGAATCTCATTTTCCTATGAGTGACTTTTTTAAATGCAGGTCTACTTTGCATGTAAACAATCTTCCACGTTATTATTGTTCATATATGTACATATAAATACACATTGGGCCAGCATTTAAACTGATTTCTGAAGTAATTTCTCCACAGACTCTAGGTTAGCTAAGCACATCATTGTCTCACCCAACTCCATACTCAAGTCCTCCTCTGTGGAGAGCAGAGTTTAGTAACGGGTAAAAGTGAGGATGTCACTGGAGTTCTTTCAATCAGGGACTTAGGATGTTGTCAAGAAAGCAAATATGCCCTGTGCTCAAAAGCACACCTGGATCCTTTAATTTAGACCAAGTAAGTATCTTGTCATGCACAGCAGCAGAAGACAAGTTGCATTTACATAGTTTGCAGTCGATTTGTTTAATTACAAAAGAGAATTATTGAATTAGTATATTATGAGACACAATATTTTAGGCAGTCCTTGGAAAATTATTTATTCAGACCTTAAGAATGGACTCTACATGAGATTGATGCTTTTTAACAGGCATAGGTTGTTGCTGGACATTAACTGAATCTTCAGAGATCCGTCTGCCAGTTTGGTCTCTCTTCACCTAATAGAGGCAAAAGAAACTGCAAGACAGTTTTGTATGTCTTGTATCAGACAAGCATTGAAAAACAGCAGAAAAATATACATTTGTATTTTGAAAATATACAATGCACATGAAAATACATGTGTATGTATTTTCAGTCTCTCATTTCTGAAAAATCACCAGCAGAATCAGTTTAAAATATATTTAATAAAGGAAAAAGAAATGTTGGGTTTTGTTTTTTAATAGTGATATATTTGGCTGTGCTTCAAGCAAATGCAAATTAAGCAGCCAATTTATAAACCTTGGCATAAGTGTTTTTTTTAAGGGAAGCTATAATGCATTTGGAATACACTAATACTTCTCACTATTATGTTATAAACTTTCTGAACATAAATTACTCAGAAGTATTAGGACATAATGTAATTTAACAGTTCATATGATTGTGCATTAACATGATGCTCTGAGCTCTAGAAAATATGAGATAAGAAGAAATTATTTATGACAGAGTTTGTGTCTGCACTGAAATTCAAAGGATTTAATAGCATTCGATCAAGGTGAAAATTTTAAAAAAGAATATTTAGTGTCCTCTTGATGGAGAGACAAAGGGTACTAGTGATCTTTCCATTTAATGCTGTCATGACAGGGTCAGTGTGATATATTGAAGGATTTGTTCAATCATGAATGAAAGTTGTAGGAACTAGAGAAATTCTTGTGATGTCTTTATTAACTAGTTAAAAATAACACCAATAATAATAATAATAATAAAAAGCTCACCGAAAGGGTCTATAGAGAGGCACATGGTTATAGGCTATATAAATAAAATATTGTCTGATACTGTGATTTCTGAGTTTGAACATAAACTCTTGATGATAAAAGTTCATGGTAGAACAAGCTGATTAAAGATCAGACTCAAAATCGGGAGTCTCATCCCAGATCCCTCCCCTTCAATTACATCATTCACAACTTTTCTATAACTCCAGTAGGATATAGGGCACATATCTCAAATATGCTTTTATTTTACTCTCTTAGTAACAACCTGGTTCTATTTATACTAGAAAGCAACCATTTGTCACTTATTTTTTCAAAACTATCCTACATAATCAAATGTCATTTCAACTTTTATGCATTATTTTGCCTTTCATAATCCGTGTCTTGCAATAAGCAAGCATATGTAAGGAAAAGGAGAGAATGGTGAAAAAGTGAGAGAACAGAGCACAGTTCCATGCTGTACTGAAAGCATTGTGCTGTTGTGGCCAGAAGCTTGCATTCTGGAGAAGTAACAGTTCCCTTTTTGACTCTGTGAAAACAAAATTTTTATTCAGTCTTGGAAAAAGAAACAGCATCCTGTTTTTCTCCTTGGAAGAAGATCACACACTTAAAGCTCTATCAATGTCCTCCCAGAGAGGATTTTAGATTAATCTACACAGAATTCTCTTTTTCTCTTTTAGTAACCAAAAAAAAAAAAAAAATTCACAAAATTACAACAGTACAAACTGACTTAATGAAAGATTATAAAGCTATATTACTTCTGCTATGTTTCTTTCCAGCTCGCATCTCTGTCTGCAAGGATTCTCTATTGGAAATATAGCTCAAGCACCTGGAAACTCTGCAGGTTGCAATGAAGCCAGAAATACTAAAGATAGCTATATCTTCTATATGTCTTTCACTAGATTTAATTAATTTCCCCAGTGGAACGATTTGAAAGGTACGTCAGTAATTCAGGTGATATTTATAAGGCCTAAGAAAGCTGTACTCTGAAGGTATTTGTTAATTATGGACCATAACTTCACCAGCTTTTTTCCTGATGTGCAATCAACCTGCTATTTGTTATGCACTTAATTTTATGGCATGTTAAGATACTACATAGTTTTAAATAATGTGTGTCTAATTATCAACACACATGGGCTACTCCTTCTGGCACCTTTCTTTCTTTATGAGTGCAACAATATTGTTCAGGTTTAGTACATAACAAACTTTTTTATTTTTTCTTTGACAAACAAATTCTAGCCTTATATTTTACTGTATAACTACTGACAAAGTCCTTAAATAAAAAATGAGACTGCAGTTCCATGACAAAAGACCAAACAAGAATACATGCCAGTCACACCTGTTTCATTTTCACAGCTGCAGAAATTTATTTGTCTCAAAGATGGTTATTTTGATCATTGACTCACTTTAGTCAGGAAAGCAGAGAGTAGAAGACAATAATAAGCTTGGGATGTGCCTCTGTGAAAAAGTAATTAGTTTGATGCATACTTTACTCAAAACTAAATGCAATGTGGCCTTAGCCAGATCCCACTTATGCTCATGTGCACG
Source organism: Callaeas wilsoni (assembly GCA_013398955.1). Classification (NCBI taxonomy): domain Eukaryota; kingdom Metazoa; phylum Chordata; class Aves; order Passeriformes; family Callaeidae; genus Callaeas; species Callaeas wilsoni. The sequence continues at coordinate 196,441 of VWPU01016959.1, read as the reverse complement.
GAAGAAATATGTTTGTTCAAAAATTTTAAATTCCTTTAAAAATTATTCAGCATAAAATCTCTGCAGCTGTGAGGTGTACCCTGAAATCACAGAATCATAGAATGCTTTGGGTTAGAAGGGACATTAAAGATGATCTAGTTGCAAACCCTTGCCATGGGCAGGGACACTTTCCACTAGACCAGGTTGCTCAGAGTTCCCTCCTACCTGGCCTTGAACACTTGCAGAGATGAGGCACCCACAACTTTTCTGGACACCTTGTTCCAGTGCCTCACAACCGTCCCAGTAAATAATTTCTTCCTAATAACTAATCTAAACTCACTCTCTTTCAGTTTGAAACCATTATACCTTGCCCCATCACTATAGGCCCTTATAAAAAATCCCTTTCCAGCTTTCTTGTAGGCTCCCTTCAGATACTGGAATGCCAGAATTAGATCACCCCTAAGCCATCTATTTTCCAGGCTGAACAATTCTAATTCTCTTAGCCTGCATGCAGTGCTAAATTGGTCAGCACCAAGGCTGCTCAACAAACTGGCACCTCAGAGGTTAGATGCAAATGAAGTTTGAGAAAAAACACAGTAGATTACTAAAAAATTTTTTTCCAGACTTACAAAGATTTGTATGCATTTTTAGACGATTTTAAAAGCAAAATGAATGGGGCTTATAAATTCAAAATGAGATCAGAAATGTTCTTTTTGTTTTATACATCTTTAAATGAGTGAAGCTGCATATAGATATATATCTCCATGTTTTGTGGCTGATTTCTTTTCCAGTTTGTGCCATTTCTTGTCACACTGGCTGGTACAAAATCCTGTGAATATACTAATCCCTCTGTATCAGAACTAAGCTGATTGCTAGTTGAGGCTTAAGAAGATAGTCCCATTGTAGCAGATATGTGCTGCCAGTATTTATCATCAGAATCCCCCCAGAAGGTGTTTATTGTGGGCCATGTGCTTCCAGGCTAATGCAGCTTTTCCCATAGCCGCCTGTGATAAACACAGCCCATACAGAAGGAAAAAAATCCTCTATCAGATCTCCAAGCAGATACGCTCAGTTGCTCCTTCCGAACAAATATTCTCCTTGTCTGGAGTTCCAGTGTAACTCTGAGAACAGAAGTTTTTCTGGGGCAAGCTGGCAGTTTCTGTGGGGAGTTCATTTGAGGTAAAGGAGCCTCTGTGTCAGGAGGAAAGTGTTTACCAGTTCTCCAGTGTTTACTGACAGGTGATCTGGTTCAGCTGTGAATTTAATCAGAGATGGTGTAGCAGCAGAGGCAAGGAATTTTCTATGTGTCTGTCCTTGGGTTTGGAAGACTATTTGATTCCTCCTTTGAGAACCTAACTGCACTTCTGGAAAGTATTAGAGATGTATGAGAGGAAGGAGAAGGATGAGAAAGCAAGACCCATGCATCACTCCATAACTCAGGTGGGAGAAGGCGAAATGTCGCTCTCAGTTTCCCGGCGGGAGTTGGCAGAGGCTCACGTGTATCCCACAGATCACAGCTTTCGTTTTCCAGTGAGCTCTGCCTTTAGCCAATGCTGTGCTGATGGCCTCAAAAGGTCCCTCTGGTTTACCTAATCCTACCAACAGATCCAAATTGCTTAGAAATAACACCATGGTTACACCAGTCATACAATTTGACACCAGTATTGGAATTAAACTAAGCAAAGGCTTTTTCCTGTCTGTGCCATACAATTGTTATTTCTGTGATCAGAAGGCAGATATCTTATTTAGCATAACAACTTGTGTTGAGAGATAAAAGTGCAACATTTTTAATTAATTACCATGCTAGAAATTTGAAATCAGATATAAACAGGTTTCACTAAGAAATTAACGGTGATGTGGTTTTCTTCAAGTTATTTTCTTTAAAAGGGAGTGCTGGTATACTGCCAATTTTTTGCCATTCTTTCCAGTTACAATAACTTCACAAAATCAAGTTTTCCTGAGGGCAGAATCTATCAATAGAATACTTTCACATGCTGGGAGAAATTTCTCCTAGTCAACATTTCATACAGTAGATTGATTCTGTTTTTTCTCAGGAACATGATTTTGCAGCTATGATGAATTCTTAGGTTTTTTTTCTTGTTTTAATATTGTATTAAAACAATAAAAAAACCCTGAAATTTGCCTTTATGATGTTCTTTGCAAATGGAATTACTGAAGATAAGTACTGGACCAGCAATACACTAAGTGACCCTTAAAGGTTTGCAGTCTATTTTTAATATATAAGCATAACAAGCTTATATTATTCATAGAACCTTCTTTCAGTTTTCACCTTTTGTGAACTAACGCAACTGAACTACAGCAGCAACAAGAGCCTTGTTCAATACAATGACTAAAAGGCTGAATTCTGCCTACATTACAATTTCTGCCATCACTATAGCTGGTTTTGGATTACCCTGAATACCTAGCCATTGTGTTTTCTAATGTTATAGCAACAAATGACAGATTGGATCCTGCGAGCATGATATTTTCACTCTGTTTTAAATTGCTGCTGTTAATGGGGAGCACTTGAGTACGCAAGCAATAATTGCAAAAGAGAACTCACTGGTCAAAGCCTTTTATACAGACAATCTCAACAGTCCAAGTCTGTTGGCTTCTTCTTTCCCAAGAGATAGTTTTTTGGGCAATATTTACAAAATTATTAATCGTAATTTCCTTCAAAAATCATCAGAGCACTTAGTTATTCCAAATTTACATACTTTGCTGATGATTTTATTGGTGATAAATGAAAGTAAGTGTTCACCCTGATAAACCTGCTTTTAGAGAGACAAGAGAAGTTATCTTCCTACATCAATTTCTTTTTCTTTATATTGAATAAGAATGAGAGATGGATATAACACTGCTGTATTCATATCTAGTGAAATATGCACAAAAGCAGCAGCTAAGTGTGAGAAAAATTAATTCAAATGTAAACATTTTTAAAGTAAAATTGGAAAAAAATATAAACAAGTTCCAGATAACAATTTAAACATAATTGTTCTTATGCACAAAGTAAAAAATGCAATTTTCGAATGTATGTATGCAACTATTTTGAAATCTTAGTATCTTCAGTAGAAACATGTTCAAGATTGCTATAAGTAGTTATTCATTTATTGTCAGAAAATTACAGGGCAATACATAATCCCTGACATTTGTCTTATGAGAACATAAGTCATGTTTGTTTTTTTCATGTCAGTGGCTTTATCTTGCAGGATGCTAGAAGAAGATCAACTGGTAAATATGCTAAGTCATGGCACAAGGGGCATCCGTGCAGTCAGGAGGAACACGCCCAGAGCTCAGCCTAAGCATGATGTGAGTGGGACTGACAGGACTGGGTGCAGAGTCAGAGTGCGAAAAGGCGACATTTAGAAAAAAGTGACACGAGTCAAACGCAGTGTATTACTGATCACTAAGCTGCAAAATCCATGCTTTAACACTTGACAAATTAAAATATTTTTGTGTATCTATGTTGCTGAGGCAATTTATCACAGCATGACGTTGCGTTGGCTATTCATAGCTCCTTTACTAGAGCAGTTGGATACAGCTCAGCAATAAAAATATTTATATTTTATTCCTGTCTTTGTTCTTGTGGAGCTTCTCATTATCTGTGATTGCTAACAGCTCTTTCTTGTTTACCTTTATGGAGTTTCTAGAGCATACATGGTAACTCATTCTATTTTTTTTTCTTCTTGATACACCACTTCACAGCTGAGGTGGCAGAAAGAGGTGATCATTGGAGTGTATGGGTGTAATTACTCTTACTTTCTGATTTAGCACAGTACTCAAAAATTTGTTCATTTTGTAAGACCACAGATATACAAAGCACAGAAAGGATATTTTTATGTTCATGAAGCATGATATTTTAGATCACGTAAGACAGGGCAATTTTTGTCATATTTATTAACTTGTATGTACAATAGAGTGGATTAGTTTGCATTTGAAATGTCTCTCTTGACTGTCTCTGTCTCTTCCCACCACCATCACAGCCTTCAGATTGGTATCAAAATTCTGTGTGTTTTCCCTGTTTCTTGGTAGTTAAAGTAATAATATTCTAAATTCTATGTCAGTTTTACAACCTCACACACAGTCATCCTTTAGTTGATTACTGTTTCTTTAAGCAGAATTATTAACACAAGAATAAATCCCTAAACTTGATAAAAGCAAGGAACAGCAAAACTCTCTTGGCTAAATTTCAATTTCACAGGTACAAGCATTTTAGATATTAGGAACAAATGAAGAACCAGTTCTCTTCTTTTGAACTAATTCTCTTTCTAGTATAACTAAATGACATGCTCCACTGCCCACGCTTCCTATGCCAAATGGATTTTCTCCTCAGCTTTTACAGTTTTAATATCTATGATTTCTCAAATGCACACCTATAATTTGGTATTTTTATTGCTTTCAAGGTGCCATTTGGAAAGACTCTGTCCTTTTCTTTGGTCACCCTGCTAAGAATTATTATCTAAGGTTACAGATGAAGTAAAAGTATGTTCAGGAGGGAATTTAGTAATGTTAAGATGAGGAAAATAACTGCTGTCAGCAACAGGCTCATGATTAGAAAGGAAAGAGTAAACTAGTGGTTCCCTACTTTTCCTTTTTAATCACCTGTTCACAAGGCCTTCAGTTTATTATCTTGCTTCTAATCTTTTTTAAAATGTCAGGATGATTTATATATATCTCACAAGTTAAGAGTCCTGAACTGCAGCGAGCCTTTTTTTCAGTACTTCACAGAGGAAAGTTAACAAAGCCTTACTTTATGTCCTAGTTAAAATGATAGAGTGCAAAATGCAGTTTCGAGAAATTAGATCTATATGAGAAATTTAAAGAAATTGTGTAAAAAGAGAGACTTCTCAATGTAAATTATTAAAGCTCTTATCCCAATGTGTTTACACTTCTTGCCAAAGTATTTACAGATTTTACTTTTTTTCCTGAAATATATTCTTGGTTCAATCATAATTTTTTTAAAAAATGAGATTCAAATAGCAGCAATAATCGGTTTCATCTAAGTGGAGTTAATTAGAGCTGAAAGAAAGAAAAACTGGTCTTTTTCTCTGTATTACTGTGGGAGAACCTAAATCCAGAAGCACAAAATGTGTGAATACAGTCAAGTGCTTGGACTTTATTTTTAGGAATAAAGCCATATGACACCTTTCACATATCCCAGAAATCTGAAGGGTACTGCCATGAGGTTCAGAAATGGACAGCAGGAGCAACTCCATGTATGTCCTTCTTACTCCACCTGTGGACCACAAGTTGAGCTAATAGAGCACCTTTGGTTAGTCATCTTTATTCCCTACCCAGAATTTGATTATCCAGCCCCCACATGGTAGCACCAGCTCACTGCAGATACACCTCAGGGACAAAAGTCACCTTTCACAAACTGCTGTTGAATACATCTGCATTATACTAGAGCAATGGGCACAAGAATCAACTTTATTTGTAATATTCAAAATGTTGCCAATTATCTTTTTTCAGTTTCATGTGGAGCAATATAGGAGAGAATAAAGGAAAAGATGGAATGGTGGGGGGGCTTTGTAGGGGAGCTTATTGCTTTTTAATGGCTTGGCAATTTGTCTTTTGGAGTAATTAGTATAGAAACATGCATACCTGACAAATTAAACCGCATGTCTTTGTTTTTCATTGCTCAGCAGGTGAAGCCATTGGGGCAAATACAAACTATTGCACTGCTGAAAGTATGTTTAGTTTTGACAAAGCTACAACCTAGTTGCAGAGAGATAGCTCTGATGTTACATTTTCAAACAGGTTTTTGCTTCATCTCTAGGTTTGAGACTGTAACTCAGGTATGGCCATGTCAGTAAAAGGAAGCTGCTGCTGCTGTTGATTTGTTAGAAAAGTGCTGGGCTTTCTGCTGAAGCCTGCCATGCAGTGACAACGTCAATAAGTCAATATTTCAATTAGCATTGGGGACAGCTGTATGAAATGTTCCTGGCTCTGTGGACACGCTGGCACTTCCCCAGCGTGCCACCGGCACTGCGCCAACACGCATTTCGGCTGGGCGAAGCAGACACCAGCCATGGCAGCACCTGTGAGCCCAAGGGAAGAGTGACTCCTGCGTGGGGCTGCCAGGGATCCGTGTGGTTCCAGGGTCTGCATGCCAAAAGGGCTGTGGGGTACAAAAGGTGGAGTTCCAAGCACGACAAGGAGGTAGCATGTCTGTCAAGGTAGCACAATAAATATGTAATCTCATGGCCCAATGTGACCTTGTTTCTGACAGTCGCGGATACAGCTATTTCCAGGGCAGCCTGTCAGACATGTTCAGTCTTCACAATATGGAAAGCCTTCTAGAAAGCTTAGCTTTTATGTAGCTCAGTAAGAGAAAAGACCGATTTTTCAGGAGTGATTGCATACAATGGGTCCTGTTCTTCGGAATAAAAAAGGAAATGAAGAGTGCTGACATTTTCAGGTATGTCTGTAGGAGAAAGAAGGGGAGAAAGAGATGAATTTTGAAAGTAAATAAAAACTGAGCTCTTCTCAAAATACAAGTATTTTTGTAGTTCTGTTTTGTTATTTGTTGTTTTGTTGTTTTTTTTTTTAATACTGGCATATAAATTGATACCGAGATTAATGACTGAAAGAATTTTTTTTGAAAACCCAGTCTTTGGGCTATGCTACCCACTAGTTAGCAGTGCTATGTCTTCTCCAGTGCCTGTTTGATAGAAGTGTGGATCTTTAACTTCCTACCTCTATTGACAGTACAGGGATATAACATTGAAAGTTTCTTGTGTGTTTGTTGTAATGAAACAGTGAAATAATTTATTGAGTAATTTATTGAGTAAGCAAACATAAATATACCTAGTAAAAAGTAGGATAAAATATTTTATTATTTTTCTAAACAATTACTGTATATTTAAAATTTAAAAACTGGTGCTGAGGTGTATTTTCTAAGATACGTAAATGAAAATTGTATCTGACCTTTGAACAGATTCCTTTCATTGCTGTGATGTCAGTGACTGAACTACAGAAGTGACTACAGGAGCTAAAGATCTGTGATTCACCTCTCCCTCAATATCATCCTATATCAGAATAGAGGTTCATAATTTTAGTACACCAGCAAAAGCAAACACTAGTAAAATCTCTTACTCTATTCTGCAGAGGTTGCATTCTGTAAAACTGCAAAATTTTGCCAAATGCATATATAAAATTTAAAATATTAATGTTTAAGCTATACTGGTACATTAAGCATATTTACACTCCTAACATGGTAGATTTTCCAGTGTCTTCTGGTTTTTGTACCCTGATTCCTTTCTTACTATTTCTCTCATTTTAAAAGGAATGAAATAAAATTTAATTCTTTGTGATAGCTAGAACCTTTCCTAGATTAGAAAAACCTGTAACCTGGTAGTCTGCGTAAGTGGGAGGCTTTCCATATGCAAATGCTCTAGCAGTTAGCTCTGTTGATAATGCATGAAAAATGCATTCAGGTATTTGCAAATGCAAGACTGCATGCACGCACCATAAAACTTTGTTATGCTGCTCTGTGAAAATCAAGACCTCAGTTTCATCCTCAGAGTCCTAGGGGATGCCTGTGCCAGGCTAGATAATTCTGCATCCACGCTGCTGTGATACTCTGTCACACCTGCCAGAAATTTTTTCACAGACTCGTATGTGAGCTGCCTGAGAAGCACCCAGAAGTATGGAGAAAGGCAGAAGTAAAGCAGGATGTACCCAGTTTATGAACATTATCAGACCTGAGTGGAATATTTATATTCTTATTGGGATGCTCTTATTTCACTTGCCCTCCTGTTCCCCACCTGCTCTACAGCAAGCTCTACCCCTGTCTGACAGCTGAAGTCCGTGTCAGTGACAGTACTAATCCCTGCCATGCCTGCCCTCACTCATTGTTCTGACATGGATGGCAGCAGCACCACTTCACTTTTGGTGAGCATCCTAGCAGACAAAAATGTGCTGTGCACCATCCATCATGACTGATGACTGTCCCTGCGGGCATGTGTCACTGGGGGTTAGCATATCCTGAAAAACCTGCTGAACCCAAAACTGAGCCACTGTTATCTGCAAACGGGTTTTGTCTTCCTTTGAGGATAGACCTTCATACTCATCTGTATCACTCACCTCCCCAAAGTCCACATGTACCAGAGAAACAAAACACAGGTTTTAATTTAGAAAGTACAGCCAGATATAAATTGTTCTGTCAGCATGGGTTTTTTTTGCACACCTTGGAATGAAGGATTTATAGACTTTCAATATCTGAACAGGATTTGAGGACCTGTGATCTCTTAAATGAAATAGGTTTGGGAACTGTTTTAATTTAGGAGAGGTGTCAAATATTGATTTAATTATTTGAATGTAAGTAAAGCAAATATGGACCTTTCTCTGTTACCTACTGCAAATAGAACAATTAGAACAGACTCTATTTCCAGACCAACTTAAATGAAAAGCTGTAAGAAAACATGAGTAGACTCCAAACTGTATAGCTTCTCTCACACATCAGAACTTGGGGTTACTTTGAAGTGAGCACTAGGTTTCTGGTGGGTAACTGATACTTGATCTTGGGCCAATCCTCTTGTATGAGCTGAAGGTAAGAAGCATTTCCATGTTCTGGTTCATGATTTTTTTTTTCTAATTACCTCAGCCGTTTGAACTCTTTAAAGTGTGAGGGGAGGAAAAAAGAAAAAGCTTTTGAGGGATAAAACCAAAATAAAGAGCATAATTTGCACCAAAAAATGGTAGTCATTAAAGAGTTAATTTTCCATTGATCCTGGAGCCTTTATGGTGGTGACTCAGTACTCTAGTGAATGGCATAAAATAAAGTAACGAAGGAAGAAATGTACTACAATTTATTTTTTCCCGACATTATATTTGTGGATCACTGTATAAAAGGAGATTGAGCTGAGGATGGGAGGCAGCTGTTGCTAGGACAGCAACAGAGTCTGGCATGGGGCAGACTGACCGGACTGTACAGATAGCACAATGCCATGTGCTCAAGCACAGCCATGCTCTGTATAACTCATTTTCCATAGATACAGGTGCAAACATCACACAATCCAACGGAATTGCCCATTGTCACTTCTGGAACATGTCCACTACAGGCCACAGTATCCTGAATCCCTGGGAGGCTTTGTTGCTGGATGCACATCTTCCTTTTCCCTAAAATAAAGCAGCATGGGTTGACAGTGATCACATAAATGAGCAGGAGGCAAGTGTAAAAGGTGAAAACCTTCTTCCTTCTTACTGGAGTTTAATAAGACTCCAACTCAGTAAGTTCAAATCAAAAACAAACAAAAAAAGACTTGGTGTTCAGATTATTATACAATATATGACTGAATAGCAAAAAGTAACACTACTGACCTAAATCTGATTTTATTGCAGACTTAGGAGGAAGTTTACACTAAGGGCTTAATCTCTCATCCAAAGTTGTCTCCTCTCTTATATGAGTGCTGCTTTTCCATTCTGACCTAATTGCTTGGAAAATAGGTACAAATATTTTTAAGTATGGAATTCTAAATTCTTTTAAGATTCATCAGTGGTGTCAGGCAACACAAAAAAGGATTGTAAGGCTGAGATTATAGCAGAGCACAGGTTGGCACAGCTGGCTGTAGGCTGTTGGGTCAATATATATCAGACCAGAATAAATATTTTTAAAGGTTTAGTTGTATCTTTGGCTCTGCTGGCAAGCAAAAGAAAAAAAGTCATGATGTTAACAGCAGTGTCTCATAAGGAGTTGAACATGAGGAACCGAACAATTAGTAGAGAGTATGCTGAAGTGTTGTGTTGAAACCCATTCGCTTTTATTCAGAGGAATCATTCAGCCCATCGTTTTCCTCTGGCCATTTTTTTCTCGCAATGTAAGCATTAGGGATCTTATTTATTCTTAAAATGAATTAAAATAGCAATGCTAAGGCCTTAAAAATCTGCCTGCATCTTTCATCTCTCCTTGTACTCCCTTCCTCATTTTAAATGACAAGCATGAGATTAGTGGTTTATGCAGTATGTCCAGAAGATTAATGTTTCCAGGTGAGCTTAGAGAGCTGTTTCATTTGAACAGCCACCAGAATTTCTTATTGCATAGAGTAGGAGAAGAAAAAAAAAAAAAAAAAAAAAAAAGAAAAAAACAGTCTAACAATCTAAAAGCTGCAGGTACTGAGATTTAAGATAGGTCCTTGGCACCTTCCTTTAGCAATAATGCTAGATAAGAATTTCAGATATGATATTTCTGAGACTAAGGAGTGTTTTGTTTTCTATATAAAAGCAACTGTCTCCAGCATCCAATCCAACACAATAATTTAGATTCAGGAATACAATATTCTTTTGCGTTCCTTTGCAACATTCGATTTTCAGAAACTGTGTAATAAAGGCGATATACAAAACTTAATAGAAAATTTTCCAGGTGAAAATACATGCTTCTGTTGCAAATGTTTTCACACTCAAGTATACACATACAACTATATAAAGGAAAAGGAAAATGCAGGAACTTTGGGTAAAGGTTTGCAGCATGGGTGAAAATTTAATTGGGAGTGGGGGTTGTGACTGTTTTAACTTCCTGAAGAAGTTGCAGAAGAAATGCTATGGCTTACAATGAGACTCAATGCAAAAATAAGGATTCTGAACTCCTTAGAGGAATCTAAGCCCAAAAAGCTTTTGAGGAAGCAAATGTCCAACTGGTGTTCACTATCTTGTCTAGCTTTATGTATTATCCCAACTGCAGTAGAGATTATTTTCCAAAGCCTTTTTACAAATATTTTGATGTGTTTTTATGTGCAACTTGCTCAAAATAATTACATTCTGAAGAAATAAATTGGAAATCTCATGGTCCCACAAATTTTGGGGGAGAAAAATTAACTCAGAGTGAAGGAATTCTTGGTTCCTATGATTTCTGAACCAAATTACATATTTGCTTTGTGGGTAATAGAAATAGACAGTTTTATGGCAAAGCTGGCTTAGACAGAAAATGTTACTGAGAAGCATAGAAGAACATGAATCCAGTTAGCATAAGAGGTGGAGAAAGTTCACTGAGAGATTCACTAGCGCTGTGTATTAATATGTATAGTAATTACACTTTTTCTTCTTTAAAATTAAACTGAAATATATTATGTGGTCCTTTTGGTAACAATTGGGATATTGAGACTTGATTTAATGAGTTTCAAAATAATTATTTTATTTCATAATAGAATGTTTAGTAACCTATCACAATTTTCCCTGTCATTGGTTCTTCATATATGCAAATTTGTCATTGATAATATGTAGTACCTTAAACCATTTGTGAGAAAACCTCTGAAGCAGCATGTAAAGTATATTTGCATGCAAACCCAAATGTCGAACTACAAAAGTAAACACCAGAAGTCCAATAAATTGCATGGAGAAGGATGATGTTTTCTGTTTCAAGGAAGGGTTTCCGACACAACTTCTACGATTTTTGTTATTATTGAAGAGTGAAATAAATAGTGGTTGAAAAAGGATTTGAGGAGGTGAAGACTAGGGTGATTACAAGGCAAAAACAAAAATTGCTTTTTGTTGAGAAACAATTTTTCATTAAAAAAATGCACCAATATGTTATATCAGCAAGAACAGAGTAATAGGACATTTATGTAGTCAGCAAGGCTGTTTGAAATTGTAGTGATTTCCGGTTCCAGCTCCTAACAGTTAGGTACTAACAAAATCAGTATGGGAAGGAAGATAAAACATCATGCTTTAGGACTTAAAGTAATCCTAAACTGCTAAGCATTTTAGGAGAAGAATCATGCTGAGATGATAAGAGAATGGAGGGAAAATAATCTTATTTCTACCTAGTTCGAGGTCCTTGTGTCTCCTTCCAAAGCATCTTGGGCAGCTGAAGGCAGAAAATTACAGTATATCAACTATCAATCTAACAAAATATAACATTTTCTCTATTCCTATCAACTCTTCTATTTTCCTTGCAGGAACACTACAGAGATACAACTAAAACTACGGTGCATATCATTAATTTTGAAGCTTTTCAGTATCTGCAATTTTCAAATGCCTTGCTTTTGCAATAGACTTCTATGTTATTGCAGTCTGATTGCCAGAGGGAATCCACTGGGCAACTTCAAAAGCTGCCAATGAAAGAGAGTTAGAATACGGTTAGAACCTAAGCATTACTGTTACCGAAATATTGGATTGGGCACAGCTTTTTTTGCATATCACCTCCACAATAAAATTTCATTCCGTGTGCCAAATTTCAGCAGAATTACCTCCACTTCTGATGTTTCACTCAACATAGCCATTTTAATAAAAATGTTAGGCTTTAGGTTAGTGAGTTAGTGAGACCATTTTCCTTTATATTACTGCCATATTATTTAATAATACTAAAACTATAATGCCATTAAGGTAATATTTATGGTTTTTCCATGAGATAATTCTGTAGCTGTCCATCATGTGATTTACAATGTTTGTGTTACAAAGGCAAAACTTTCAGGATGTATTATGTGATACATTAGATATAAGGAAGTTTTTTTTTCCCTCAGTGATGGTGGTGAAGCACTGCACAGGTTTCCCAGAGAGTCTGTGGATGTCCCACTCCTGGAAGTATTCAAGGCTAGCTTGGACAAGATTTTGAGCAACCTGATCTAGTGAAAGATGTCCTTTCCCATGGCAGGAGAGTTGGACTACTTGATGTTTAAAGCTCCCTTCCAACACACATTATTTTATAATTCTATGAGTCTATAATATGGGGCAAAAGTTTTCATAAAGCTGACATTGAAAAAATTACTGTATCTCAAAGGAAATTCTAGAGGACATGCTATGCAATTCCAAAGTGAACTTGGAGCTTGAAAAGATCCTCCTCTATAGATCTCTAAATCCACAAAACCTGGAACATGAGAATCATGAGCAGAAAGAGGGCATATGGAAAGGAGAACAGAACAGCTGAAATTAGTTGGCAGTAGTCGTTTTGGGGCAACGGGTTTTTTCAAGTGATGTGGGACCAACATGAAAGCCTGCATCTTAGATCATCTGAGAAGACAAGAGTGAAGATTAGAGGAAAGATTTCAGGTCAGAGAATGAGGGTAAAACCAGACATGTTGTGGAGAGGAATATTATTGGAAAGTGGTGGAAGTGCATTTGGGGCTGCAAAGGTCCATTTCTGTCTCCCCCTCCAGCTTCTTTGATCAGTGAACACCATTGTTCAAGACTCAGTCAAATACACAGCGTGATTCCTCTCTGATCTATTGTAAGCCTGGATGAAAGCCTCTAGCCTGTGGGAATACCCTCAAGGTCAGACAGAACCTTGAAGGTTTTGACAGCAAAGTTCAGGGTGTCAAACGTGCCTACCCCTCAGTGATGACTGTAATGCCAGTCCCAGCCAGCCTTTCAGAGAGACACACTGCCCTCACACCTAACAGCACCTTGAAGGTGTCCATCAACATTTTCTGCCCCAAACCATCACCTACTGCCTCTGCTCCCTGGCCCTGGGGTTGCTGAAACCTCCTGCCCAAACCAGGAAAGGTCCCAGGCTGCAATATGCAGAATGATATGTGCATTGCAATGTATTTCTGTGGAAGCCACTCTGCTTGTGATGCCCAGACAGCTTTGACTACATTTGCTCTGCAAGATTATGGGAAAATGCACTTCACACGTAAGCAAATTTTGTTTTAATGTCCAAGAAATATGATTAACAAGTGCAGATAATGTTGGTAATTTTTTGCAAAATGTTGTTATTTTGATGGCTATTTTAGGAAAAAGATAACTTTTGTTTATGTTTGAGTTAATAAAGTTGACCATCTGCAGGAGAAATAGTGAGTAAGACAAAAGGATTGGGGCAATGGGGATTTTGAACTCTTTTGTACACTACAGATTTCAATTGTCATGAAAAACTATTGCTAGGAGCATGAAGTTAACATCAGTAAGAGTCAGATGAAGGGCCATGGGGCAGAGAAAGTAGCCAAGTATTAGAAGAGAGAGAGAGAAAAAATGTAGTCTGAGGACAAGTTGAAAATTACCAAGGTTCAGGGCATGTTCCCTAGAATAAATCATATTGAAATCTGAAAGAAGTAGATGAAGGACTTTCATAGTCTATCCCCACTACACTGTTTAATGTTTCTGCTTGGGGCTAACTTCAATGCTGAGAAACTCAGACATCTAGTCAACATGAAGCTTTGTCTGAGTCTCATGGTAATAACTATCTTTTGTTATCAGAGAAAAGCAGCAAAGAGTTTGTTGGCTGCTGCCTCGTAACGATTGTGCTTGATCTGAAGAAGACAGATGCTCTATTTTTTATTTGTAAACAGCGTCTTTACTGTGATCAAGAGAAAGCAAAGGTAATCCTTGCACTCCTCACTGTCTGGAAAAAAAAGCCGTAAATCAAGGACCAGTTAATGTTTCCCATTAACAACATCCGTGAGAAAGCAGAAGTGAAAGCAGGGGTTGCAATCATGAGAGAGTCCCTGCTTGAACTCTTTTTGTTGGTTTGTTTTCTTGCTGGCTAAACTTACATTAAAACTGTTTCTTTTTTCCTGAAGATAGCAGAAAGTTCCTGATGTACTTTTCCATTCTTTTACCCTCATGGCAACATTAATCTTCTGCAAGTGCATAATTTGCTAGTCCATGTGTTAAGCAAGTACCTGGTACATAGAAATCTTGTTCTCTGGGTGAGAAACAGAAGCTGCAAGCCTGATTAAATTTAAAATTATCTTCTTACAGGAAGACTGTACTTGCCTGCATCCATAGTTTGGCTCAGGTGTCACACCTGACAGTCAGCTTCATGGCTGCCATGGCACAAACTGGGCTGAGGTTTCCACAGTTAACACCTGAACCCCCACAGCTCCTACAGAGCTGGTCTGCAGATAAGTGGCTATGGCCACTTTGAAGCTGAATCTGATTCTCTTGCATCTTCAAGTGTGGGACTTCCTGTAGAGGAATGCACAAGCCCTGTGCTGAGGAGGAATGGGCAGGATTGCCAGCAACAGGGCTGCTGTCCTTCCCATAGGAACTCCTTCACAAGGCACGCCATATTCTCTGTGGTGTCCCTTCCCCTGCAGCCCAGTACCCCAGGGTTACTCCTGCCACATCACAATAATTCCTCTGCAGACATTTGAGCACCAGAAGAGAAGCAGCTTGTAGGGTCTTGGCCACGGATTCTTCAATCAAAATGGAATCCATGGACAGTCAGACAGAGGGCACAAATAAGCATTCTCCCCTTCCCCAGGCAGAAGTGATGCCTTTCCCTAGGCATGGAGGTTGGATCACTGCTGATAGCACAATCAATAGGGCCAGGAAGTTTGGCTCAGACTGTGTTGTTACTTGGGGTGGGAAGTGCAGCAAACAGACAAAAACCAAGGCACACCAATGCTCCACCTCAGCTGTGAAGTACATTTGCATTCATTCTGCAGCTGAAAGACTGCTGTCTCCAGGGCTCTGAAGGAATGGTTTGTGATGGGCATACAGACAAGATAGGATTTCCCCTTTTAGCTGTTGCCTGTCCTCACACCAACCCAATTCCCTGAGGAACAGAAAAAAATTTCCTGCAAGACAACTCCTGACACTTTTGCTACTGAATGGTTTTAAGAATGATAGCTTATATAATCCTATAACCTCATTTTATTTTAGCAGTATTTAATGAAAGAAGAAATGGTTGAACAAAGCAATTTCACATACTATTCAACAAGCAGCTCTTTCTTTATGAAGCATTAACAATAGCTGTCAACTTTGTACAAAAAAAGGCTTCCAATTACTTCAGTGCTAAGAGAAATCCAAATACTGAGAGCCCCACAAGAATTTTTAATACCATTATGAAAAAGGAAAAGGTGTGACCCAGAACTCCATTTAATATTTTACTAGCCTTGAGAATTAATTTGAGTTTGTGTTCAATTTTCTGGAAAGTTTCGTCTTTACAGTTGTGAAATTTTGGCACGTAATGGAAGAGAACAGAGAGCTGTCCTTTCCTCTCTGCTTTTTTCACATGCTAGAGATGGGGGAAAGGGAGGAGATGGCATGTAATCAATGGAACATGTAAAGAAAAAAGTAAGTTTATGATATAAAAAAATGTCATATGACTTCATTAAAATTTCTTTAGCAGGCAGCAGGGAAATTTATAAGACTAGTAGATGGAAGAGTATAAAAGAAAGATAGATTAGCCTTAGTTTTGCTGGTGTACAGGTATGCTATAAATCATATGGCTACAGGCTTTCTCTAAATTGCATCTACTTCTTGGTCTTTCTCTTCTATCTCATAAACTTTTTGTCATCTGAAAGTGGAGAAAATGCATCCTGATCTCTCTCTATCAATACCTCCCTCTGTGTATAGATTGTACGTTCACTGCATGAATTCCTTCCTATATCCTAATTTAAATTACTGTCTCTTCCATTAAGTGTTGGTCTAAAGCATCGCTGGTCTGGAAATACACAATGATACACTTTTTTATCCAAAAGTTAAGTCAAATATGTCTAGAATTGTTCAAGGAATGTCTCCATTTCTGTAGCCATTCACAAGAATGTGTGGAAGAACGCCTGATGAAACATGTCTTAGAAAATCAGCTTTTGAGCTGTAAAGGTACTTGGAGTCTTCTCAGCTCCAGCTTTTGGTTTCCAGCCTTTCTGACATGGAGCCCACACTCAGAGGTCACATCCTTAATATCAAATTATAGGTACTAATTATAGGTACATGGACCTGTTCTCTTCCACTGGGTAAATGCCTGCGGTGGTCTCTAGGTCATGTCCATTCTCTACCTATATCTAGAAACTGCATAGGACAGTCCTTGTAAACAGTGTCTAAAAGTCATGCAAAGAAACAATTTAACATTTTAATACAACAGAGAAATGAGTACTAGTGCCTTGAAAGGGCTCTATTTAATTTCATAGGTTAGATGTAGCCTGAGACACAGGCTCTGGATTGGCAGCAGAAAGCCTCAAAATCTCAGTTTTCATGAGTTGAGTTAGTGCCTGTTGAAGCTTCTTGTTTATGGCATTTGTTTTTGTGAACCAAAATGATTTTGGTTTTGTTTTTTTCTTTTAAATAACACCTTTCAAAGAATCTGAAGGGCAGTTATACTAAGAAATACTGAAATACTTCTAGAGTATGCATGCTCTTTAGGTATCATTGCTTGCACTTACAAAGCCTGTTTAAAGTCAGCTATTGTCTTCAGGACTAGATTCTCAGGTTACTTTTCCAGGGAATCTGTGAGCAAAGCACAAGGACTAGCAGATACTGCCTCTCCAAAAATGGGATGTTCACGTCTGGAGGAGATAGGCAGTCAGTGGTAGGAAATGGTGATAGGAGAAATGTAAATCATGTTGTGTTGAGTTGCCTTTTCAGACAATTTTTTGTAGCCACTGAACACAAGTGCCCTCTGTAATGGTACTCATTCTCTTTTTTAAATTATTTTTATGTTTTGTCATTAATCACTATGCATTTTCAGTATAATTACAAATAAAAATACCATGCTCAAAATCAGATATATTCTGCTGATGACACACAACCTTAAATGAAATCTAAATCTCATTCTTTAACTAAGCTCTGCCATGATAACAGGAAAGCACAGAACTGAAAATGGATTTCTTTTGATAAGGAAAGTAATTTCATTTGATTCTGAAAGCACAGAAGACCAGGATGCTGCATGACAATATGTTGTTTTCTGCATATGCACTTTTATATTCCTAATGTTTCCTTAGTATTTTGAATTTCAGTGATAAATTTATCTTGGTGTTGATATCTAAGTGAACATTTCTAGTATACGAGCAGAGAAAATAATGTGAGTTCCTGGGCTGCTCCATTCCTGCATAAAATTATACAATCACAGAATCATAGAATGGTTTGGGTAGAAATGGACCTTAAACACCATCTAGTTCAAACCTCCCTGCCTTGGGCAGGGACACCTTGCACCAGACCAGGTTGCTCAGAGCCCCCTCCTACCTGACCTTGAACACTTGCAGAGATAAGGCACCCACAGATTCCCTGGACAACCTGTTCCAGTGCCTCACCACGCTCCCACCAAAGAATTTCTTCCTAATATCTAATCTAAACCTACTCTCAGTTTGAAGCCATTATACCTTGTCCCATCATTACAGGCCCTTGTAAAAGTCCCTCTTCACATTTCTTGTACGCTCTCTGCAGGTATTAGAAGGCTTCTACAAGATCTCTCTGAAGCCTTCTCTTCTCCAGGCTGAACAATCCCACCTCTCTCAGCCTGTCTTCAGAGGGGAGGTGCTCCAGCCCTCTGATCATCTTGGTGGCCCTCCCCTAGACTTGCTTAAACAGTCTCACATCCTTTTGCTGGGAACCCCAGAGCTGGACACAGTACTCCAACAGAGAGCAGAGTAGAGGGGCAGAATCCCCTCCCTCGTCCTGCTGGCCACGCTGCTTTTGATCCAGCCCGGGTTATGGCTGGCTTTCCGGGCTGCCAGCATGCATTACCAGGCCACATCAAGCTTCTCATCTTCAGCCCCAAACCCTGCTCTCAATCCATTCTCTGCCCAGCCTGTGTTAGTGCTTGGGATTGCCCAGACCCAGGTGCAGGACCTTGCACTTGGCCTTGTTGAACTTCATAAGGTTCACCCAGGTCCACTTCTCATGCCTATTAAGGTCTCTCTAGATGGCATCCCCTGCCTCCAGTGTCCACACAGCTTGGTGTCGCTGCAAACCTGCTGGGGGTGCACTCAATTCTACTGCCAAGAAGAAGTTAAACTGCACCAGTGCCAGTACTAATCCCCAAGGAATGCCACTCGTCAGTGGTCTCCACTAGAAAACCTACCCACTTAATACAACTTTTTGAGTGTGACCGTGAGCCATTTCTTTATCCACCGGGTGCCCAATTCATCAACTCCATGCCTCTCCGGAAGCAATGTGAATGTCTGTGTCCCTTGTGAAATTGTCTGGTACATATTCAAGTATGAGAGCAGTAGCTAATTTGACAGCATAAGGAGTGATATGTTTCTGCATTCCTTGGGGTGGAATCATTAGCACAGGTAAATCTCTGTGCTGCTGACTGCAAATTTATTTGACACAGAGTTTATGATCTAGTAGATGTAAATGTCTGCTGTGAAACCAATGATGGATGAAGGAAGAGAACAACTTATCTCACAAGATTTCCAGTTGGGATAGAAATAATCTATCTTGCGAAATGTTGACAAGTTCACTTCTAATCTTAGTTAGAAAATTGAGGCTGGAAGAGATAGTACTGAAAAAATAATGGGGGGAAAATCTGTTCTAACTTTTCAAAGCATTTCCTACATCCATTCTTAACTTGCTACAAAGTGCTTAGGGAGTTACAGAGCTATTCAATCACTTTCATATTAACAGAAAAGCCCCATGTGCACAGCTTTTCTAAGAACTATTTCCTGTGCTAAAGAGAATTTTTGGCTATTATTGTCTGTATAAAGTAGTTCACTGTTTAGAGATTTATTTGTGAGGGAATCCTAACTGATTCTGAACAGTTTTGCCGTTGTGCCTCTTACAGTGTCACCTTTCTGACATTTTTGATTGAAATAAAGAGAACACATAACAAAGAGCCCTTAGCCTTCTACACTACTCACCTTTTTCTAAAAGTGGGTCTTGTAGAGCTGCAAATGTAGGTCTATAAGAACGGTCATCAAGATAGTATTGATCTGTCCCAGGAGGATATGAAAAAGTTTTTAAAACCTGTAACTAAGGGTTTAAGGAGAAGAAGGTCTAAGATGTAGCTCTGAAACAGTAGCAGATGAGAGATAAAAAATATGTGAAGATTATAGTATTGTGAAGAGGATACCACAACCTCAGGTATTTCCCAAGAGCAGATTATAATTCTATTTTTTTTCCCTAAAATCTGTTCTACTTTTATTACGTAGTATGAAAAGGTCTAATTATTGCAAAGGTCACAGGATAAAAAATTTGTTCCAATTCTGTTATTTACAGGAACCAATGGAAATGCAACAGATCTATCAAAATTCCTCAGTGGCTTTCAGAAATGTTTGATGTTTACTTTGTTCATTCAACATTGTAGAATTTATATATCTTGAAATAAGGGCATCATAGCTGAACTTACAACAAAAATGGAAGAGGAAAGTAATATATATTTAATAAAGCACTTACTAAAATTAAGAGAAGGAAAGCATTTCAAGGAGGCATGAGAACTGTCTCCAATGTTCCCCCAATTTCAGAGTTAGATGAAACAAGAAAATTAATATTTTATGAAAAATTATGATTTGATAGTAATACAGCTCCTAAACTGCAGTCAGATTTAATCCCAAAATATTTTATATAAAGAAAATATTACTTAAGTATTTTATATTATATAGTTCTACATAAAAGCTTTTTATTTCAGGTCCTTGTATAATTTTAAATAAATGCTGACTGACTCAAAATATCAAAAATAAGTGTAAAATTATTTTAAATTCTTTTAAATATTTGACGTATGAAATTTCCATTGGAAAAATATTTTCTGTCAAAAAAAAATTCTAAGGGACATACATTTTCAATGTTTCTGTTTGTTAAAAAAGTTCAGATTTTTTATTTAGTTTATTTGTGAAATAAAAGTATCCAGTCAATAAGTCTCAGGCTTTTACTGCATCTTTTGAGGTCAAGAATAATAAATAAAAATGTTTGAGCTTTTAGCATCACTGCACTGCACAGTGCTTATTCTTACTCCTACATCTTATCTTTCTACTTCTCCCTCCACTACAGTCAATTTCAAGTTAAAATAGACTTTACTGAGAACATGTGTTTTCTTGAAAGTCTTAACCACCACATGATTCCACATTTAATGGGATATGATGTTCTGTCACAGTAATTTTACACTGAAATAATTCTGATGATTTTGTTGACTTACTCTTTTTTTATACTATTGAAGCTGAGAAGAGATTTAGCTGCAACAACCCTCAAATCACATGAAATTTGTTTCCTAAACAGAAGTTTCACTTTATCCATGTGATTCGTTGTAGTGTCAACTTTGCAACATTCAATCAGAGTGGAGGAGCTTTTTCATATAGATTTGTGTTTATACAGACAGCTTCCTAAGCTCCAGAAGGTATTCTCCACAGAAGGGCCTGTGCTTCCTTCTCCATGTGTAAGAGAAATTGTTCTCATTGTTCTAGCAATCATAACGAGAGACATCTATCTCCTGGTATATCTTTGAGTATGATTCAAATGAAGAGACAAATTTGAGAGCAAGATTTATGTCTGTAGAAACTATATACCTATATATCTATATCAAGCTTATATCTATATAAGTTTGAACTTTTTTAATATTTCAAGCATAAATTTGCAGGTAGAATATAAGTGAACTTTCAAAGTGTTCACAAGATTTCTGATCTTTTTGAGAATAATAGGTATCTGCCTAAGAGAAAACATTTGCCATCCCAGATTTTCTCATTCTCCAAGGAGAGATGCATTTGGGGTAGGAAATAGATACTCTTATTTGTGTTTGAAGAGCTACTTTCTGAGTGGATGGTGAAGTAGCAGTTAAAGATCAGTGTGCATTTCTTTAGATCCTAAAGAGGAACTCTTCAGAACAATTGCAGTCCTCCTCAACAGAATTTGACTTGAGATCATAGTTTATTTCACCATCTAAGTTACCATCCAAATCTTCTGTATTAGAAATATATTATTGGCTCCACCAAGTAGAAACTTGTATGTTTAAAAAATGTCATTTCTCTCTGTTAACAATAACTGATATTTTGCCTAAAATCCTCATGCATTGCAGTAAAAAGTTTTCGGAAAGTTTTACAGCATCAATTCAGAAAAGGTAAAAACTAGACAGGTGTTTTAGGTATGCTGTCCATTTTCACTGCCTATTACTCATTTTCAGTGACTTGAAGGTGCCTTTGCAAACTTCCAAATGTTTACCTACTGATCAAATGTTTGCTTTCAGATATCAACATGGCAGGAGAACCAAAACCATACAGACCAAAACCTGGCAACAAGCGGCCACTTTCAGCACTTTACAGGTAAGGGAGATTTCACTTTAACTTAAACCAATGTAATTTTTATCAGAAAAATTATGGTAACCTAAATTGTATCTACTAGTGGCATTGTGCAAACTTTACCAGAATTATAATGAAATCTAAATATTTATTAATGCTCCCTCTACTAGTACTAATATAATTTTTTTTCCTTTTCTTAATTGAGTGCTATTTCAACTTTTAGTCCTTATGATTCAGTGCTTGGCTATGGCCTTATTTTTCATGACTTTTTTATTTGCTATGATTGGTGAAATAACTAATAATTTCAGAGCAACAAAATTGGTTTCTCATGGATTTTTCTGTCAAGGGTGAGAACAAAGTTCTGACAAAACTGGACTTCTTCCTTGGCTGTTCAGGAGGGCATCGATAGTGTCTTTCTCCTATTCCCAGGTGCCTTTTGTCATAGACCTTTTACAAACTTGAGGAAACATCCACTTGTATTTCTGCTCAGTAAGTCTCACTTCTCATAAAAGTGAGAATTTATGCTCCAGATCCATGGAAGGGATTAGGGCTGATCTCTACTGTAGCTGAAATGCAGATAGATTGGCTCTGAGAGCAACAGCTCAGCAGTGAAATCAGACACACTTGAGCAGTACTATTTCATGCCTTGTCTGGTCTGAAACCTTCAGATGGAATTCAAAAGTGGGATCTCAGAATTAGACAACCAGGAGCATTTTAGGTCTGAGCCTCCATGCTACATAGAACAAATTTCAAGTTTTATCATGTAGCTGCACTTAGCTGAAGTGATAGAAATATTATTTTTGGAGAAGAGAATCCCTGTTTCATCATTACTCTCAACTGCAAGCTACTAAACTCTGTAGGTGTTCCTGGTAACCTTGGTCTGATCTGTCCCTGTGCCAGTATTTCAAAGATTTTGAAAGGTGTTCTGTGATTTCTGGCATTTATATACATTTCCACCTCTGAGCTTTTGAAGGCTTTCTCATAAATACTTATTCTACAGAAAAGATAGGGATAAGAGAGAGACCTGTGGAATGTTCTAAATGAAATTTTAAAGAGGAAAAAGATTGTGTCCTTTCATAGATGTAGTGCAAACTATTTCTCTAAAAGATCATGAGGCTTTTATGAGCAACTAGGAGAATCCTTCCATTTCTCCCTTCGCCTTCATTCTCCCTGTCTGTTCTGACCTTGTAAGACCCCACCTGGAGTACTGTGTCCTGCTCTGGACAACTAAGCACAAGAAAGGACTTACAGGGGCTTACAAAATAGAAGGAGAACACCTTTTTGCATGGCCAGATAGTGATAGGATAAATTGGAACAATTTTCAACTAAAAGAGGAGGGATTTAGATTAGATGTCAGGAAGAAATTCTACGCTCAGAGGGTGGTGAGGCACTGGAATGGGTTGCCCAGCATAGTTGTGGGTGTCCCATTGTAAATATTCAGAGCCAGGTTGGATGGGGTCCCGAGTAATCTTATCTGGCAGACGGCATCCCTGCCCATGGTGCGATGGTTGCAACTAGATGACCTTTCAGGTTCCTTCCAAGCCGCTCTGTCGCTCCATGGTATGGTCACTTCCAACCCAACCCATTCTATGATTGTATGAAAACAAGGAACTTTTATTATCTCAGTGTAGCTTACCTATATGTGAGAAGATCAATGACTGATAAAGTTTTGACAACACTGAGAACATTTACTTCATTCCGAACACTGTAACTGGGTCTGACTGGGATGGAGTTAACTTTCTTCATAGGATCCTATACATGTTTTGGATTTGTTACTAAAACACACCAATATTTTGACTGTTGCTGAACAGTATTTGCACAGCCCTATGGTTTTCTCCTTTTCCTATTCTGCCTTTGTAATTAACAGGCTTGGTGTGGACAAGAAGTTATGAAGAAATATATCTGAGACAGCTGACCCAACCTGGCCAAAGAGATATTCTCTCACATAGTCAGAAACAAAAATTGGGAAGGTTTTTCCTCCAAAGCAGCTGTTGCTTGGAGATTGTCCAGACTGCTTATGGGAGGTGGAAAGTAATTGCCTTTGCACCACTTGGAATTTTTTTCCCTCCTCCCTTCTCTTATTACACTGCAACTATCTCCATCCACGAGGCTTTTTCCCTTTTGATTTCTCCTTCATCCCGATAGGAGACAGTGGTAGGGGAGTGAAACAGTGGCTATGTGGGTGCTTAGCTGCTGGCCAGGATCCACCCACAAGACTGAGAAAGTTAAGAGGAAAGTGGTTACATTAGATTTGATTTGCACTGAGTCACTGCTTAAAAATTTAGTTGTCACAAAATAGTCACTGTTAAAAGGAAGTACTGTAAGCAGTAGAAAGAGGATAATGGATTTCAGAAATGACAGAATTAAATGAGCTCAGAGATCTAGTAAGTAGAAAGATTCTTGGAAAGAAATTTGAGGGACAAAAGAAGTGCAGAAAATCTTGCATTGACTGTGCTTAATGTAGAACAGAAAATTCTCCTAAAGCAGAAAGAGTCAAACAAAGGAATAATACAACAGCATCAACTTTCTCTAACATTCTAAAAATTGAAAAGGATTTGTACAAAATATGGAATCAAATCTCCGTGACTGGAAGGAGAAAAGAAGAGCGGAGTCATCCTACAGGATGTCAGAAAGGCTAAAGCACATAACAGTATAAAAAGGTAACAAAAAGATCGTCATTAGAGTAACATCCTCTGATTTTTAGTCAGGAGGAAAAGAGAGCAGATAGTAGATGATACAGAAAAGGCTTCTTTTACTTCATCAAAAGTGGTTAGCTGACCAGCTATTAAAGAAAATCAATTTTAACCAGAGGGTATGCAATAAAAAAAAAAAAGAAAAACAGTGTTTGACTAAGTGAATTTGATGGAAGTGATCTGATAACATTCACTGTAGTGTGTTCAAAGGACTAGCTGAATCTGTGTGTGGACTATTAGTGACCATTTCCAAAAATTTATGGAGGTCATGTAAGGTAAAGAAACAGTGGGTATGGGCAGGTGTTATACCTGTTTTTAAGAAGAAGAGATCCAGCAAATTATTAGGTCAGACTAACTTTGATTATAAGCAATGTACTAGAACACATTATTAGAAATCAATTTATCAAGACCAAAAAATCCAAAAATTGGTAAAAAAATCAGGAGCATATTATCCCGAAGCAATATAATTTCCTTCTCTGAAAAGACAACAAATTTAGTGTAGAAAGAGACGTGCTATACAATCATTGTCATGGTTTAGCAATGACACTCCCAATGTAGTGCCCCCCGAGACTCTCCCAAACGAGATTCCCCTTGCTTGCTCCCACCCCTTTCCTTCCCCCTTCCCACTCCAGGGATGGAGTGGAGAATTGGTGGCAGAATGGGTGAAAATTGCAGTTTGAGACAAGAACAATTTACTGGAAACAGTAATGAGATTTAAAATAAGGGAACAGTAATAGCAAAAATATTAATAACAAAACGTGTAAGACAAAAAAACAATTTACATGGAAAGTTCATGACCAATACTGACCAGCTTTTCCACACCACACCACACTTTTTCCCAACTGGAAAAGGAATGCCATTCTTCCCAGAAGCCAGAGAAAAAGTCCATTTCCCTTGGCCCTGGCAATGATGTAGAATGGTATTCAACAATATTCGGGTCATGGCCAGGCCCACTCAGCAGAGCACACAGCAGCCACAACTCCTGGGCTCCAGCAATCCGATCCGGTGGGCTCAGTCTCCCAGTAGCTGCAACCACAGGCATACACCACCACACCTGGCTACTGTAAAAAAAA
This sequence comes from Callaeas wilsoni, assembly GCA_013398955.1. Lineage (NCBI taxonomy): Eukaryota > Metazoa > Chordata > Aves > Passeriformes > Callaeidae > Callaeas > Callaeas wilsoni. The sequence goes on along the minus strand of VWPU01016959.1, from coordinate 170,875 downwards.
CTAACTCTGTCCTGTATATTATTACACCGGCACGCTGGCTGGGCTGGGATGGCAGCAGCTTGGTCCAGGTGTGTCCCACACAAAGGTAGAACGCCCCGGGGCACCTCGGTGCCTCGCTTGCCAGCCTCCCAGCCCGTGCGGTGGAGGGCACGGAGCCTAGCGTGCCTGGGGCTTGTGGATAGCCCAGGCACGGCCAGAAATAAATGAGCAGAGGTGGCCCTTCGACCGATGTTCCAAGGATTTATTAAGCTTCCTCGAAGGGGGCCGGATGCGAAGAAGAGGGCAAGATGAGAGACTAAGGGGCTTTTTAAACAGATACAGGGAAGGGGGCGGGGTGACACCACAGGGACTCATAGGAAGAGGAGAAAGGCGGGACAGGCCAGGACACCTTCCCTGAGGGGACACAAGGGGTGTCTGTCAACCGTAGACAGAACCACCCCTCAGGAAGCCTAGGAATTCAAAGGCAGAAGCCATGCTCACAGAATGGGGTTTTACTCTTTGGTACCAGCCCACCAAACCTCTGTTTCTGGGCTCTGTGGCCCCCTGGTTGGTTCATTCACCACAACAGTCCTGGAAGAAACTAGGATAGTCATTTAAACAAGATTTGGCACTTATCTTTTCAGTTTTCATAAGCATGTCCAAGAAAGTTGTCTAGAAGAAACTGTCTTAAGGTAGGCATCCAGTGGAAAAACTGATTATGTACAACGCGGTATTAAGAATAACAACTGTTATTTGTTCAGCCTCCTTTGTTAGAGATTTTTAAGTGGTATTTTTGATGTGTGAGACAACATTAAGAACAATTTTAAGATAAGCAAGCAGAGTCCTACACAGGCTTGCAGGATTTTATTTACTTTGAAGTGCTTGAGGCTTCAAAAGTGTTAAAGAACTCTGCATCTGTGAAAAGAAGTTTGTTGCACATTTATAGGTGGGTATACACAAAAGTTGTTAATACAGAGCAACTGATGCCTATGATGTGTTATATCCTCATAATTTGCTTGTGTCTCCAAGTCATTAGATTCATTTTTCCCTGTAATGGTATAATACTCTGTAATATCTCAGTTCAGGATCTACATTCCTTTATTTTCACTTTTCCAGTTTTATGATCTCTATGAAAATAATCTCATTTAATCTTACCTATGTGAAATTTAGCATGCGCCTAAATGTGAGACACATAACTTTTTTGAGATGCAAGACGGATAAGTGAATAATAAAAGGACTTCCATTTTTTGTTTAGGCCTTAAAAATATTTTGAGACATTTAGTCTTTGCTTCAGAAAGCTGTTAAACACATTATCAATTTTAAGCATGCTCATTGAATATCTTAAAATGTACTTAGAGTAGTGCTCAGGAATCAGCTAAATTCTAACATAGCTGTAACCTCCATCAGCATACATCCTAATTTGCATTGCTGTTCACTATGTGAGGGGGGACCTAAATCCCAGAAGGTTCAAAATTGTTCTGAATTTTCTTTTTAGCACAGCACTTCTGCAGAAAATCACACACTTAAAAAATCTGCATCTTAAAATTGTTTCACATCTTGTTGTATTGGTCTAGCCTCCAGCATAAATTAATTTTACTGGCACATCTTAGTATCTTTGAAACACAAGGTGAAGATTAAATGTGCTGACACAAATGTGTTAAAGCACTCTTTGGGAGCAATGTTTTGATAAATAAAGGATCACACTTTGTCTTTTTAATTTAGTGGTGTTTTGATCAGTATTTCACTAAAGCAACTCTGTGTCACCATATGAAAGCCCATTTACTGTTTATTTCCTGTGCTTAGTCTCCAACATACCAAAGTAGACTCAACCACAAGTACTCTGATGGACTGGTATTCTGCTTTTCTACAGCATAAAAGGTTTTAACTATTTGTTGTTCATTTCAGTCCACTACGATGTTATATGACATATTAAGTACATGCCTGAAATCTTTTTCTCTATTTCGGAAGCCTTTGTTTCAGTTATTAAAACTGGATGGGGCTCTTGGAGTTGCTGACTCTGGAGGCTGTTGATGGTGTGCGACCATTCCCAGTCGCTCAAGGAGTGGACCCAAGCCCCAGGGCAGGCAGAGCAGAGCCACTGTGCACATGCTGCCTGTGTCTGCCCCTCCCTCTGGACATGCAGCATGTCCTTTCTGTATGGCTGTCAGCTTAGGGGCTGGCTAAAAGTCTTATCCGGCACTCCTCTGGTAGGAACAAGGTTGAGAGGGTTTGAGAAGGATGACAAGGGCACCTACTTTTGAGTCTTTTAAAAAAACAAAAACAATGTGCTACAGGTTGGCATAATGGTGCCATTTTTATTGCCATGAAAATGAGCACGATTACTGCAGGCTCTGCTGCATGAGGTGGTGGTGAGGATCTGCTGGAGACCACATGGGATATGGGGAGTCAAAACCAATGTGGTGGTACTGGTACAACTGAGAGCACAGTGTTCCTGACCGCATCTGAGCCTGCTTCCTGAGAAAACTAGTTACTTGAACAAAAACAAATCCCCAGGAGCAAAGTGATGTTTGTACAGTGTAGGAAAGCAGGGGACTAGGATTTGGAAGAAAAATAGAAAGGCAAGTTACTAGTCAGGGTGTCTAGTCACTCTCTTTGCTCTACACAGTTTAATGTTGTAGTTGACCCATAAAATTTTCCAAGACTCTTTTATCTAAGGTAACCCTTCCCATGTGGATTATTTTCACCCTTGCCAAATTCCAAGCTTCTTTAGTGGGCCACAAGCAAAACTGGCTGTGCCCCAGTGTCACATCTTGAAGACTCAGTGAGGAGTTATTCAATCCCCAGTCATCCCAGTATTCCTATTGCTGCCTGGACATGAAGCTGCCTAGCCTAAGATCCATCCTGTTGAGGCACATTCTGGAGTGAGACAATTAACAGAATGGATTTAGTGAAGAGATTAAGAAAGGCAGGAAAAACTGAGTGAAACAGCCTCTCACAGTGTTGGCTTGGCTATAACCAGACCCACCCACTGGTGTTGAGCTCCCACAGCACTGCCCAGATGTAGCATGTGGTGACCCTGCAAAGGCTTCTGTCCAGGACAAGTTTTTTCCAAGCTGTTCTCTGAAATTTCAGGTGTACAGTTCAGCACTCTCAGAGTGGTATTAGATAGCACAGTGATTTCCCATTACCAATCACTTCTCCACATAATGCAATTGAAATGTATGTTCAACATGCTTGATTTAATATGCTACTAATTACCTACATTAAACAGCCTTTACTTTACAATTACATAACTCCCATGGCCTCTGGAACAAATTATTTTATTTAAATGTCTTATATTAGTATACTGGAAAGCAATGTTCTTTTATTTGCATGGTGCAATTATGTTTTATGTCAATATTTTAATTTTTTTTACACAAATATTTTATCAATTTCCTCAATACATTTTACTTCTATAATCTCTATCACAAAACTGATTGAATTATGTTTCACCTCTTGCATTTCCTTTGGTTTTTCAGACTTATAGCAGAGGCTGAAAGAATTGCTTGCAGTCGTTCTCTACTTGCTCTCTGCTTCTTACATTTATTGTAAATATAGTTTATAGAGTTTGGCTTAATTTGGTTTGCCTCAGAGCCATCCACTATTTTGAGTTGCTTTTGAGCACTCCTGAGCACCCTTCAGTTCAGGAGAAAGTACGAAAAGGACAGTGATGGGCAAGTAGATTGTGTTTTCCTGTACAGGAGTCTTCTTGAGATCACTTCTCCCACTTGAAAGTGTTAACATAAACTCAACGAGTTCTGTATCAAACAAGGATTACTGTTCTATTAGAATACTGCAGTATTTTGCATAATTACTCTGATAATGTGCCACTGATAGTGTATTAGCAATATTTTTAAACCTGGCATATAATAAAAATAACTGCAGGTATAAGAATCTTTCTTAATTGAATACTGTCCTAGGTCTCTAAAAACTTTTTTCTTTATACTTTCTTTTTCTTAATAAACATGTGTGTTCATCATTATTACTGATCTGCAAGAGAATAAAGACATAGTCCAGAAAACAGAAAACAAACATGATCAACTATTTTTTGATGCTTTACTTTTGCATCAAATTGTGGTTGTAAACTCCTACTTTATTCAATATATTGAATGAAAAAAATCCTATGCTTATGGAGCATAATCTTTCTATGACTATGTAATATTACAACTATACAGTGTGATATTTCTTTTGAATCAATGTGTTTCTTTTTTTTACAAAAATGTATCCTCCTGATGCTTTTGATTACCTTTCTTCATGTAAAAAATCTATTTTATTTCTGTGCGGTGGAATGGATCTAATATAAATGTTGCTCTGCAGCTCTTCTGACAAAAGATTTAGCTTCCATAAAAAATCCCCACATTTCTAGATATGTTTAAATAGGGAGAATTAAGTCCAGGAGGATATTATTTACATTCATTTCATCAAAGAATGTTGCCAGAGGTCACATTTAAAACAGTAATTACTGTACAGAAAAAATATAATTTAGTTTCAAATTCTTACTTCATCAGTATAAATTTTGCTTGTGTTGAGAATTTAAATAGTATTCTCAATTACATTAAAAATCTTAAAAGGTACAAATACAAAGCTACAGAAGATCCAGTGATTCAATTTGAACCTTTTTTTTTGTTTATTTATTTTCTTTTAAAAAAAGGCCCCCATGTCAAATAACTAATATTGTAGGAATAATATTAAAAAAAAATCTGCTGATGGAAGGCAGCACATGCAGGTCTTCATTTCTGATTTATGTAGATGTAATTGCGATCAGTTAGGTCCCACAGATGTTTAAAACAACACATGTGCTCAGAGGGGCTGAGAGAGGCAGACAAAGAATGAAGTTTGCACTTTCATGTGATCCAGAGTATGAATGTGCAGCACCTGAGAGCTTTAGAGGGGGGGGGAAATGGGAGACAAAGATATCTCAAGTCCTTAGCAACGTCCAATAAAAGGTTTTGTTTCCCTTTATTTTGAAATAAATCACAGATAAAGAAATAGACCAAAAGACATAAATTGCAACTGGCTTCTTGATTTCTTCATTCGCTCATTTTATTCCTAATCTGTGTGATAACTCCAATATCAACTAGGACAACAAAACTCTCATTTCTAAAAAATCTTCCTATTCACTATTTTAAAAATACTGCTAACTCCCCTTAAGAAGGGGACTAGGGCAGGTTTTGTCTCTCAGATCATCATTATATGATAAATCTTACATTTTTCTCTTGTTTGTTTGCTTTTATTCATCTTCACCAGTTTTTAAAAGATGGTCTTGACACGGATCCATTTAGAAGTAGGTCCTACATAAAGACTAGCACTTGTCTTTGCTACAATCTCCCCTCAAGTTATTCCTTAGAGTTATACAGTCTTTCCTCAGTTTTTTTCCCTTTGTTACGAGGAAGTGACATCAGCGTATGCACATATGCACAGAAGCTACATCCTTCTTCCTCTCAGTACTCTTCCTCTGGCAGAAGGTGATATATGGTATCATATGAACGATGTTGTCTTCTTCCACAACAGCCCAGACACCATAACCACATTCATGCTCAGAGATGAGCAAATTTGGAGAATAGTCTGTTCTCTTATTATTGTTGGGATTTTCCCTGCTGTTTAATTTTCTCTCTTACTTTTTTTCTTCTGCTATGAAAATCGAAGCAATATACTATATATAAAGTATCTAAATTTAAACCTATCTTATTTTTGTTCATGGCTTTTAATCACTTTTTGTACCTCAGGAGAACAGAAAACATATTCACAACTTTCTGATCACACTGAAATAATTATGACTCCTTTTTTAACCAATTGAAATTATTATGACTCCTTTCTTATCCAGCAATTTTGGCTGCTAATACGAATGAAAAAAACTTTGGCCTATAAATCAAAAAGCAAAATCCTAAAAGATCCAGAGTATTGATGGGTTTGCCTGCAGGCAAACAGAAATAGTACTTTTAGTCATGCATTTGCTTTAAATCTTGACAGCCTGAGCCCTATTCCTATCCCTTATTACATGTGAGATTTCTACCCTTTATGACTGCACAGACTCTTGCATTTAATTTAAGAAGTAAACATTTTAGACTCGGCATGTCGTCTTCCATATGAAGATGATGTCTTCTGTAGGTATTCTGCAGTGTTTCAGTTAGGCTAAAAAGACTAGTGCCTTCAACATATTAAAAAAAAATCAGACACTGACCCCATGGTATTTTTTCTACATTTTAGCTTTAGTGAAGAAGGCATCATGGAAATAGTATCCAGATTTACAGACACTGCTGTTCAGAAACTGTCTTATTAAGTCTTAAAAGTAAGGACATAGGGCTGATGACAGAGAATAGAGAAGGGCCTGTCCTGGTGATACCTTTTAGAGGCTGCCCTGGAACAGAAGCTGGACAGAGTGAAAGGATAAAGGGTAGGGATTTATTGAAAGGCCTTCACAGGGCACACCCTGGGCAGTGCAGGTGTCTCTCAGATACTATACCCAGGATGGACGACAGTCACACATTTTTGGGACAGATATAAGTTTTGTCCATTTGGATATCAGAGGTTAATTGTCCAATTACAGCTTCAGGGAGTGGAGTCCCATTCTCTTAGTTTGTTCCCGCCCAACTCACTTTTGTTTACATTTCTCGGGGCCTGAGACAGTGAGGTGCCCTTGATTCTCAGCCTAGAGAGGAATTGTTGTGCCTGACAAAAATGGGAAAAGCAGTTGCTAACACTCTATATGGAGCTCAGAGTTATACACTAAAGAATTGCAGGATTACAAACATATGAAATTATAAAAGCTAAAATCCTAAGGCATCACTGGCATCACAGATGAACAGTAGAATTCTTCATTTTCAGGAATTTAGTAAACCCTTAATTGCTGTAGTAATCAGAGATACAGAACGCTGTGCTTCAGAGAACCACTTAGTGGACTTGCAATTAGGCATTGGTTCTCACATAATGTAACACCTCTAATTATATAGAAGGCTGTAATTTGGTCTGGGAGCTGCTGGTGTACTGCAAGGGCACCATTTAATTGGCTTACAGAGAGCAACAGAAATATGATGCTGGGTTATAAATTTAGTACCCCGTGAATAAATAAGGAAGGTTGGATAAATGAGAGACTGTAACACATTTTAAAGTCCTGTGAATTATATAAGAAGAAGAAATTTAAAGTATACTTACTTTAAAAGAAAATGGACTGTTAAGTAAAATTACAAATAGCGTGGAAGGCTGTGTGCAACAAAGAGGGACAATAACAACATATTATTATGCAGTGAATTGTTAACAATAAAATTACCATGCAGCTTTATTTCTTGGTGAATTCTGTTAGTCTTGGAGCATGCTGCCTGAAAACATGTTATCCACCCTGCCAAAACTGATACTTAGTGCTATTGATGCACAATGTCAAATGTAATTTTATTTTTTAAAGAATAGGTTACAAATTGCATGCCTTTTTGGTAGATTATGTTGCCTATATTCCCAAAACTTCTGGCAAAAGCATTGACTATTTCACTGAAAAGTAAAAAAATGTATTCATAATTATATGTTATTTGAGTCCTAAGAAATGAGTATTTTCTAATACCTACTGGCATAAAAATGTATGTTGCATTTCTCAGTTTTGCATGAGTGAGATTATTCTAGGAAGCAGCATGACAAACATGAATCTTACATTGTCAGAGAAGTGACCCTCCTGTAACCGCTTTAAAGTGTTAGTAGTGTCCTTGAGGGAAAAAGGATATTAAGCCTCTACCCTTGGGATCCTCAAAGGCAATGCCTGCATTAACCTTCATCTATTTGTGACTGCAAATAGCCACACAGCAAAGTGGTATTGATTGTGTGCATTAGATCAGTCAACACTGTTTAGCTCAACCCACCCTGAAGAACCCATTCTAGATGTTTTTAGATCCGTACATATTGACTGGAGTGTTTTTACTATGGTTTAGAGCAGAAGAGGGTCAAGTGAAATCAACTTCATGCAAAGAATGATTGAACCTCTGAAGAAGAGAACTCTAAGGCACACTACTTACATCATCATATTTTTCTCAAAATTCCTTGTTTTGTTTGGAGCACAGTTTTTTGCAAAATTCAGAAACTAGTAAAAATCACAGGAAAAGGCAAATAAAAATTGACAGGGGCATGGAGCTATTTTCATTCTTCAGGTTTTGTTTCTTTTACTTTCTTGAATAAAGGTACCAAACTGAGCACTTTTTCAGTTTGGGAAACTTGCAAAACTCTCACTATGAATCTGAGCATGAATTACTTCATGACTGGAAACATCCCATAGATGTGATGTATGGGTTAAACACTATTCAGCTTATCACTTTGTTTGGCAACAGGAGACTTGGGTGGCATGGGAAGAAACTGGAATCCATAACTATCTAAGAAGTTTTTCAAATGTAGAGTCTGAATCAATGTCACTCCACGTCACAGTTTAGATTTCCTTGGACATACTACTGAGATTTAGTCAACTATGAGAATCCACGCCACTGTTTATGTTATCTTTGCAATTTTTGGATTCCTAAAGGAAGACACAGTAAAATCTAACCTGTGAAATCAGGTAGGATACAGCTTTTAAATGACTTGGAGCTTTTAGGTTCCCCTCTCTTCTTGCTGCCTAGAATTTAGGCCACCCATTTATGAGTATTATTGGAAACAACTTCCTTTTTTCCTTTAGTTCCCCTTAGTTCTCCATGCCATCTTTTCCTACCACACCCCCAAACCCCTTCCATCCCATCTTATAACAGTAATGCATTCAGTATCCAATATGACAATGTACATTTGTATTGTATCAAAATCAACTTTTTCATATGCTGATTTAAGCCTCATCCTAGCCTCTTGCTGCTGTGAAAGTTAGCACAGGGAAGAGGCAATCTCTTTGCACTTCCTCTCTGTAGATAAAGATATCTTTCGTTCAGTGTTTCAACTGTCAAACATCAAAGATAACTTAGAACAGGCTATTAGTCGCATTCTACTAATGAAGGCTGAAAGGTTATCTATCCTAACTACCCATGGAGTGAAATATCCTAGAGGCCCCTGAAACTTGTACTTCTGTCAAGAATTTCATGTTTATAAATGATGTAAGATACAGATTTTGCTAGGAAACTAGTTAAATTTGGTCATGTGCCACGTACATCTGATACACCTGGTACATATGCTACACATCAGTACAGGCTGACATCAGGTATAGCCCACAGCATCCTGTGCTAAGTGTTCCCTCAAAATCTTTTCCTGCCGATAGTTCTATGGCAGTATCCTGCATCCTGTCCTGGGGTTAGGTGCTAAGTAGAACTGGCTAAATAAAATTCACTGTATCAATAATCAGTGATTTTTGTAGTTTTTTTTAAACAGAGAACAAAATTAAATTTAATTTAATTTCATCAATTAAAAAATCCTTGCATATATTTTCTGTTGTGCAGACATATCAAACACTTAAAAGTAATTTTACATATATATACATATATACATACGTACATACATACATACATATACACATATACACATACATATATACGGTTTTTTATATATGTATATGTATATATATATAGTAGTCCAAAAATTCCATTTCTTTCACTTCAAAACACTGAAAAGACTAAAGGCACCTCCATCTTGCAGCATATTAAATGCAGAGTAAGTGCATGAATGCAAACCATACCTAAGGGTGAGCAGAAGCATTCCTAGACAGAAAATGCTCAAATCAAGATGTCTCATGGGGACCAAATATAATTTCAGTTTTCTCTATCACAAGAAATTAAGCTGTGTAAGATCCATATCACCTACAGATGTCTTGGGAAGTTAACTTCTTCCGGGCACAACTTTTTTCTCATGAACTTGGGAAAAAGCTGAGGCTTCAAGAAATGATCTAAGTTATTCTCAATCTTAAATAATTAACCAAGTCAAAAGTCACAAAATATTAGAAAAAATGTATCTTTTTTAATCAGCCAGAATGTGTAATGTGTTGTGATACTTTCATAAGGGACTAAATATGTATTATACATCTATTAAGGATTATGTATAGATCTGCACAGACAAAGTCTAGTAGCCAAAGGGATAATCTTGTTTGATAATCTGTTTATCCCTAGGATGCTTACTAGTGTAGTAGCTTTCTTATTGAATAAATTCTTTGGTAATTAGTAAAATTTAGTTTTAGTACACTTGAATATTCCAGTTGTGAATTTTGACTAACTATGATCTGAGACTAGAAGAGAGGAAGCACGTACTGATTAAAGGACACTTTTCAATCAGCTCTGAGGAAAGATGTTTTAATACATGCCCATAACTAGCAGTCTCCTGTTACTCAGTTCTCCTCCCTTGAAACTTTTTTTTGCGATACCCAGGCAGTTGTCCTTCATTTTATATATGTATAGACTAGTTCTTCTCAAATTCTCAGTCTGCTTTTCTTTTAAAAATTTCATTATACTGAATTCAGACTAATTTTTCAATTTATCAAAAAAAATTTCAGATTTTAATTCTATTCACTAGATGATTAAAAAACAGCTTTTTATTACTTATTTTAAGTCATGCAGTCACATTTTTGTTAAAATAATTTATGCAAACCAAAATTAAATAAAAAATAGCACTGAGTGTTCGTATTATTTAATGTGGACCTCTTTCCCATTGGCATAATTCTTTGTTCATGGTCATGCTGGGGTTAAATTTCATTTTCTCAGCTTGATTATGAGACTCACATCTCAACAATATCAAGAGCTTTAAAAATGAGACTAAGTCTTACCTATGATGTGTCTAATCTTTTATCCACCAAGTCAGTTATTGCATCAAAGGACTAAGTTTGTACTGAGAAATGACGTTTTGAGCTTGCACTATGTTACTTTCCATTTGTGATTTGAGTGATATATTTTATTTTGTGCTAGAATTTTTATGTTTCAATAAGTAACAGAAGCACTTAGCTCTGTGGAATACTCGAGGCACTGGAAAAACTTATACACAGTATTTGACATTATGCAATATTCATGAAAACAACAGTTGCTGTTGTTTTTCTAATCAGAGTTATCAATTGCAATGTCAACCACCAGATGGGAGTGGAAGTTATTAAATTTATTAGGAACAATTGTAAAAGTTGACATAAACCTGTAAATTATTCTTCCATTCTCTCTGTTTATGAAACACTTCTGATAGATTAGATCTTCTGTACAGTCGTTCTACCATTTATTTGCTCCAGCATATGACAGTCTTTCTTGATAACACTTGCCAACATTTATAAAGATATTTATGGAAACTTCAGAAGACAAAATGAGCTTCTTGACTAATTCTATTTGACAATAGTTGCTGACAATGTCCAGGAAAATTATCTTGGATTGAAATTAAGTCACAGAAGCCAGAAAGGAAGGATTACCTAGTATACCCCAGCAATCGTTCTTTCAGATTCAATAGATAGTCAAAGTTATACAAAATTATATTCCTTCTGTAAATTAAGACATGCTTCTTTAGGCTTGCTTGCATTGAATAGAAATATTGGGAGGTAGCAAAAGTTATAATGCACATGCTTTAAAAAGAAATTAGATGATATGATATGATATGATATGATATATAGATAACATTGCTTAAAAAGTTCTGAAGAAAGATGGGTTTTGATCACTTCAAACCACAAACTCAGCATTCAGAGAAAAATGCATCCATGTTTGATTACTGTGAATGGAAACCCAAGTTTCTTTTGAAAGGTCCCTTGAGTTGTTCTTGTCACTTTAAAATGTAATGCATTTAAACAGAGTGAGGCATTAATCTGACTATTCTTTCACTATGCATATTTCTGCTAAATCTTTGGTTCTACTAATTCTTTGATTCCTAAAGCTGCACAGTGCAAAAAATACATATTTGACAGGTAAATAAGTGAGCCACATCAGTCAGTCTAAATATACACTAACACTATACTGAAGTCCAAAATGCTTTTCAGTTATCCTGACTTTCCTATCTGGCTTGAATAAAAATGCTTCCAATCTCCTTGAAAACTGCAGTCACTATTCATGCATTGTATAGTCAAACAGAAAATGTGTGATGTCAGCAACACACTCAGCTAATCCTCCTCAGGAATTCTGATATGAAGGTTGTACCCCAAAATGATGACTCATCTGAAAAAATGTCCTGACTCCTTTCTCTGATTCAGGGCAGACGGTTTTGTTTTTTCAACAAGTCAGAATAAGAATCCTAACAAATTCCTTAAATGCCACATGTTTTTCCTACTAAGTGCTTAAAGATGAAATTGTGACCAACACGAGGAAGAATATATTGATTCATAATTAATTACCTTGGAGAATCCTTGGCTAAAATCCATTTGCTTGTGTGTTGCATTGATATTGTCAGAAATGTTATTCACTTTGTCCTGTACACAGTTTTGGGAAGGAGAGGAGAGGATTCTTTAACAAGTAATTATATAGATTTATGTATCTTGGGTCAGGCCTCAAATGCAGAAAAAGTGTTGCCTGTAATCTTAATGGGACAATTATGCAAGAAAAGTAGATTTTACTTTGGGATTTTCCTGTCATTGCATGATTTGTTTACAAGTCAAAGAGGAATTCACATACCCTTAGTCTAGTCACATTTCCCTGTACGTTTGTCTGCAAACCTTGAAAATTTGTCCATCTGGATGTTCAGTCCATGTCAAAGACAGAATTTATATAACTGTCATTTATATAAGCAAACTTAGCAGCAAAGAAAATAAGAAAATGCACGATTGAGTTAATCAAACCTTGTAAAGTATCTCTTCAAGACAGGTTGCAAGGGAAAAAACACTAAATGGGAAATTTGTAGGGTCCTTATTTTAAATAGAGTGTGACAGTAATGTAGCATATCAATGCATAGTAATCAATTGCCTATGCCTGTTTACAGTGACTGGTTTTAATTGAGCAGCTTACATAGTGTAAAAATTCTCTTTCCTCCTGCAAAACTTATCCATTATCTGTAGTTAAGGGAGTCAGACCTATCAGAAAACCTTAGCTCAGAATCAAAGCGGACCACCTCAGTCTGCCATGTCCCAGTCATGCTACTGATCAGCCTCCCTCCCTCCTATTCAAACTGAAATATTGCTTTGGCATATTGACAAACTGATCTTTTTCTAATGTGAAAACCATTTCAGGAAACAAAGAAAAAATCTCAATCTCTCCTGCTTCATTACTGTTCCTATTTAATTAAAACCATTCCCTTTATTTACTGTCCAACTTAGTATTTCTTGCATGCTGAATATATTTTTGCACAGTTTCTGCTTTAAGATTTTTCCTGGACATGTATGAAAGCCCTTCTTTAAACTTATCAGGATTACTCTTTTTGCAATATCATATTTAACTCTGCAAGAATTCCTCAAAACTCTGGAAAATTCAGTGCCCATTAGGTTGAAAAGAAAGGTAAAAAGACTTTTCTATTGATAAATGTCACAAGTAAAGATTATATAGGATGTTATTTCATATTGTTTTGCAGTTTTAAACCTTTATATTAATTTGCCATGTACTGAATTGCCAAATAAAAGGCCGACAGATAATTGTATTCCTTTACTATGAGGAACACTTGAACTAATTAAAAGTAATACAGCAAATTATCTAAAACCATTTAGTCAAATATAAAGAGAGGTCAAACCTAGGGCAACACTATTTAAATCAGATTGAATTCCAGCTTAAGAATGGACTTCAAATAGATTTTTTTATTGCAATATTTTGTCCACAGGGCATTCTATCACATACTTTTTGTTTTCAAGTAAAATCCACCAGAATTTCCTCCATCAGGATAGTGCCAGGTCTCTCTTGATTACAAAATTTCTGTATTATGAAGTATGTAAGTATGTTCTGGGGCTTTCATTCTTTGTTCATCTTGCTTATAGTTAATCTGCCCAGCCAAACACTGAGTGCTTTCCCTGGCTGATTCATTTCATTAAGCATAAAAAGAGGAAACAAAAGCATGACATTAGTGCACAGAACCTGCAGGAGAAGGATGAAACCCCCCATGAAAGGCCCTGTCATTTTATTGCTCTCTGGCAGCAGTGCCTGAGCACAGAGAATGCCAAGCTCAGATTTTCTGGGGACTGCTCTGGATAAGCACTGCCCTGACCACAGGGACATGCAGCTTTGGGCTTCTACTGTGCTTCCAGGTATATGCAAAGCCATCAGTGCTTCCTCTTCTATTCGTCTAGTTCCATGTGGGTTTCAATGCCAGAAAGAAATAGAGCAGTGAGCTATAGCCATTAGGACAATAAAAAAGGGACTGTTCTCAATACGTTTTGGATTTTAGATGATGGTAATAACTAAACTATTGGTCTATTAGTTTGTGAGTTTTTTGCACAAAACCTTGGCTGAATAAATAATAACTGCAACAGTATTCAGCTTTTTTACAAAGAGGACTTTCATGAAACTTTTTTCTTAAAACATTTATTATTTAAAGTACCTTTGTTTACCACTAATGATTGTTGTTTAAAATTAATTATATTTCAAATATTTTATTGTGGGACTAAATTTGTGTCAGATTCATAAATTAAATGTTCAGTTCCACACATGATACGCTTTGCTTCATTAGAAACACTTTTATTAAAGGCTACAAAGAGATATTAATGACCTGGGTATTTTTTTGCTGCTCTTCCTAACACAGTACGTTCAGTGCAAATCATCCCAACAGAACTTTTTTGCATGTCAGGTAACCACTCAAAATTGCTCACCTGCCAATATGCTTTAAACATGTTTATAAAGGATCCAAAAATCACATGCTATTGGTCCTATCAAGCAGCTGATATTAGTAACTCATTGAAGCCACAACACACTAAAAAAACAAGGGCAGCCAATTGCAGGTAGCAGAGCAGGAGCACTGCCTGATAACATAGATGAGGACTCATATCTAACCTGGTCGGATGGAAACTACCAGTAGAAGAGGCTCCTGCCCGTGGTGGTGCATCTCCTAATAGCGAAAGCAGCAACAGCAGGGCTTGGGAGAGTACTTTTAATCACTGGGCTTAGAACTGGGCATGATTCTGGATCTACAAAACAGTCACACCCAGGTCCAGCACAAGGCTGATTCTGGCAAACGGGACAGAAGTTCTCATAATGATGAAGTGATCATGTCGTATCAGCATAGGATGCTGGAAACCAACCAAAAAAAAACCAAACTAACAAACCCCAAAGTGTGTGTTTAGTTAAATCCTGACCATCAAGAAAAAAAAAAATGCAACAAAAAGAACAAAGTATTTCTTGTTCACTCTAGCCATTCCATGCAAATATCAAATATCTACACAAGTGATCTGAATCTGTGAAATTTGAAGGGCCTAGATGTGCTGCTTTGTAAATATTTGCTTTCTAGGCCAAAGTTTTGTTAGGTAAATGGAATTTTTTCAGAGTTAAACTCCTACTAAAATGAATCAGGCACCTCTATTCATGTTAAATTGTGTCATTAAATAAACTTGATACTGAGAATGGCTGTTTTAAAGTCATTATATAATTGTTCTTAAACACAATAAATACATCTATTTAAAACTTTTGTTATTTACTTGACAGACTTGAATCAAAGGAGCCTTTCCTGTCCGTTGGGTAAGTAGGAATATGTATATTTTCATGGATATTTATATTTTCAACAACCACACAATATAATTTATGAGATTATATTGAGCATAAACATCCTGTTTCAATATGGTTATTTACTACACTTAAGCATATAAAATGTAGGTTTTGGTCAATAAAGTCAGCAGTCATGGATATTTTCCTACTCAAAAAGAAGCTAAAAAGTATGTTTTGCCTTTACTGACTAAAGAAAACTTACACTAAAATACATGTAGGAGTTAAATGTTGCATTAAAAGGTAGCTGGTTTATTAATTTATTTTCACTGATTTTATTAAGAAAGCATTCGAAATATCATCTATACCACTTGTCTGAACCATGAAAAAATAATTTATATTTGCCATTAAAAAAAACATTGTGATGCTTCAATAACAGAAATAAAATCAAATTTATGAAATAGAAAAAAAAATCACATTTTAGCCTAATTATAGAACACTGCACTGATTTGCATATTTCAGCCATTGCCTTCATAGTGTTACAGCCATTTAAACAGTTACATGTTCTCTATATTAAAATGATAACTCATCATTCTAAAAAAATTATTTTTAAATATCTCATTTTCTAAAAAAGTACCATTCTTTTATAAATTGTGGACTAATATACATATTATTGGTAAGTAAATAAGTAAAAATGCACTGTTTTCCTTTCGACTTCTTTCTTTAAAAATTTCCAGTGTCCTAACATTCTCCCTCCCTGTTTTCCTTCACAACAGTATCTTTATGTGTCTTCACTCTCATTTTCCTTTGTTCACACCATACTTTGTGCTATCAAGAAAATAAACTGCAGACAAAAGGTCCCATACAAAATATCTTTTTAAGGGTTAGTTCTACCATATAATTATCAGTAACTTCCAAATTGTTGTGCTAACTGCATAACTAAAAGTCAACTTCAAATTCGGAAGTGCAAATCAAAGTTAACAAGCAAGAAAGCATGTAAATTATGATCAAAAGAACTCAACAAATTAGCATAAACAGGACTGAGATATGTCTTTGTTTCTGTAGCATAAAGTAACTCTGGTTCTTTGAGTATATTTTGAATTAATTGCTTGCTGTTTCTACTTTCTACCAACTCAATGTTATTGGAAAATATTGGGAGGGGGTGTGGAGGGTGCACTGCTCTTGTTTTGTCTGCTTTGGAATGTCCAAATTCTTTATCAAATTCAGTCCCTTCTGTTAATAACTTTCATTACTCCAATTTGTAACTTACCCTGTTAAGTTGTCTTTTGGGGGTCCCCATTCTCATAATGAAGTAATTATCTGAAAATCTCAACTTTAAGATTAAAAAAAGAAGTTGCATGCCATGTGGTTGAGGAGCGAAGTTGAAAGTAAAAAAAATCCAGAAAGGAAATAAAAATACAATGCTAGCAGTTATATTATTTGCCACAAAATAGTAAATCCTATTTCTCTAATTCTTATTATGATCTTAAGAACTATGCTGGCAATTTTAGCATATTTGGAGATATCTGCCTAGGAGGAAATACTGTGTTTTGAATTTGGGTTTGTTTCCATATGAGCAGATTGGTGGCCACTATGTAAATCCACATTATGTCCACACAGTTATTGTATGTGACTTTGTCGTTAAAATTGACTCCTCTCGGGAATTCTAATCTGTGAAAATAGATTTAGTTTTTTTACAGAACCTTTCAGAAGTTTGCCTGTAATATACTTGAATTCTTTTATGCAAGTTCATAATAATGAAGATAGGTAAAACCTCCCAAAATTATTCCCTGTGTGCTACTTTCGCCTTTTACTTCTGTATTTCCTCCACCCCCAAGGAGGGCATCAGAGGGTTAGATCACCATGTTCTGAGGAGGGGCCCGAGCCAACATCCACCTCCTTGGCGCTACATAAAAGAGATGCTCCTTCTAGTCCCACAAAAGCTGGGGAGATCTTTATTACAGAGAATGAGCTCTTGTGCCAGGATCTGTACCTAAAATTTTAGCCCAGACAGCTGCAACCACCAGTCTTTTAAAATACAGTAATATTTGCAGGAGAAATGCTGACTTATCAACAATTAAACAAACACATGAGTGCCCTTAATGGCTCTTGCAGCCAGAGTTTTGTAAAAACACCAATCTAAATTACTTTTGGCTGCCTACAGATGGTTTGATCCTGCACATCAGCCTCCCATTCATCTATCTTCTGAAACAGAGATTTGTTTCCACATTTTCATTATGCTGCCTGCAGGACCTAATTAAGCTTTTTCATTTTGCTGTGCCTAAGCATACGACTTCTTGGTGCTTTTCCATTGCTAATTGCTTTGGCAGGGGAAGGCAACATGAAGTGTGGCAACCTAAGACCTGAAGACTGCCACAGGTTTTTGAGCTCTGCATGTATGTGCAGGGCTGCAGTCATCCCATAAGAGATGCCACAAAGGAAAATTGGTGGATAAAATGTTGCATTCTTTCCCCACTCTCAGAAAACAGCCAGAGGGAAGCAGACCCCAGCTCTTGCTGTTGTAGTTTGTGTCTCAAATGCAGGGAGAGAACAGGTCCTGTACTCCCTTGGTAAAGATAATTCCATTTATCCTTCTTTCTATGCAAAGTGCCTAGCAAAGACGAGAAGTCCGCTCGCCTTTACTGCGTGTGCAAGGCAGGGCCATAATTTGGCACTGAAGCCATAGTAACACCTTCAATAAAAGTCTTTAATGGTAGCATTCAGGAGCAAAAATTCATCAAATACACAATCTATTCAGATAAGAGTATCTGAACGCAATATTATGCCTTTGGGCTAAAATACAAAGTTGAATTTGTTATTTTTGTTGTCTTCCTTTGCCTCTGAGAGGTGAAGATAAAATCCTTAGGGAAGGCTGAGCTATTTGTTAGTGCAGAATGCTGAGTGAGAGCCATTATGGGCACAGGACGCTTTTCTTCAGAAATGTTATTTCCACACATTTTGGGGTTTGTGTTCATATTCAGCATAAGCAAGACCAAGAGGTGTCTGGACTTTCTTTCCTTTTTATGTTATATAGCATTCATGTTCATGTAGGTTTAGCATAAAAAAGAAGTCATGCAAATGCTCAGAGTGCCTGGAAGACTTTAATATCAGATGCAAGAGTTTTGGTAAAAATCCACCACTGAAAATGCATCGAATTAACTTCATGCAGAAAAGTTTGAAATGTTCAGACTTAAAAAAGACAAGGCAAGTCAAGGCTCTTGATAAAAAAGATATGGATACTGCAAAATGGACACTGCAAAAAAAACAACTAAGTGCCAGCTCATATTAAGTTGATCCTGCTTTGTGCAAAGGATGTATAATATTTTAAAAGCAATATATATTTAAAATACCAACAGGTTTTAATTATCCACATCAGCTCTCCATAGCTGGAAATTTCATAATAGCAATGATGCAATATTATCACCTCAACAAAACAGTTATCATTCTCTCTAAATAATTAGATTTGTTATCCAATTATTAACCACCAGCTATTTCTTGGCAGCTGATTTATCATAGCTATCTGCATGTAAGAGTTTAATACTTGATAAATTTCAGCTAATACTGCATGCAGATTTGTAACTGGTCATTGGTCTGAGCCTTAAAATTAAAATCTCATTTTGTAAGACACAGCCAATGTAGCATCTTTTAAAGCCTATAATAGTATTATATGGTGAATAGAGGCCATAATTATTTTGTAACTGTGTTGCACAATAAATTCCTTGAATTAATTATTTTTGGTTTTTAACTATAATTTTATTTAACTTCCATAATAATATGTGGTCAATATAACTTCAACACATGCAGAGGCAGAAAATTCCATCACAGCAACTAATAATTTTGTAAAACATGTAAAAATATTTGTCTTCCCTGTTAGACGTCATTTAATAATATGTCCCACATTGTTGAATTCAGAAGAGACAGGGAGAGAGAGAAACAACTGATTTTTTCTGAGTCTCATGAAAACAGATTCATTTACTGCAAGTTGCAGAGAATAGGATTATTTCTGGATAAGCAGGCAATAACTCTTCAGTGAGATGATCTTTGAAATGCATGTGTTACACACATCAGGTTATCAGCTGATATTCAATCTATTCCCTGATTTTTTCAATCTTTTTGGTGTTTTTTTGATTGTTTATTTGCTATAAGCAGTATAATTTTAGGTGGAAAGCCAGAGAGAAACATAAGTGAAAATTAATGCATTGTATTTATTTATTTAATGATGAATAGTTGTCTTTCATGGAAGAAAGAAGAGAGATACAAGTAAAATTAGCACTAGTTAATGCATTTTTTTACATTCCTAGTGAAAACACTAGAAGTCTGTATAAACTACTACTTTCCTCACCAAGGTCCTCTTTCTAGAAAGTACTTGACAGTGGAAAATACTGAAAAGCCATGTTTTTGCCAGATAACATCTTAATCACAGTAATTGTCAAACATATGTACTTACTTCTACAAGAGACAGAGTAATTTTGGTGAGGTCAGATTCTTGGAAGAACTTGAAATGCTTCTAAAATACAAAAAGTAAATTTCATTAAGTTTCTTCCAGAAGAATAGCTCTAAGATACATCAAATAACTCGAATTTTTCACTACATTTCTCCCTCTTGCTTAGCAGTATTTTCTTTCCTGCAAGGCCATTTTGCAGATCTATAGGAAATTCTACTCTCATACATTGGTTTGAGGCATCACATTCTGCAGAAGTGAGATAATTTAAATAAAAGCCTCGTCCTTGCAGGGTCTGTTAGGATAACACTCCGTCCACTTCCAAAATATCCAAGTTTTTTTCAATTCACAGTCAGTTTTTGTGAGGGTTTAGTTTGGTTTTGATTTTTTAATGGACAATAGGTTGTAAGGCACAAAACAGAATGTAGCCATGGAGCATCCTCTGTAACAAATTCCATTACTCTTGTTCCTCATCCTGGTTATATCAGATAGCACCAGTGGAAGGAGCAAACAGTCTTCATACTCTTCCTACCCAACTTCTGAAGAGAGAGAGCTGAGAAAATGAGTTTCCTTCAGCAGGGAAAAATACAAGAAGAGATACTAGACTCATTTTTCTCTGTTATTATAACACCAATAAAACTACCAACCAGAACATAATCTTGTAACTTTCATTCATATTCAGGCCAGGTATTCAGGACGTGTTTTCATGAAAATGACAGGAGGACTGAACACATTTGACAATTATTTAAACTCATTGTTTAGATCCAGGCACTAATTTCTTATGCTTAAAACCACTTGGGCTCTCTGACTTAGGCAGGCAGTAGCAGATTTTCTGCTTTTGTAGAGAATACCCTTGAAAACAACCAACTCTTTGATTACTTGTGAGGTTTAGCCTGGAGTCAAGAGGCACATGTCAGAGTTCTGCAAAGCCTCTTTACTGGGTGAGACTTTCAGGGTAGTCAGAGAGACAGGAGGGATTTGGGGAATGACAGCACATATGGATACCTGTGGAAGATACTGAGAATCTATATCATTTAATATAAGGTACTGACATACTTCTCTTCCAATTTTCCAAAACCCACAAGGCTTCAGCTTTTCTTTAACTGCCTACTTACTGTTATTTTCAAGCTCTGAAACAGGCATGAATACAGCTATTTTATAAATTTATAATTTTTAAATTTTTTTTGCTTGAAGCTCTCTCAAAAGAAGTGGTTACAAAGCTATAGTAATAATAATGTTGGTCCATTGCTGTGACTCAATTTTTCAGTGGTTTTGTGACATTAGTCAATGCATAAAGATGCTAGATTATGTACTTTTTCTACTGATCTGCAATCTAAATCTAATTATTTTTTGGTTTCCCTATTTGTCTGATTTTTTCATTCTACGTCGTTTGTACTTTCACACACAGAGAAAGTATTACTTATATTACTTAAAAAACTAACTAATGATTTTAGGCAAAAAAATGTTATTTTCCTGATTTGTCATTCCTAAATTAACTTTCATTTGCAACAAACTCAAGAGATATTAATCTTAATAAGTTTTTTGTCCCCTCTTTGACCTTAATAATATCAGTAGCATTGTTCTTCATAATTGGGAAAAGCAAGAGCATGAGATCACTCTTTTTCTCTTCTGGTTATTCTATTTCCCTTTCTTTTTTTTTTACTGTCTACTATTTCTGTCTTCGAAGACTTTGCTTTCACTAGCAAATCTAGAAAAGCAATACATATCCATATAATTTATGTGTTGGTTTAATGATGAACAGTTCCTCAGCACTGAATATTTGTACTCTCACCTACGTGCCGGATAGTCAGAAGGTTTTCTAGAGGAGGGAAAATTATGCGCAAGAGAATGTTTCTGAAGGAAGTTCGGAAGGCTGAAATATTCAGGGAGCGTAGGAATGAAAAGAAATCTGGGAACATAATAGAGAGGAAAGTCAATGGAAAAGGACAACACAAAGAAACAAGAAGGGAGATATTTTCGTACAATGGAAGATGGAGGGAGGAGGAAGGACGATATTTGCTGGATGTGTACCCTCACTGTGGAACAAAACAATTTACATTGAATTTGCTTGTTTTTTCCCAAACAGCAGTGACTGACCCATAACTTATAGAAAATAATGTGTGAAAAGGTCTATGTTAGCAGTATTTCCTGTTTCTGAGGTATCACCATAGCATCTTGCCCCAGCAGTCTGTATGGGCTTCTGCGAGTATTCAGTATGAATAAGCTTACTGCGGCAGTCATGTGCAGAAATACCATGAGACCTAGCTCCCCACACAAAACACATCTGAAAATTGAGACAATTTTTCATTCTTCTTATGGCTGTTGCATATGAAAGACTTTTATTTATTCTCACAAGTTTCCGGATCATTACAAAGAAGTTTTATTTCAATATCTTCCCCTTGATAGATATATTGAAAGATATAATTCTGAAGTTTTATATTTTGAGTTTCAAATTCCCTATAATTCTGTACAAATCAGTCAGCCTGTGTCTACCACTTGCTCTTCTGTCTCTATTTTTGTACAATGATAACAACTGAAACTCTTCTTAATATTAAGTGCTTAGCATGCTACACCTTAAGCAGATATTCAGAGGGGATCTGATGGCTGATCTCTCTGATTGCCTGCTTGAAATCAGTTTGATTTTTTTCACCAGAAACTGAAATTTGATCCATCTAACCTAACATCTTACTTGCACTTGAGCTACAAGAGAAAGACATGCTTAAAAGACTAAACCCCAGAAAGGCAGTCAGTGCGGCTATGTGAACTTTTACTTGACAGTCCGCTTCCCACCCTTCTGTTGTATATAACTGGCAGCTCCTTGATAAAGAGATTTCTTCTTTGGAGTTCAACCAGCTGTGATCATAGCAATCAGTCAGTGGACTTGCTTCAAAAGTTATTGCTCCACACCAGTCTGTGGCTTTCTAAACTGTAAAGTCAGGAGAAAGATAGAAGGCAGTGCAGAAAGAGGCACATCAGAGAGAAACACTGCTTATGCAGAGCAAATTGGAACTTTCCTATGTCTCTCTCATGTTTGTTAAAGATTTTTAAAAATATAAAGAGCTTCAGACAAGAAGTTACTGTTTTTAGTGTTGCTATGTTAATAGCATATTGTGTGATACCAAGGAACAAATACTCACATCTTGCTTTACTGGATCATTCAGCTCTGCATTCGCATACCGTGGTATAAGCCTAATTTGAAATAAAATCACAATATGTCCTGATATTAGGCAAGCTTTCAACTAATAAAATGAATTGCATCATAGATTGTTTTCTACAAATTTAGCTTGGTCTGAGATTTGACTTTGTTTACAAACCACTTTCCAACAACCTTGGTATAATGCCTTACACATCATAATTTGAAAACAAGCATGACTGTGTCAGGAGTATTTATGATCATATTCAATAGTCTCTGTTTGGCCCAAAATGGTGTTGATTTTTTTAATTATGAACTGCAGTTCAAAAGCACTACACGGCTATCCATTGGGTTCAGGGATTTTTTTTTTATCTCATGGTCAGGCCAGATTCCTATAATTCTCACCATTCTTCAAGCAAAGTTCAACTTTTTCTGCATCAGCCATACACGTTCTACATGTATGCACAGGTGTAACAGGTTATAACAACTTCTATGCTAGTGTAGCTCAAAAAAAAGGGAATTAAGCCATATTCTGCCTTATCAATCGAAGGATAAGAGTTTTATTGCTAACAGTTTAATTACTGTCCTTCAAATTCTTTCATTTCTAAAGTCTTCAGCTTTGGTTCTGAAATCATTTAGAATCAGTTTTGCTCAACAAAACGAAATCCTTCACAACTTATTAGAGCATAATTAAAAGCTGGAGAATAAGCCTTAAATGTGAAGTAGAAATAACAGAGCGAATCTGTCATGCATGACCAGCAGCTGACAGTTGACATTGTTATGGTAATGACTCGGTTGCTAATGCCAAAGCATTTGTTTAATTTGAAAGGTCTAAACCGATTTCCAACAAATATAGAGGGTTTTTTTCTTTTCGGTTGCCTCTAATCCTGTATACAAAAAAATAAACCCAAACAAAAAAATGAACCAAAACTAAAGAAGCATTCTGATCTCTCCACACTTGAATCCTGTAGCCTTTATCCTCAAGAATAAGGATGGAAGGTTGAATCACCTGCTGTCCTGTAGCCTGTTACTTTTATCAAACATTTTGATAACCACACAGATAGACGCCAGCAAGTAGTGGAAAGCCCCAGCAATTATAAATTTTTGTAGGATGACAGAAAGGTTTGGGTTAGAATGGACCTTAAAGATCATCTCTTTACAACTAGTGCCACCCACTAGACCAGGTTGCTCAAAGCCCCATCCAGTCTGGCCTTGAACACTTGCAGAGATGAAGCATCCACAACTTCTCTGGGCTACTAATTCCAGTGTCTCATCATCCTCACAGCAAATTTCTTCCTAATATCTAATCTGAATCTACCCTCTTTCAGTTCAAAGCCATTCCCTCTTGTCCTATCATGCAGTGACATGCCTTTGTCAAAAGTCCCTCTCCAGCCTTCTTGTAGGCACCTTTAGGTGCTGGAAGGCTGCTATGAGGTCTCCCCAGAGTCTTTTCTTCTTCAGGTTCAACAGCCCCAGCTCTCTCAGCCTGTCTTCATGGGAGAGGTGTTCCAGCCCTGTGATCATCTTCATGGCCCTCCCCTAGACTTGCTCCAACAGGTCCACATCCTTCTTGTGTTGGGAACAACAGAGCAGGATGCAGTGCTCCACATGGAATCTCATGAGAGCAGAATAGAGGGGGAGAACCACCTTCCACACCTGCTGGTCGTGTTCCTTTTGATGAAGACAGAATACGCTTGGCCCTGTGGGCTTTGAGTACTGCTGACTCATTTAGAGTTTCTTTTCAACCAACACTCTGGATGCCTTTTGCCAGAAGCACTTATTTACTGGAAAATATCTACTAGATATGGCCTTGTTTATTTTCTTGCCATCTAAATCAAGGCACAGAAAGTAAAGAGAGTTTTCCAGGCACACTATGAACAACAAATAGTCAAAATGAAAAATTAACAACTTTCAGACTGCATTTTTTGCATGAGCTCTTTGTTCTGAACTATTTGAAAGTACCCAACACCTTCACAGAAATTAGGATCAATGTACGAAGGAAGAAAACTAAAGCATTTCTCCAATAATCTAATTCATACTACAGATCTATCCCTTCTTGGTGTGCAAATGGATATGGGATGGAAATGGAAGCTACTTCTTCTGAGACAGTGAAGTTATTGAAACAAAATTGGAGCTCGTTATTGTGACTTATATAGAAGTCTTGTGCCAAAGTGATCCCATTTCTTTAGCAGAGATGGAGGAACCTGAGAGGTATTGAATAAGGCTTTGTTTCCTTGCAAAATTAATCTTTTCACTTATATACACACGCACATGTTAACCATGGTCATACTTTAAATCTGGAATCAAGTATGATTTGGTTTCAAGCCAATCTTGTCTAGGTGTCAGTAGTTAGGTGTATTTCATGTTCTGGATGACCCTTTATAGGCTATAAAACTGTGTTACTCTGTAGAGCATTCAGAGAAAAGTGGAATTCCAGCCATGCAATTGTGTAAGGTTGAGTAATGACAATGTGGTTTTGCTGGGAGAAGGCAAAAGTCATGCAAGGGGAGTTCAGCAAGAAGGTAACAGAATGGGAAGGAGGAGTCAGAAAGAGAGACCTTAATAGTGTTCATTCCTTCACAGAATCTTGCAGATTGGGAAGAGGTGCTGGAAGTAATTCTCAGAACTAAATTGTTTTGGTAGCTTAATTCAATATACTATATAAAATGAAATTTATTCTAAGGTGTGCCTGTATTCTTAACTTTTAATGTGCATTTCCCACAGTGGTAAACCAGTTGAAATGAAACTTTCTTTAAATGTTTACTAGACATGGTAAAGAGTCTGCTTGCATAAGAGTGCAAGCAGAGCCCTCATCTGTCAGGGACTGTGACCACATAATCCAGGGAAAAATGTAACAGAAAATGGCAATAATGGAAGCATAAAGCTCCATGAACCCTATTTTGTGCAAATCATATAATCACAGAATGGTTTGGCTTGGAAAGGACCTTAAAGATCGTCTGGTTCCAACCTCCCCTGCCACAGACAGGGGTAACTTCCGCTAGACCAGGTTGTTCAAGTATAAGTATTATGTTCTTCACAGACAATGACAATCAGCTAATGAAATTTGCCCATCTGCTGCAAGCAAGTTGTCAAAATTTCAAACTGTGCAACTGTTCCTTGGAGCTTAAAACAGCAATATGAAGGAGTCTCCAGGAGAAGTATTGTGACATCCAGCATGTGCAAGGGAGAAGATGAAGGGAAGATCACATAAAATACATACTGAATTCCCCAAAATTACTGTGGGTTAGCTCTTTTAGTTTTTTTGGGGTTTTTTTCTTAAGATATAGCAGCCAGAGTGGAACATTAGTTCACAATAAATTCTGCTACCAAAATATTTGACAGAGTCTACACCATGTGATTTAAAAAATGTGACTATTGTATTTTAAAGGAGCTTAGACATGGGAAAATCAGGTAAAACCTGAAACCAAAAATGTAACCTGATTAAACTCTACATTGAATATGCTCCTCAAAAAATTTCAGTGAGGGAGAGAGAAAATGATTAATACCCCATATTATTAGATGTCCTGACAGTGAACCAGGGATTGGAGCAAGCCCTTAGAATTTGAAGGTAACCATAAAGAAATATACCAGGCAGAGTAAAGCAGGAAAGTACGGAGACTGCAGTCTTCCATGCCATGGAAGGTAGGAGCACAACTGAGTGAGGAAACCTGAGAAAGATCCCACTCTAAGCAAAAAAGACATTCCTCAAAAGAGACAGGCACAGAACCTCAGTTCTTGAGTTGGCTGAGACACTAGAAGAGTAGGCAAAAGAAACCAGTATGAGGGTTCCCTAAGGGGGAAAAGGTCTCTTGGTCAGTGTCAAACAATGCTTCTTGTAAATTAGAAAAAGTGTATAGAAAATTTTCAGCTAGACAATTCATACTTTCCTCATACCTGCATGACAAGAAATCAGCATCTCTTCCATATGTCCAGCACTGTATAGGGAAACTGCAATACCAGTGTCATGACAAGCCACCAGACCCTTTTGACACATACTACACTCAGGTGAGTCATCTGGGACAAAAATCCTTTCCCTTATGAGACTAAATATAATGAAAAAATCCAGACATATGTTTAAGAGAAATAAATATGATCCCTTGATTTCAACACCTTTATTCTGGATTTATATCGAGGCTATTCAGAGTGGTGACACTCGAATATCCTTCTGTAAATCAAAAGATCTTTCCACTGATATTCTAGGAGTTCCCTTGGTTTGTGACTTTTTGTTCCCTTACAAAAAATAAATCTAGCTTTCTTCACCATGTATGCAGAAAGTGAAAGAACACAAGGTCTTCCAGAGCACTGAATGTTTGTCAGAAATCAAGGAAAGTGTAGTAAACATAGCACTGGTCTAAAGGATACACAGCTGGTTGTGTGATGCCCAACTGCCCTTCCCACTCATCTCTGACCAGACTGGAATTGAATCCAGTTACACGTTCAGTTATAGAAGAATCTCATCAGATGCACTTCCCATATCCATCTACGATGGAAATTATTGCACAGTGGGTCAGGAGCACAAGAATGCTTTTGCAGATTCACAGTATCTGGTATCTTCATTTATATTGTAACTGCACTTGCAAAGCACACTCTTGGAAAAACAATCATTATGTCTTGACTTCACAAATATGTACTAGTTTGAAAGCAAACCAGTGAGACATTCCAAGTCAGAACTACAATTTAATAGGAAAATTAAAATAAAGGCAGAAAACACTGACTTAACCTGACAGAGTCAGGATACAACCTGACACCCTGTAGGTCAGGGTGTTGGTAACAGTCCGATTAAATGATGGCTGCAGTCCTCCTGGAGTGATAGATGTGGTTCTAGTTGAAGTGGTGATGCTGTAGAAGGGTGTGGTCTTCCCCTGAAGGTCCAGTGGTGGTTACGTAGCTCTTGTCCCCTGGGAACCCAGTAGGTAAGGCTGCCCATGGTGTTCCAAACTCAGATTACATCCAGGCAGGAATGCTTGGTTCCTTCCCCTGGGGGGAGCATCTCACAATGGGATGATGTAATTTTATGAGTCGTGCAGTGAGGTTGGATGGCCCAACAACAGAAAATATCCCCCTGGATGGAGTTATGTGGGATAGGTCACGAAGGAGATAAGGAACGCTTCCCCACCTGTTTTTAACAGCTTATGCAGATGGTGATAGAATACGTACTTTTGGTTACATCTTACAGTGTAACCTAAGACAAAGTTGTACTCAGGACACTGAAAAGTTCTGTCTCTTTCATGTCTCCATTTTGCTGCTTTAAACCTCCAGTTGCTCAATCCAAAATAATTAAATTACATCAGTAAACCTGAAATAAATGAGAACACAAATTTAATTTAAGCCTTTTGACAGTTTGAAAAGTAGAGAGGACAGCATGTGATGCAATTTTCTAGATTTTTTTTTCTTTTACATGGACTCTGACATCATCACATTTCACTTGATTAATTCCTTGTGAACCATGCTTTTGTGTTTCATTCAGTGTTTCTAAGACAGCTTCTCTGAAAAGTACATAAAGTTTCAGAGTTCTGTTTTTGAAATCTTAAATAGTCTTTCAACTCCAGTGCTACCTAGGATTTTAATTTAATATGCTGTTCACTGAAATGTTGTGGAAACACTAAACCCATCACCTAATCCTACACCTATCAATGAGTCTGCTGTAGTTGTCAAACCAAGTCAAATGACACTCTTTCAATGTATACGATATTACTAACAAATTGGATAATCAATCACATGTGTATGGTTTGACACTAGTACCTCGAACACTGAATTTAAAACAGATTTTTGAGAGGCAAGACCCATTTCTCTTGTACTAAGGAAGAAAAAATACCATAAGGACATTACGAACTCCCCAGTCAGACTATACAATTAAAGGACACCTCAGGAAATGGTTAGGCCACTGGAAATCTTGTTATTTGCCTTACTATGAAATGTTCCCATGGGAAACATAAATAATTGGACATTACTTTAGATGACAGAAAAACAGCATTGCAACAGGAGGAGAAAGGTTAGGGAGATATTAAGTAGATTTATACAGGTATCTTTACATAAAAAAGCTACTATTTTGTTTCTAAAGAGCATCAGGATAACATTGTTAAGCATAGGCTGTGCCTGCAGCTGCAGTAAGTAGTTTTAATTAGGAGGAATTCTAATACTTAGCTGTACAGGAAATTGTTGGAGTTTAGTTTTACCTGCATCACTATTGTCTGTCTTGCTTCCATAAACAGCTCTGAAACTAGCTGAACCCGAGAGTCTGAATATTGATCTCAGTGTCTTTGTTCTTCTGTGCTTCACAAGCTTTGCCTAATCCTCTCCAGGAAAATGTCTTAGTGTTTTAATTACCTGATTGTGTTTATGCAACTTTGAATATTTGCCCAAGTTTTGCCTAAAATTCCGGTTGCACAGTAAGTTCAACAGTTTTCCCAAAATACATTTCACTGGGATGAGAGTTCTTGGAGGATAGGATAAGAGTAGAAAAAGGACATATCTAGAGACAGAAAAAATACAGCCTAATCATATTGCAAATAAATTCTGCCTAATGCCTGCAGAAAGATACTTTAATGGAAAATGGAGTATTTTACGTCAACTTTTTTATGTATATATGTCTTGTTTGGACAAAATGCACCTCTTCAGATTAGAATTACAAAAAAATTTTCAATTTTGCAGAAAAAAAATATATCCATCTACAGTATTACATTCCATGCTGCACTTTTTGAAACTCAACTCCTTATTTTCTCCCCACTCAGGAAAAAAATATATCTTGCGCTTATTAATTGAATAATTCTGCAGAATTAGTAAAAAAAACCAAACAAAACCTTTATTAACTTATGGTTACAAAATTACTATGCAATTTAACCCTTAATTGAAATATACAAATAGTAGGTTATGTTCAGCTGTTTGGCATTTTCGGTCAAGTGATTGGGGATTTTGGTGTCAAAATCTTTTTAACTACACCTATTTGCCCTCATAACTTCATTATGAAAATGAATGTAAAATACTTCTGTGCAATTACTCTTCCACTTCCAGCCCTCTCTTTTTTCCTGTAAATGTCAAATATATCAGCTGAAGGAATCACTGAAAAAATTTGCCTTTTGACAGTAAGTCTGTCAGCAAAAAAGCAGGCTCTGGAGAATATTCTCTTTCTCTGCAGAATATACAGCCTGAACTGCAAAACAGCAGTGTCCCTCCACCTTTATCAGCATTCTCATCCTTACCTAAAAACGAATTGTCTTTAAAGTAAAGGTGGGATTCAGCCCACCAATTTGATTCATGTCTGGGAGTGTAGGTAATCATCCACTGAAAAGTGGCCTGAAATCTCCACCGTTTTTTTCAACAGCTTATGAAAGTAACTTCCATCTGATTGATTTTCTAACAGGGAAAGTTTCCATCTCTCAATGGTTGTTCTCTAAATCATCTAGTTACCCTCACCGATTTCCTTTTTAATATCATGTCAGTTTAGACTGATTCTCTTTTGCACTCAACAGGAACAATTTCTAACACTCTTTTCACATGACATGAGGAATGATTTCACAAATGACTGGAATACTAGTTTCAACCATTAGGTTGATATGTGCTTCCCAAAAAGAGTTTGATTGAAGGAATATTGCTTTTATATTTAATATTTTTATTCAGGCCTGACAACAGAGAAGCAACTGACAGTATAAATGGTGATAACACTGTCAATTAAATTAAGATACATTATGCCTGGTTTGTCAACATTTATGATTTAAATATATCTTTGTACCTGTGGAAAGAAAAAGAGATATTAGCTAAGGCTGATTTACATAGAAGACAAAAGTCTTGTTGACAGGAAAATAACAAAAGGTATTTCTGCTCTGTTCTCCTAAAGTTAGAATAACCCCACAGAAGTCAGTTATACCACTAATGTTTGGAGCTAACTAGGTTAAAACAGGATGTGATCATTAGTTTATAAAAATCTTTTGTGGGCAAAAGAGATAGGCAAAAGAGAACGCAAAAGAGATTGTACTTTTGTAGCAATATGTTTTCAACATCGGGTATATAAAGACATAATAACATCCATAAGTTTATTTCAAAGATGCAAAAGCATAACGCTGTATTTGCCCGCTTGGCACGTGTGCAACTGCTGACATGCACGGGAGCTTTGAATACGTACAGCATCATAGCTCTGAAATTATGGGGGAATCCTTTATTCTTCAGGCATACACATTTTTAAAGATATGTATAGACTTAAGTGAAACCAAAAAAGACAGCTTTTGCAAGATTGCATTGGTGATACTAAGTTAGAAAAAGGAACCATGACTTTTGCTTAGTAGGAGCACTTTTTAATGATGAGTTTTCTTTACCTCATTGTGAGACACACATAAAACAGTGTCTTTTACTGTCTACTGCATTAATATCAGCATCATGCACAGAGGTCTGTTGTTAATATTGCAAAGATGGCATATGTTTGTGGGTAAGTAATCTGCCTGTTTACAGTGCCATTAGGAAACTGCTGACTCCACCAGTTCACGGGCTCGTTTAAAACTTTTTCTGCTTCTGACCTGCTGAGTATTTGGTATTCAACACCGTACGAGTGATTACCTGCGGCCTCCATTACACAGGCTGTTGGGTTGCTAAGGAATAATTCTCAAGAGGTTAAGAGCCTTGCAGTCACCTTGATCTCAGTGCCACTGATTATCTGTGCTAATTTTCTTCCTGGTGTTATACCGCAGCACTGACCAAATCTTATATCTGTCCCTTGATACGCAGAAGTAGGAACAATTATGGCTGTAGATGGAGAGATGTACTGGTTGCTTTCACAATATAATCTCTTCAACATATTATTACAGATGAAACATCATCATTCAACTTTAAATTTTCATACCCAGTGAGGGGCCAGCAGTCCTTATTCTGTACTGTGGGCTAGAGCTGAGTTACTACAGAAAAATGTAGTTGTCCTTCAGCCTTACTCTAACTGGTGCCAGTGAATTATTCTTCACCAGCTTCATGGTCTTCAACCTTGAAAAAGTGAATTTGTCTGGTCTTTATGCAAATTAAATAAATGTCAACTCCAGGCGAAAGGTTTCATGTGACAGGGTTTTTAAATTTAATATTTTTTCTTCAAATTGTCTGTTATCTTCTACTTAAAAACACACATTGAATATTAAGTATGGGCTTACTGAAGCTATTAATCATTCAGCTAAATAAAACCACTAGGAAGCTATGAATAGCTGTAAATAAAATAATAGATTTTATACCTGCTACTTCTTAGTTCCGTGCAGACTGGCGTGAAAGACAAAATAAGAGTTTCCATATAGTTTAGAAAAATTTTGCTAGTTTTGCGTTAAGACACAGAAACATGATCACTATACACAGTCTATTATTATTGAATGATATTTTGCATCCTCAGCCACACACAGCTAACCTGCTGCTGTGTTTTAGTCTCTCAGGGCTGTTTAATTTAGTAAGTGTTTCACATGAAATGCATCTTAGGACTTCTTTTCTCAAATAAATTACAAAAAGGGATGGAGTCATCTGCAGCTCTCATGATCTTCAACTGCAGTACTGTGCAGGCAGAGAGTACAACTTATTCTATTATTTGCAATTGGGCACTTGCATGTGAAAGAGGTGTGGCAGAGATGGGAATTTTGCCCTGACCTGCTTTGGTAGAATTCTTGACACATTCTTGAAATTATGCGCTAAAAACCCCATTTTGCTCAATGCTCAAGAGCAGAAATTACCCACAAGTCCATTCCCTGTGAAGAAAGGCTTCTTTAATATGTAGCTGATCTTTAAGGTCCTTTCCAACCTAAATCACACTATCATTATATAATCTCCCTTTATTTTCAGAGAAAGTGTTCTTCTGTGCTTTGTCCTTTCTACCGCTCTCTTGTCTACCTTTTTCATTTCTCATTTAAAGCTTCTCCTTCTTTTGTGATACTTTCTTCATGCTTCTTACCTTTACTATTCATAATTGTCCTTCTCAGGCCAGTGAAAAACTGAGAGTATATGTTACTAGGCAGAATAATAAACCCTTGTGACTGTTCCATGCAGAGCCATTTCTTCACCACAAAAGTATAAGTTTGTTGGTTTTGGGGTCTTTTTGGGTGTATGAGATAGATAAGACTTCTTTGCTATTTCTTCACCACAAAAGTAGAAAGTTGCTAATGGAATGCAAAACCAGGAAGATCAATCTGGGATTGACTTTGCTACTGACAGCTCAAAAATAATTTTCTCATGGACCTGCGCAATTTTGCATGTGTTTTTTTCCCTTGATGGTGCCTGTCTTTCCCAGATTGGTATGTATACTCCTTTCTAAATGTGAGAGGAAATGCATCCCTGTAACACTGTAATGTAATGTAATGTAAATGTAATTTAGCATTTACTTTCTTAACTTTTTACTTTTTCTCTTTTTGATGAAAATAATTTGGTGGAATCAAGGACCAGGAAGCAGTCCAATCCTTTTCATGTTTCTCTATATCAAAGTAGCTGTCTTAGCTCACCTTCTCACTTATTTCCCACTCTTCCATGTATTTAACTGTCTTCCTACTCCACTGATGATGCCATGTTAGACCAGAAAAGAAGAGGGTGTCAATTTTGGAATGCTAACTTCATTTGATCACTCAGAGAATTACACTATAACGATCTTCTAATTACAGAGCTGTCTCACTGTGTTAAGTCCTTTCGGTATGTGCTGTCAACTGTTTACACCATTCTGAGTGCCCCAGACTTCACAATTCCAAATACACAGTGATAGCTGACAACAGCACTGACAAACATAAAGTACATTGTGTGGCTCTACAAAAGAAATGGAAGGACTTTGAGAGTCAACCAATATTACCACAGAAGTTTTAATCAGTGTGTATTTTCCTATAAACTAGTTCATTCTTGTTTTTCTGTGTTTTTCCACAGTGGTTATGTCTTTGATTATGATTACTACAGAGATGATTTCTACAATCGGTATGTATGCCTATATTTTTGTACATGCTACATAATTTCTAATGCTTTTTTATGATATAATCCCATCATTTAGTTAAACAAGTAATTTCTGATTTTATGTATTATTCATTGAATTATTTCTGTTATGTATAAGAAGTCTATTTGAATATATCACGGAGAAGATTACCACCACCAAATGTATGATTACTAAACAGGTTTTTTGATTTTATCCTTCTCTAAGAGCTTTTGGGGCATCTTCTGTGCTGAACAATTTAATGGTAGTTTAATGGAGTTCTTCCAGGCTTACTTTCACTGCGATGTACAGTGGTTGCAAAATTCTTTGGTATGATATTCATGGCTTTGTCTTTTCATTCATGTGTACGAAAACATACAATGTCTCCTCAAGAATGTTCCAAGAACATTTAGACATCCAGAAGAACCCTGAGAGAAGCAAAAGCACGAGCTGAACAGCGTGTTTCTGTATGACAAAAAGAATTTGGATACCTGAGCAATCGGAGATTCTGCCTTGAGTACTCACACACAGCCTAGCTCAGCGCTGTGAAAATGTATCTACGCAGATGTAGCAGAATCCCCGCAACACAGGAGTAGCATGAAGGATCACAGAAAACCAACTTGTGATCCAGCAGTGCTGCATCTTTGCATTACAGCAGCTTGGTTTAGCACAGGACAAGTGAATTAGAGAGGAACAAAGCATTGCTCCACCAACCTTTTCTAATCTGGTATTTCTTTTATGTAAAGCAATGGATAGAAGAAAGGGAAGAATTTACACCCAGAAGTTAAGTTAGCGCGTGCTATATACCTCTCTGCTTCAGAATACAGTAGGAAAAATGTAGAAACAATATTTTCAGGTTTGTTTTCTCCTGATGTGGGTTCAATTTGAGCCACAAGTTTTGGTTTTCCATGTAAATCACCATACCCCCTTTGGACAAAGCTAAAAATAGTGAGATATAAACATATTAAATAAAAGCCACCCATGCAGTTTAATCCTCCTTAGTCCAGCCTTTGCAGTAGGAGTAGTACATGTCCTGTAAAAAGTTAATTTCCATAGGCTTTTATTTATTTTTTCCAAGGTTACAGCTCTGAATTTCATCTGTAGAACTGTATGTTTTTAAACAGAATAGTTTTTCTCATCTATGCCACAGGAATATTAAAGTTATATATCTAGTTTTTTTCCCTAATTCTGTATGTTATGGGTAGCAGAAATAATTAGCTATAATGGCTACATTTTCGACAAAAAAAAACCTTTTTGGATGTTAAGTTTTGTTTCCATGAAACTTGGTGTCTCTCTTGATAATTGTGTTGTTATGGAAAACCACTGACAGGGAAATGTATCCATAGATCTACTCAATAGTACAATTTTTTAATTTAGAGGTTTTTCAGAATTAAGACAGCAGAACTTTTATGGTAGAAAATCTGAATATGAGGTTGGCCTCATAAGGCTGGACATGCTGCTCTTCTGACAATAAAAACCATACGAGGTTAACAGTCTCTTTTAGATACAAGTTGATGGAAGAGAAAGATGAAAATCTCAATATGATAGTCATGGAAAGGAAAATCCCATGGAAATTTGGTGTATGAATTATTTATAGGAAATATAAATTAAG
This sequence comes from Callaeas wilsoni, assembly GCA_013398955.1. NCBI lineage: Eukaryota > Metazoa > Chordata > Aves > Passeriformes > Callaeidae > Callaeas > Callaeas wilsoni. The sequence goes on along the minus strand of VWPU01016959.1, from coordinate 135,367 downwards.
AAATATAGTCATGATTCTTTGAATTTTTGAACTTCTGAACTTTCAGAATTTCTATGTTTTAACCCAAACCATAGATCTTGTTTTCTAATACTCCAACCAATTAATTCTATTAATTTTCCAGCCTTCCTAAAGGGAGAATATGTCTTTCTTACCTTGACTAAAGCAGTGATGGGGTCAAAAAAGGGTGTGAGGAATGGATAATTCTTTAAAATAAAATCTATATGAAGACACATCTGCAAGATCAGAACTGCAAATTTAGAAGGGGGACTGAAAGAAAAGGCATAGTTGTATGCACATTAGTGATTATTGGGGCAAAGAGTTGCTTTGAAACTGAGCATTTCTCTTCATCATTTCTCATGTTACAAGCACAAGGAAAACAGACACAGTACTTCAAAACTGTAGATGGAAGCATTGTTTTCTAAAAGAAAGCATATTATTGGAATATACAGAACGTGATAAAACAAAATACCAAGCCCAAAAGCTTTGCATAATTTCATAAAAAAAAGTAGGGATAGATAACAGTCACTTAGATAACAGTTCTTTTCTATATTTTGACAAAAGGAAGCATAGTTTCACATTTCACTATATTATCTAAGCAGAAACTCTTGGAAGCTAAAATAAATCACCTTTGGACTAATAATCACATAATGAACTTTGGCATGACAGCTTATGGCGCTTCGGAAACATTTTTTTCCAGTAACATCAAAAAGGAGTTTGTGAGCAACCTGCAGATCATTTAATATGATAAATGATGAGGGACAATAAACACTAATATTTATGTTAAAAGTCGAAAAAATGGTTTAGTGTTCATCTTCACACACAATTCTTTAGTTATGCTCACAAGGGCTAGAAACTGCGCATTTGTGGGAATATTTGAGGCCATGGAGTTCACAGTGTGTGACAGGATCTCTGTGACACATCTTGTAGACAGCTATGGAAAAGGAGGGAGATGGTTACATTGTCTGTAGGATTACAGTACAGACAGAAGTGTGGCTTCAGTTAAGCACTAGGGATGTACTTGCCAGGAAATGGGTTAGAAGATTTAAGTTTGACTCTGCTTCCTGTTCAGCATACTGTTAGATGCTGTGGTGAGTGAATTACTGTTTCTTGTGTGTCTGTTTCCAAATGTGTATCTATCTGCCCAGCTGGGTGACAGTACTCACAACTGTGAAAATTAAACATGCAGTTATAAATTTCCATAATTACTAGTTGCAAGTAAATTTGAGAATATTTTATGAGGATGTTGCTTATCCCTCTCCTTCAGACTCTGAACTGAAAATCTTAATTTTCTGAACTTTCTTCTCCTGACCTATCATGTCCAGAACCCATAGCTTTTATGTTCCAAATATATCTGTAGCTTTGATTATCATGTCTACTGCCTTTTTTTCCCTCTACATGTGTTAGTTACCTGCTATTGATAACTGTATTTTTAGGATTAGGCTATTCTGTTTGGGAACAAAAGTCCTTTTTTGTCATAGAGTATCTTTTATTGACTGTAGTGGTAAAAGTCTGAATATCTGTCTGCTACAGTGGTTTTGGTTTGAACTTTTTTTTTTTTTATATTAAGCATGCTTGGGTATTTTAGTGTTTCTACACCAATTCATTCTTCAATAAAGAGAACATATGCAAAGACTCTTGTTATTTCACAAACTGCAGGATATTTCTTTATGGCGATGGTTGTCTTCAGGACAGTTCTCTTTTGTACTTTACTTTTACATCTTTAAGGATAGCAGATACAAAACTAGAATTTAAGCCATGCATGTAATAAAGGAGCTGAAATGGCACAACAAAATGCACTGCTGTTGGCTGTGAGCAACGAAATTGTGTGGACCTGTGGAAAGCAAGTTATGGATTTTCCATACAGCAAATAGCAGAGTCCCATAACACATCCTTCATTTAAATGACACACAAAAAATCTGAGCTGGTCTGTGCACCGGTGTGTGACTGAAATCTGAATAAGGCACTTAATGTGCATAGGTCCTTGAAATGTAATTTGACTTGATATAAAGTGATTACGGTTTCAAAGGGTAATTTTCTCAAAGATAACATGCAAATTTAGTTGACAGAGCTCCCACAACATGAAATCACAGAGGGTTTTATGGAGTCCAGCTGACTTAATCTTTTCTAGGTTGTTTGATTACCATGGCCGTGTCCCCCCACCGCCCCGTGCAGTGATTCCACTCAAACGTCCTCGTGTGGCTGTGACAACAACTCGTAGAGGCAAAGGGGTTTTCTCCGTGAAAGGAGCATCACGATCCACTTCAAGTGGGGCTTCTTCCTCAGGATCCAAATGTGAGTTGCTCATATCAGTTGAATATTACTGAAACAACGATCCTAGCAATTTCTGCAAACAGACAGCTTCCGCTATATAGCCCGATTGCAGTCATTTCCCACCCTAAATCTCTATCTTGAAAAACTGGCTCGATTACCAAAGCTTCCAGGCCTTTCCTGCAAGTCAAGGAATGTCAACAATGTCATTGATGACATTTTTTAAGGAAATCCTTTCAACATTTGATCTGCTCCCTTGGCCTCAGGAAAAGCCTTATTTAAAATCTCCTCCCAACCTGACTGCTCATACACCATGAGATCTTGTGAACAGCTGGTAATTAAAAAAAAGCATGGTAATCATGTTATAGACAGACAGAGGCACACTGATTTCTGTGGAGACTTGAGGGTTGTATGTAAGCTGGTGGGAGTTTACTGGGGGTGGCCAGGGGAGGTTGGGTTACTTGTGCTTTTTTTTAACTGGATTCCTTTGAGTGTAGAAAGAGGCAAAGTGTCTTTGTTTTAAAGGAAGTTCAAGACAGGATTGGCAACTTGGTCTTATTTAACCTGTCTTTAATGAGTCGCCCCTAGAAGAGCTGATGAACAATAGGCATTCCCTCTTCCAAGCTCACTAAGCTCCCCACTCCCTAGTATGTCCTGGGAACTTCATCTTCCTCTTCGTGCATCTTTCAGCACCCACCCGTCTTCCCCTGCCCCTTATGTGGAGTGATACTGTCCTTGGAAGCGTCACTGGAAGAGGAAGAGAAAGATCAGGTAGGGATCAGATATTAGAAAGAATGAAGGAACTTCAATAAGAAGTCTTTTGCAGTACTAGGGTGGCCAGCAAAACATCATGCTGTCTTACCATGACATAAGTGAATCCATCAACAGAACATCTTTCTGCCAGAGGAGTTGATTATGGCATCAACAGGACCCAGCTATATACTCTGTTTGAATAACATATTCAAATCTCACATGCTAGTATCTAACAAAGAAGATGGATCTCTAGTGAGCCCATTAGGATCCGTTCTTGATCCTATTGTATCACTTGATGATATCAGAGACTTTGAAGGAAAACATGTAATAAACATGTAAATGCATGTGATTGAAAAAATGGACATGTGATAAACACAGATAAAGATAATGATGTACGCTCAGGAACAAGGAGCTCAAGACATTCCTTGGAAAGGATGATGTTCTGACAGAGGGGCCCCATTGCCTGCATGGTTAAATCACTCACAAGTCTCCAGAGAATGAATGGGCTGGATGTCCATTACCACTAACAGGAGCTTTGATGTCTAACTCACAAGAAGACATCTAAATTTAGGTGTCATATTGTGAAGTTCACTCAGACCCTAAGAGGATGTCTGGGTGTAACAACACTTCCTTTGTTCTCTGGGGGACGAACATGAGTCTAGACATTTTCATACACACCTTGAAATAGCTCTTTTCTCAACACTTTAAGTAATTAATTATGTTTTCTTCTGTTATTTTAAAAGAAAAGATGCATCTCAAGATCTTCACTTTAGAAAACTTAGAACTTAAATTATTATTATTTTGTTAGTCCTTTTCAGTCCTTGGGTTTTTCTTTGGGTTTTCACACAGTGAATCAAAGCTTTAGTTAGACCTCATTTGTTCATCATTTTCTGTTGTCTTATCTATATGAATAGTTAGTAGCATCAGTGCATTCAAATCACTAATTGTCCTAAAGTATACACTAATAAGAATGGGCTTTTTTGACTCACTTTGCCATGAAAAGAGAGTTTATTTTCAGATAAGTTTTTAAAATCTTTTTCTCATTGTCCGGAACAAGAATAACTATAAAATTCTTCTAGAGAGCTGAGGATCTTAGCATTAGTATCCCAACAGATCTCAAGAAAAGCTCTCACCCAGAAATCTGAATTTCTATTGCAGTAAATGAGACAGAGAATATTACATTAACATATAGATATTTGATCCTCAGAACTACTGCAGAATTTGCTTTATTTCTTCTGCATTTCAAAAAACGCTTTATAATACTGTGTTAGGACTTAAGTAATACATAGCATAAATTATAGGATTCAACCTTAGTCCAAGTATTCACAGGCACTTGCTATAAGATTTCCAAAGCACTGCCTGCAAAATATGGCAAATATCGCAGAACCTGTAAATTATTTAATGTAAGTGCAATCAGGAGTTTCCAGATCCAAACAGACAATGTTATGCCCCAGTGGAGGGGCATAACAATGTATTCAGGTGTGATCTGAATTCTAAAAGTGTCAGCTGTAGAGCTCCAGGTGACAAGATCTTCTTTGGATCCAGCTCTTTAACTGAAGGGAAAGCTGCAAAATGCATCACTAGAAACATGGGCTGACATTTTGGCCTTTGTTAAGTTTCTAGCCTCAAATCATTGCAATGGCAATTGGAACACAAATGCAGAGACTTTTTATGATGGTGAAATAAATTGCACAAAATATTCTTTCTGCATGAAGCACATCTTTAAAAGGAGTCAGACACACAGTATACAGATTTTCATGCCTAATTTTCCCATAGAATTACTTCAATTACATCAAGTCCAGTCAACCCATTGTAAATGTAGAAACATGACTTTGTTGACTTGGACAGGAATGTAATCAGCTTATTGTAAGACCTTTATCAGAGAAATAGCGGAGCCATTCCCTTAGAGGCTTCAATTTGGAAAGTAGAGAAGGTATGTTTTGCAAATTCCTTTGCCGTTTTCTTGGAAAAGTTGGTTATATTGAATTGTGGGAGGAAGCAATTTAACATTTTGTATCACCTTAGTCTACACTGCTAATCTGAACCCCTTAAACTAATGCACTCTTGATTCTAATTGTAGTTTATTGTTAGTTAAATAAAGGATTTCTTCAATAAGGAGAAACATAGTTCGTGGGAAGGAAGCTATTTTGAGTTTTAATGAAATGTAAGACCATAAAACAGCTTAATTGCAAGTTTAGAATTACAAATGTCAAAACTGTATTGCTTATGCTTGAAAGATTTCACCCTCAAATAGCAAAACTCTCATGAGGTCACTTCTCCTAAGAGACTTTTCAGATGTAAGTAGAAATCTCATTGATATAACTGTTCACACTCAGACTGGACTCAGAAAAGGAATCCATACGTGTCATATTAAAGGTCAGAACACGGGAAACCCCTAAGCGAAATTACTAGGATCAAAAAGACTCACTTCTGAAAAACAGAAATCCAAAGGCAGAAGTTTATTGTTGCTCAAAGATATTACAAAAAAATAGTACCAAAAATGCTTTGCTCATTGATGAGTACATCTGCAAAAATATCTGCCAGCACAGTAAACTCCTATTTGACCAAAAAGTGACAATATGTGTTTTAGATTTGCTTCCAAGACAAAAAATACTTTAGGAAGATTTGATTTCTTTCTTAAATCCATAATTTTTCCAGGAACAATTACCAATATTTTGTTTTCTTTTTAACTCCAAAGACTAGAAAAACATAAATCACCATTTCCAAATTACCGGAAATAACTCATAAAATTAAACATGTTGGAGGGAAAATCACAAATAGTAGTTCATCATGTTAATGGTATGAAGCAGTACATTCAAATTGCGATTTAGAACTGGGAAAAGCTCACTTTTTATTACAATGTAGAAATTGAAGCTCTCAGAGTATGCACCTTCATTTTACACATCTGAAATCAGGAGGAAAATATTAATCAAATCTTTTATACTCTGTGTGCTTGAAATAAGTAGACACTTAAGATGTTAAAATATGTATTTAATTATGTCTTTAAATGAATTAATTTTGACTCATAGAGTTTATATTTAGCTTCATCAGCTGATCCATTTTTAATGATATCTAAAGTAATAAAATATGATAAAATATTTTATATTAAACATGACAAACTCAGATAAAAATACATGACACTTCTTTCTAAAGAAATCTGAATCACACTTTGTGGATGAGTCAATTTTCAGTTAAAGCAAAAAATATTTCTCAAATATACCTGTAGTTCAACAGTAGCACTTTCATTTTTAAAAATGTGATTGCCCTTAATTCTATATCCCTTGTCATGCACAGGATGTGGCTTGTCTCCTTTGGTGTTAGATGCTTAAATGAAAGATGCATTCTGGAAGGCCACAAAGGGCTGGAAAGGGTCACTGAATCAAATTCCTTACTCTTAGAAGTAGTGGGCATCATCTAATCCTTTAAGATACATCTTAAAAGTAGTTAGGGTTTGGTTTTTTTCAGTTTCTTCTAATTTCCAGCTTAGTTTGTTTCTCATTTGTTCATATTCTTTTTAAGTGCTAACACTGCCTTAGCGTAAAAGTGTTATTTCTTTTTACCTTTTCTTTTGTCTTCAGCAAACAAGAAAAATGCTTCTGTCACACTAAAGACTTTCCAATTTTATGGTCATCTTCACAGCTGTTCTCCATATGTACCTGCTAGAATTCAGTGGTCCAGCCTGTACTCACCAGGTCCTCATACAAAGACATTACACTTCTCCATCTTTAGCAATAGATCATTTGATGCATCCTAGCACTGCATTTTCCTTCTCATGGCTGCATATAGTGATAGCATATTATCAACCCAAGGATAATTCTGCCACTGTCTTTTTTGGCTAATGAGCCTTGGTGCTGAGAGTGGGACTTCTGCTGTTAAGTGTAGGGGTTTTTTTCAGTGCAATTGCATCTCATCATTTTTTCTAATGTAACATTCCTTAAAATCACCTGACCTCTTCTTCCATTCCAGTTTATTCTGAATATCTTTCAATTTCATGTCATCAGCAAATTTCACCTGTTTATTTATGGTTTTGCATCAGAATTGTCCAAGATATTTAGCCATTTTGGTGCCAGCGCTTGAGAAATTTCATTAGTAATTTCTCTCTCTTTCAATATGTGCATCTCTGTCACCTACTGGCCTTTGCTTATCTGCTAATTGGGAAAAAATTCCCAAATAGTAAGTTACTTTCTTTTCCTATTCTATTGCTCAAAAGCAGATGAACAGATATTTTGGACACATGTAGCTCTGGTGTCACATTTACCAACAGCTTTATTTCTTGCCTAAGATCAATTTTAAAAAATCCGTGATATTTTAAAGGAGAATTTATATACTCAAAGCAGGACACCTGGAGCACAGAATTTATAATATTTACATTTTGTCTTTGTCATAATACTGCTTAAAAAGCCTGAAGTTCAAGTGCTATTCCACTGAATGGTTGAATTTGGAAGGGACTTCTGGAACTCCTCTGGTGCAAGTGTCCTGCAAAGCAAATTTCCCAGGACAGTGTCTGACTACACTCTTGGGGAAAAAAAAAATTAAATTCTTGTGTTTAGATGAAATTTCACATGCTTTGATTTATGCCAAAGATCTTTAGTGTGTCAATGGGGTCTACTGAGAAGAGTCTGGCTTTGTCTTCTTCATTCCCTTTTGTACTGGGCAGCCCAGAGGTGGATGCAGTACTCCAGATGTGGCCTCACAAGTTCTAGGTAGAGTCCTGTGCTGGGTTAGACTGGGACAGTCAATTTTCTTCACAGTAGCTACTGTGGGGCTGTGTTGTGAATTTGTGCTGGAAACAGTGTTGATGACACAGGGATGTTTCAGTTACTGCTGAGCTTACACAGAGTCAAGTCCTTCCCTGCTTCAGCCCACCCCACCAGTGAGCAGGCTGGTGCTGCACAAGGAACTGGGAGGGGACACACCTGGGACAGCCGACCCCAGATGGCCAAGGGGATGTTCCAGACCTGGTATCATCTTCAACAATAAATTAGGGAGAAGGTTGGCCAGGGCTTGCTCAGGGCATATGTCAGTTGGTGTCTTCATTTGCATCGCTTTTATTTCTTGGACTTTGTTTCTTCATTGTTTTCATGACTATTATTATTATTAATATTATTACTATTACTATTATTATCATCATCATCATTATATTGTATTTCAGTTAATAAACTGTTCTCATGACCTCTGAGTTTTCTCACTTTTACCCTCTTTATTTTCTTCCTCCCATCCTTCTGAGTGTTGGAGGGAAGTGAGCAATTGTGTGGTGCTTAGTTGCTGGATGCAGTTAAACTGTGACAAGGAAAAGATCTGGCTTATGCTCAACTTATTTTTCATCAGGATCCTTCATAATCTGTCTTTGGTAGTTGCTGCTTACTATAGAAATACCCCCTACACAATAATTGAGAGTGGAATTTCTCTAGGAGAATAATTTTGAAGACTTTTACAATCCTCTGCAAGGTAAAACAATAAGTAGTTCAAATAATTACACCATCACAATGTTGGAAACAGAGTGAAAGTTTGGAACTTGTGCAGATTGGTTGAGATTTTTTTCCCTTTTTTCTTTCAGTCCTTTTTTAGTGATAACTTGAAGCAATTGACTCTGTGAGTCACAGAATCATTTAGATTGGAAAAGATCTCCAAGATTGTCCAGTTCAGTCTTTAATTGATCACCAGCTTGTCAACTAGACCGTAGCACTAAATGTCACAGACAGTGATTTCTTGAACACCTCCAGGGATGGTGATTTCACTACCTCTCTGGGCAGTCAATTCCAATGTTTAACAACCATTTCCATAAAGAAATTACTCTTAATATCCACCTGCTTCCCAGGTGCATCTTGGGGCTGTGTCCTCTTGCCCTATCACTAGTTATCTGGAAGAAGTGGACACCTCCCACCTAGCTACAACCTCCTTTCAGTTTATAGAGAGTGATAAGGTCTCCCTTGAGCCTCCTTTTCTCCAGGCTAAACAACTCCAACTCCCTCAGACACTTCTCATATGAATTACCTTCTAGACCTTTCACCAGTCTTATTGCCTTCATTGCCCTTCTCTGGACACTCTCCAGCACCTGAGTCTTTCTTCAATTGATGTGCTCAGAGCTGGACACAGCACTCAAGGTGTCTCACCAGTGCCGAGTACTGAGGGACAGTGACTGCCCTGGTCCTGCTGGCCACGCTATTGCTGGTACAGGCCAGGATGCCATTGGCCATCTTGGCCACCTGCGCACACCCTGGCTTCCATTCAGTCATCTGTTGCCCAGCACCCCCTTGTCCTTTTCCACTGGGGTTTGCTCCTTGAATCCTCATTGTTGTCTTGTTCCTTCTGGTGCCATCTTCTTCCCAGCCCAGTTTTTCCAGAGACACCACATGGAAGCCCCTGTGCAGCAGACCTGAGTTGAACAGCAGCCCTATGCATGTGCTTGTTTCCATCTCAAACTCAGATGTGCAAATGTTTTCTGCTTTGCATAGTAGACTGGAAATAAATACCATTAGGTCCTTGCAGTGTCAGTTCTGAGTCTCACCTTTTTTGGGCTTGACCAGCCTGCAGTTCGCCAGCCAAGGGAGTATCCCTGACACAACAGCTTGGCTGCACGGAGTGTGCTGCCAGCAGGCTTCATGGTGGGCTGCTGCCAACACTTAGCATTCCCTGTTGGAGCAATTCACACCATTTCACTCTGGATTCTGAGCTACCTTGCTACTCCGACATGGACCTGGGGAATCAGTACTGTCCCTGGGGAATCAGTAACCTTCTAAATATATAGTTGTCAGAATCTTAACATTTTGTTTCTGATCTGTGAGCTTGGAGAGTGACTTGTTATTTCTCTAAGAACATTTTAAACCTTCACTCTATAAATACACAAAATAATTCCATCAAATACGGTATAGTATATGAGTCTAGCACAAAGGTTAGTTTTATGTTTTTGTCTTTAAGTCCTTCTGTTCATTCAATGTGAGATCAGAGGTTTCAGCCTATGATACTGTGAGATAACGCAATTTCTCAATATGAGCATGATTAAACAAGTGCATTACTGCATATAGCAACCTACTGCCTTTAGCTGACATGTTATACTCTAATGCCCATGGCCCAAACTCTAAGAAAAAAATCTTTGGTTTCAACCTCAGTGAATATGCTACAAGTTTGGAATAAGGCTAATTTGAAGCAAACACATAGTTATCAACTACCAGTGAAGCAGGCAATAGCTTGTCTTCACACTTCATCATCAAATTGGCTGCCCAATACAAATTACCATGAGACACTGTGATAACAGACATGGCCAAGGATAAATGTACAGGACTGATGTAGCAAGATGCAGCCAAAAGACACTTTTGACAGAAAGGAAACATGTTCTTCTTCATGGCAGAACATCTCTTTTCCCAGGCTCAATAAGGACCCTCCTGTTGTGCGTATCCATGCTCTTGATACACCAAAGCCAATGCTCATCCTCCTACAGCAGTGGTGGAGGCGTAACACAGTTCAGTGCTCTTCCACTGCCAGTCCCTCACGGTGATGGTCCATTTGTTCCTAGAAGAGTTGTGAGAGTGACAGTTCTGTTGCCCACTCTGGCCCTTTATAAATGGCTTTATTCTCCCATGCTAGCACGGAGTTGCCATTTTCTCCTCATGACCTTTTCCACTTGATATCCTAGCACAAATAGGGCAAGTGAATTTGATTGGACCACTTTCTGAGCATAAAACACATGTTCTGATAATGCCAAAATAATAAGGTAATTTATGAGGGCTGCAGCGCTCTTTCTTTTGAAGCCAAAACACCTCCAAAGCAGTTACTCTTTCTTAGGGTAGACAATGGTAGTGCAATAATAAAAAAAAATTATGAGTAAAACAGTGCAACAAAGATTTGGAAACTTCAGCTAATAGTTTCTAGGTGGCGCCTCCATGTCCTTGGATGTGATCACAAAATGAAATATTTTCATATGTTGTCCATAGCTGGAAAAAGTACAAGAAATTGCCGACTGAAACTGAACTGAAAGCTTTTAAAGTAACTGAACTTGACACCTCTTGCAATGAGTTTTTGACTGGAAAATAACCTTGCATTCCTGACTGCTCTAGCACTTATATTACCATTCACTCTTGCTGAGGAATATATACTGCTACTGTAAGGGATCTTTTTATTATTGTCAGTATTATTACAAAATAGTCCAGCAAAATAACATTGCAAGATTGTGACCTGTCTATCATATTTGAATTATTCTTTCACTGTAGGCTGTTTTTAAGTAAAAGTTCCTTGGATTTATGAAGAATACTTTTGAGATGTTTTTCCTGAAAAGATTATTACAGAGCAACACACCTTACATGAACTCTTGCCATTAAGGCTTAGAATCCTGTGGTTTTCTAGGATTCAGCATTTTTAACTAACAATGTTCATTTTAAAAGCTAAATCTCTCAAAATATTGACAAAAATGAGGGAGTAGAATTTCTACTAGATAGAAAAGAAAAAAAGAACATGTTTTGCTTGGGGGGGATGTTACCACAAATATAGTTCATTTCATGTTTTGCATTTTGCTCTCTTTCCACAGTGAAATCAGATGAGTTGCAAACAATCAAGAAAGAATTAACTCAAATCAAAACAAAAATTGACTCCTTGCTAGGGAGACTGGAAAAGATTGAAAAGCAGCAAAAAGCCGAAGCAGGTAGGTAAAAGCCATTTTTAGTGAAATGAATTAAATTAGAACCTCATTACCAGTCAAGCAGCCAGACCAAAGAGAATGGATGCTTTCTGAAATTTTGGTACTTAATGGAGGCCTGAAGCAAGGTAAATTAACTCTCAGGTAGAACTACTAGGAGGATAGATTAATATTCTTCACAGAACATGCATCATCATTTAAGAATTGTTTTTTATGTTGTAGTAAGAAAAAATAATCTTTCATGATGTTCTGGAAACAAAACAACACTAAAAAACTGACTGAATAGAATTAAGCTAGAGGTTTTTGACCATGGGAATGCTTGTGCCAGGTGCATTAAGGATTGATAGATGGTGTATATTAAGAATTATCGCCTGGGCAATAGGCAGTAGGCAATAGTCACAAGTTGAAACAATGAAAAAAATTCTGTTTGATATAAGGAAAAGAGATGCAGCTAAGCAGTATAGTGAGTTGACCAGAGAGACTAGAGTGGCTCCATCCTTGGAAACATTCAAAACTCATTGGGCTCAGGACCCAGGGACCTGGGCCAAAATCTGAGTTTGTCCCTGATTTGAAGAGGGATTGGACTTGGAGAGCTCAGAGATACTTTCCAGCCTCAGCTATTGAGTGAAGCTCTGGCCTCTTCATAAAACTGGTTACACTTCCACTTTAGCTTTTTTCTGGCTTAAAAGGTTTTGGTTTTTGGCAAACCTTGGGAATGAAAAAAAATCCAACACTACTTTATAATTTAATCAAGAGCTTTATTACTGTCATTGCAGTGTTCATTTTGTTAGATGAATGATCTCACCTGGCAGCACTTTAATGTCATCCTGAGAGATACAAGGTTGTATTTTCATTATGGTATATATAAAAAACAATCTCAGTTCTTCTGCCTGTCTATGGTATTTTCTTTGCTATTTCCTTATGGACCACATGGTATATATTTTTACAGGAGCTTTGTACAAGTGAGTTGATTTTGTGAGATTCAGCAGGGAAATGGAAGCCTTATCTCATGAAAAACTCAATTTTTTTTTTCACCCCTCCATTCTCTGATAAAACCTTTTTATTAATTTTGTGTGAAGTGCGTAAAAGAAATTCTGCCTCAGAACCCACAGCTGCCTGGGTGTCTGGACAGTAGTCAGTTACATGAAGCCAAAAACCCATCAGGACACATAAAAAGAATTCCATCAAAGCTGTCTAAAACATTACTGGGAATTAGCAGTTGAGAGTTACAAACCTTACACAGTCAAAATAGGAATTTAGATCTGGATCCCTCCTGTTCCCAAATAACTTTAAAAAACAACTCAAAACAGTCTTTGAAAAATCACATACCTTTTATTTACAATCTTTTGCTAAGTTGACAGACAAGGACCAGTCCCCCAGCTGTTACAGTTTATCTCACAAAGTTGAGGACTTTTTTCAAGTCTAAGGTAAACCATTAGTAGAGAGTGTGATTACCTCTTTCAGGAGAACTGTGCACAATATGTATTCATTAGATTCTATTTTGTACTTTATGCAAGTTGGATAAAAGTTGGTATAATCAGTGAAGATGTAATTGCAAGGTACTCCATTGAATCACTTGTGCACTGAATTACTCTGAGACCATGCATTCCTGCCTCGTGGAGCTTTTATAAAAGATCCATTACCATGCAAAACAATCTGCAGATCATTGTACTTTGATATCCAATTTTCACTTTTGCTAAAGGACTGTAGTAATCTCGTTTAAATAGAAATCAGCTCAAAGAGGAAAATGTTGATTCGTATTGAATCATAGTCTTATGCTTTCTGAAGACAAGAAATGAATATCTATAGAAATTTTAAAAAAGTTTTCAAAATATTGATGTTTTAAAACATCAGGTGCAGAACTCATCCCTCATATTCTTTGCCTCTCATTGAAGGGTGTGAGGAGAAAAACACCTCAAAGATACCAATAACCATGGAACCGTATTTGTTTCCTGAGCTGATAAGGAGGGTTATGCAGCCTGAGTGATTAGTCTGCAGATCCAGAAAGATTTGTGTAAGTTTCATCAGTAGCTGAACTATTGCATTTAGAGTGTCAGATGGGAGATGATGAGATGATTTTGTTCCTTCTCTATGGTTTGGCAATATCATTTCTTACTTCCTCTGCCAGAAGCTGTGGCCTCACAAAGACTGGGATCAAAAAGAGGATCTGTGTCTCATTTACAGAAAACAAAAATCAAGCCTTCATCTTGCTCTTTTAGTTTTCTAATTTTGACTTGCTCTCCTGAAGAATATTTAATTTTTAATCCTAAAAGCTATTACATCTGGAGGAATGTGATGTTACAGGCTGGACAACCTCAATTCATACATTGGTTACTGCTCTACAGCTGCATGAAAACTATCCTTACAGTAACAGCTGATGTTCTGGCTTTTTCTATTATCGACCCCTAACCTTTCCAATAGGGGGAATATAGAAAATAGGATTTCTTGTACATAGGAAAACTGTATAAATAGCTCCTCTGTTTGCAAAAATCTGAACCGGGAAGCTGGGAATAAGATGTTCTGACGTGAAAAAAAAAAATTGTTAGAGAATATTCTTCCTGTAATATTAGAGATTAGGCTCTAATTAGGGTGAAAGTTAGGTACTTAAGTTTAGCTTCTCAGAAGAACCCAAAAGACATGGGTACTGAGATGGTATTTTAGCCTCCTCTGAAGAACCCAGTCTATGTTCTCATTAAGACAATTAAATAAGTGACCTAATTTTTTAGCAGCTGCATCTTAGAAGGTTTCCCATTTGAATGTATTGTCTATCAGTTCAGCAACCTTGTTTTTAAAAGCCTTAACCAAATTGATTCAATTGTTATTGCCAGAGCTGAGTGATCTCAGAAGTGACTTAAGACAGGAAGTGGTATGGCCAGACAGAGAAGGCGTAGGTGATTCAATCCACATTTCCTTCTGCAGTAAGGCAGGTGACACAGTCACTTACAACTAGCATGGCATGGAGCACCTTACCAACAGAAGATGAAGCTCCATAGGCTGAATTTTTTGCTAATACATGTGACTATAGTACTGTTGAAGCAGCTCCCTAAGATGACTTCATATTCTTTAAATCTAAGAATCTTTCTGAAGACATTAAGGTGACTGAGGGAGGAAAGCTTAATTTTTCTGTTTCTTCAGTAAGTGAAGTTGAAAATGAGGAACTAAAGACTAATGAAGACTAAAGAGATGAATGTAAGTGGCAAAATAAATGTGCAAAGTCAAAAGGTAAAACAAATGTCTTGGTTTAAGACTATGGAACAGAAAAATGCAATCAGATTTGAATAGTATGTGTAGCTGGTAATAATTTATGATAGAATAATAATATGCTTATAGAGCTTCAAAAATTTAGAGCTTCAAGGCAAGCCTTGATTCATGCTTTTTCAACAAGATAGGTAATGAACCACTAGTGTCACAGAACAGTCAGTCTTACAAAGGGAAAAATGTTTTGTTCTAGAAATTGTCATTGATCACCCTCAGTCTGAAAAGACATTGTTTTTCTAGCTGCATGCAACCAATCCTCTGGCCCGATTCACTTTGAGTACATAAAGTTTTTCATATAAGTTCCTGATGTGCAGAGGAATAAGACTCTGATTCCTCCAAACATTCTTCTCGCCAGTCTGTCTCTGTCATTCTTCCATCAATCCTCCTATGGGTTTCTGCTGTTTGGACGAAGTTCTTCAGCATATCCAGGAGTTTCACAATATCTAGTCACAGCAATGCAGCTACCCGCATGAAGTGAACAGAACAGATTCTTCAGGCCTCCTCAAAATGGTTTTTCTTTTCACCACCTGGCAGAAAATGTAGGTAGCCAATGTTTGGTTGATTGGAGGGAGACATTCTCCAGTTACTTCAGCACATTATACCAATGAGGAGTGACTGATACTTTACTCTATAGAAAACATGTTTCCCTGTCTAAAAAGATTTGTTGATTACCTGTATGGCTGTTGAGATATATTCACAGTAAGTTCACACAAATTCTTGTTCATTTATTGGCAATTAAACAGCCTTCTGCTTCTCATAGTGTAGATATTCATGTACTTTACATTGGCTGCACATGAATAAATATCTGGTGGCTATGTCAACTGGATTCCAAGGCAAAGTCAAGTACAGAAAATCAAAAAGCTGGATCTATTGGTAAATCAAGATTTCATCCACTGCATGGCATAGATGGCCTAGATGAACATATTGATATTGTGATTTATTTATGCACTAATTTTTGAAAAAAGAAGTTTTCCATTATATTTGCCAGGTAGACATTATCACACAGAATTTTACAAAGCTAACACATCTGGAGAAGGAAGCTTAGGTTTCTTCTGCAGAGCACTTTTCCTTTGCCACCAATAGGAAAGGTTACTGAATCTCTATAGAGTATGTTTTCCTTGCAGAAGCCCAAAAGAAACAAATGGAAGATAATGCTGATTTGATTCAAGAGGAATGCATATCAGAGAATGCAGATAACTCTACGGAAGAGCCAATTGAAGGAGGGCCAGATGCAGATGGGGATGGAGAAGATATGACTGATGGGATAGAGGAGGATTTTGATGAGGATGGCAGCAATGAGCTGGTAAGGAATAATCATGACATACCTGTCTATATGGTTCCTACAAGTAACCACTGAGAACCAACAGTCTGGATTAACAAAATAAGCTCACAGCAGCACTGTGATGTTCTGTAACTAGTGCCTAGACCTATACACTTCATACACATATCAATTAAGCATAGGAACCACTGAGGAGAAACAAGAAAAATATATTTTATTGCATTTGATGATTTTAGAAAGGAAATAAAATATAGTTTAAATTGGTTTACAATTATTATTCTACATACATAAAAATGCACACATACGTAGTGTGCTATTTTTTCTTTTCCTTTTTTTACTGCTGCATTTCAAAATTAAATAATATTCTAAAATGGTGAAATTTTTATTAGTAAACATGGGCTTCCCGAGTCCCAAGTCTCTGTCTTCCATGTATATGCTCTGCAGGCTGTATTGGCAGATGCAGATTTTTTTGATGGAATGATTTTTCCTTAAGACATGTTTGGCTAAGAAAGGTTTGGGTTTTCAGCCTGAGCTTGCATCTTTCATGAAATACCCATTATGGTGCTGAACTCCTAAGTTCTTCTAGAGCAACATTAAAAAATATTTGGAAAGTCAGATTTATACCTTTCTATGCATTCCTAATGGAACAGTCACATTGGTTTAGCCTCTACAATACTCTCCCTCCCTTCCTGGTTTTCTTCTTCTGCTTTGAGATGAAAGCACTTTTGTTGCTCATTGTCATTGCTTGCATTTAAAAAATATTTAATCATGTGTGTACAGTAAAAATCTTTCCATGAAGCAGAAGAAGTCAGTTAGCAAGGGACCCAGCAGAATCAACAGCATGTCTGGAGTAATGGGGCATGTGAATAATCAGTGGTTTGTACTGCTTACTGCAAATGCAATTTAAACGTTCTTGTAATTTTCAGGTTTGTGTCCCTTTAGCCAGCACAAGACCCTTTTGAATTTCTATATCCTGAATAGCATTATTCCCAGAAGAAGATACTACAACCTGAATTCCCTCATCTTTTTACATGCAATGTAGAGCAGATGACATTCTCTCTTTTTCTTAAAGAGACAGATTCTCCTCTTCAGATGTGAGAGATGTCTGTAAGAAGCAGTCACTTCTTCTTCACAGAATTTGTAGGGAGTTGACATTTTGTAATTAATAAATACTTGTAAATATAATCTCCCACCATGGCTAATACCTGACCAGCTGAAGTGATTTTAGCAATAGGGGTGACCACAGCTTAACAAGAATGGTGTGTTTTGCACTAATTAAGCAGCAGACTCCCTATTACAGACAACTAAGTGGGGATAACATACAGTGCATTAGACTCTGATTGCTCAATGCTGTCATTTCACTCTGTGGATATGACATACTTAGCATATATCCACACTATATAATGACACAAAAAGTAGAAGAATTTTTTTCATCTATCAAAGGCCTCAGCAGGAAAGGCTCTATAAAGCAAGCAGCACAGGAAGACTTCATTAGCAGTGAAAGACTGGAACTGGCACAGCCACATTTGCACACCGCTTCTTCCAAGTTAAAAGGCCTTTCCAAGATTCATGTTATGGAATTAGTTGAAGTGCAGTGTGTTGCAGACACAGCTCCAAAGACAGCTCAGAGGTCTGACATACGCATCTAAGGCATGGTGGGGAACCAGCTCCAGTTTCTCTGCATGTCATCACTGAGTGAGTGCATGAGTGCTGGGAGGAGGTGGCTCACTGCACGTCCAGAATGGTGTCCTCTGCATTGCATCCTGGCATGACTGGCATCCCCCCCATCCCAACCTGATGGTAGCAAGGAAAGGCCAAGGAAGAGGATTTATGTGCATCATCTGTGTCAGGTGCAGCCTGGTGCAATGCAGGGCAGTGGAGCCAGTCTGACTCATGTGTTGCACCTTCTCGAAGGCTGGGACCCTCTAGCTGAGAAGCTGGCAATATTGTAGACTTTAAAGCTAACAACTAAGATTATCACTGATGTAAAATCCCTGTCCTTTTCACCCCCCGTGCCGTTTCCATCACGTTTTGGAAGAGGCCACTTCACCTTAATTTTCCTGCCTGCTGCAATGGGATAATAACACTTTCTTCCTTTTGTAAAGCCTAGGGACATTAGTAAATGCAGAACTGCAATGGATAGGATAATGGATTGCTCAGCAAAGGATTGCTTCAAAGAAATCTCAGGGTACGGGTGTTTTCCACAGAAAGGCAATTATAAATTGAATTATGTATCTTTCATCTATAGTTTTTACCCAAACAGTCAGCGGTATTGGTCTGTACTTATGATATGAAGATGGTAGATTTTGATGCATATTGTAATTTAGACTGTTTTATATTGGCATATATTTATGTAGATATACTGGCCAATTCCTATAAGCTTTAATTTCTACTCCAATCATTTATAGCTTTACAAAGGGAAAGTCAGTAACAAGACTATCAAATATATAGTGAATACCCTTGTAGAAGTACTTGGGAATTCAGTCTGCTTCTACTCATTCTGCGCCCCGTTATCGGAAATTGCCCTCTGTCTTTTGAAAAGTAAAGTAGATATATAAGCTTGTTATACAGCAAGTCCTAACAGATGTTGTTATTCTGTTTTATAAAAACTAAGTTAGTTAGGAAAGAAAGCTGACTAAGAGCAAATATGTAATTTTGGAATGGGGCCGGTTACGAATCTTTTGAGGAAAAAAAAGAGAGTTTAAGAATGAAATGTGTTAAATGTGACAAAACTAAGAAAAACTTTCCATGTAAGAAAAACATTACTATTTTGTGTAAAATAGTAATGTTGGACTTGGAATAAAAAAAAAACTCCAAAAGACTTTTTTTTAATGACATCTATAATGTTTTCCAAATATAGAGCTGAAGGGATTTAGGACAATTATTAAGAAAACATTTTCATTCATCACTAAGACTAGCAAAGGAAACAAAAAATATTTTAAATGGGCAAAGCTAATGCCCCGAAGTCATTTCAGCATGAAAATTTCATTGTGAGTCCACTAGTATGAAAAATATTAATAGAGGGAAAAAGGAAAAATACTTAAATTTAGATCTTAACCTTCACTGAGTTCTTCAGATTTATCTGTAAATCTTCTGCAAGACCATTTCACAAAACCTACTGCAGGTTTGCTGTACAGAATTCTATTTTCCTAAGGCTGTCAATACAGGAAGGTGTTCAATAAGGTCATACCCACTGCCAGAATCCAGGTGCTGCCAGAATGGAGCCTCTGAATCCGTATATGTGGGTCTCCATCTTTGCAGCAGAGGACTCTAAAATATACTTCTTTCTTTATTTCTAATTCTAACTTGCAAAGGAAGTGACTACGCAGGATGTATGCTGTGGGTTTAGGTGGTAGGATCAGTTCTCTAAATTCACACACTGTCTATTTGAAGGAACAGGTTACTGCACATTAACTGAGTGATGGCAGCTGTCTTCATGCCTGCTTTCAGCCTAGATCAACTGTAAAGAAAGACAAAGCTGTTTAGCTGCAATCTGAGTTAAACCAGGCATGGATTTAGAACCCTTCAGCCTCTTCGGTTTTCTGCCTGGCTGCACACACAAAACAACATCATACTCAACAGCTGCACACCTTCTTCATCCACCATCTAGACCAGGTTGTTGTTCAACCTTGCACTGTAATTTTCTATGACTAAAGACATGCCGACAAACAGTCATTATGGCTCAGCTAAAGTGTGAAAAAGTTTTACACAGCAATAACTTGATTGCCCATCTGAACTCCAATTCAAGACATGATGCATTTAGACACTTTCTTTAGAAAGTTTCTTTTGTACTATTTGCCCAAAAGTGTCTCTCAGTAAGTCTCTCCAGTATTCCAGACACTCCAGCTTGAAGATCTCATTACAAAAATTCACAAAGAATTTTGCTGCATTGACATACTGAAGATTTCTTTAAAAGGTAATCTCAGAAACATGATCCATCTATGTATGAATATGTTAAAGAGTTGGCTTCAACTTGCTCAGTGAAGTGTGCCATAAGCTCTCACCCACATGCTCTTACATGGCCTCTCACTCCCACTTGCACAAGGGCATGCATATAGAGTAGTTTTATAGGCACATAATAGTCACTGGTTTGTTATGTAGCTCCTGAGCTTACTTTACAATTCATGCCACTTAACTGAATCACTTAACTGACCATCAGAGGTAGTGAGAGAGGCTGAAAACTTCAGGTCTATTTCCTTTGCTCCTTTTAGGTAAAAAAAAAAATTGTTGGTTATCCCATATTTTACTGCACCCATAATTCAGGCTTTCATCCCACTCTTGACATTGAACAGTTTCTAGTAGCAGTGAACTTAAAATTTCTGTGTTCCCTCCTAGTGCACTTTTAATTTAAACTGTCCCTCAACAGTGTTGTGAAGAAAGTAACACACCATTGCAAGACTCATCCCATTTTTTGGAAAATGGGCTCTCATGAAGAAAGATCTTTATGTTTACTAGGTTAAGTTCACACACAAATCACAAACAGGTCACAAATCATCCAAACACAAATCTCCAGTGACATCAAGTAGGTTTTGTGTGTCTGCCATGGCTTTAAATTGAAAGTAGTGGGAAGGAAAACAAATAACCTTTTCTTACTCCTGTGGCTGCACAGGAGAGAACAGAACAGTGACCTTTGCAATGCAGTCTAACATGTTATGATATTTGAGAATCAGCTTGTCTTCAGTCCCTCTATAACAAGACCCTTCCTACTAGAAATAGCATTAATATTGTGCAGCCTGGCTGAGAGATTGAAGGAAGAACATTTCTGAATTAGCATGCTAGGTGGTTCCCTAATTCTGCTGTTAGCACCTAGACAACCCAGTGCAGTCCCAGAACATTTCATATATCTTCTCCGAACTTGTTTCAAAGGGTATTAATTGATCATTGAGGAAGCACTGATCAAGTAACTGCAATCTTCTTGTAAAAAAACCAAATTACTTCACTGAAAGCCTGAAGTAGTATAGATTTGGGGAAAAAAAAACCAACTATTTTTTGCCAATGGTTAATAAAATACCAACAAAATAATTAACTGTAATGAATTGTACACAAGCACTCATATCTGTATTAAATTGCCTGAGGATAATAGTTCCTATCAAACTGTCAAACTTTCATAGTATATTACTATAACTATAATAGTAATAGAACAGTAGTGGTTCAGTAGTTGAGCATTCAGTACAGCAAACTGTTTTCTGGTAGAGTATGTGATGCAAACACAGTAGATTTATGGTGTCATAACTCAGATCAGACACTGGTTAGTGCTTGGTTGGAATTTGAAGGATATGTTCACAATCACAGCACTGTGTTTTTATGCTGGTGTAGCTGTGCTAAAAGTAATGAAGCAAGACAAGCATTATTAGAGGGGAGTTCCACAATAATGAGTCAATTTTAATGAGATGTCTTAAGAGGCATTTTTATTAAATTATTTTAGAACCAAAGATACAGAGACTGTAAAAGGCCCAGTTCTGGTTACAATGTAGATTTACAGCAGTTATTTCAACAATTATAGTTCCCTTTCTATTAAGTATATTTCAGTTGAATTTACATCTCAGGGGTATTTGATTTCTTACTCTTGTCCTTTTGTCTGCCTCCATACTGCATGTTTTCAGTCTATCAAATTTGTTTCTAATGTCTGATAGAGGATCGTGTTTTAAATATTAATACCAAAAACTGCCACAGATAAAACTCAGGATAATCCTCTTGCTGCTCTGATTTTCATTATGCAAAGGTAAAACCATTATGATATAATAATAGCTATATTTCTTGTAGGAATTGATGTAATTACCATTTAAATCAATGGAACCAACTAGTGCTGTGGCTAAAGCTCATCAAAACATTTCCCTCTTGTCACAAATGCATGATTTAGATTGCTGAAAGGTACACTGTCCAAGGTATTAGCAAAAGTGGTGTTAATATGATGTTGTAGAAGAGTGACTCAGCCAAGGCTCAATGGCAAGGTTCACTGTAGCACTGTATGGCCCAATCATTTGAACAATGATTCAAAATCACCAAGGCACAAATCAGAGTTAGCAAGGCACAAATCAGATTTACTATCCTAAAAGGTTTTCTATAATACCAGTAACTTCCCAAACATGTGCCACTGGTAAATGGTCTCTCTGCTCAAGAAGTAACCTTGAGAGGCGTCCCAGCTCAGGGGGAGACCACCACCATGCAGCCAGGCTGCTCAGCTGGGAGAGCTCAAAGAAGGCTCCTGCAGGCTGTCAGATTTGCAGAATAAAGTGGCTGGATTGTAGTCAAGTTACATGTAATGGGAAAGGTATGCACGAGACTCCTTGTACCCACAACTTTCTTTGTTCCTTGATAAATGAGACTTTGAAGAGCTACCTGCTGTTCATGCGTAAATTGCATGATGGGTGTTCCAAGCTCACACACATCACTGCTCACTGTGCCACTCTTTGCCTCTGAGGGTCTTCAGAGAACAGATTGCAGCTAGAGGAGTTCTTGGCTGGTTGGACTATGGCTCAGGCCTTTACCTCCTCCAGAGTCTGAACCAAATTACCACTAGTTGGGTCAAGCGGTTGATCGTATGCACCACACCCCTCCTACAAGCAGCTAAAGGGAAGTTAATTTAACAGCAAATCTGTATGAAACTTTGAAACTTTCCTTGCTTTAATTATTTTGTATGGAATTCAACAATGAAAATACTCTGCAGAAAGTAAAATAAAATCTACAGAAAAAGAACAAAAATTTGTCTGATGAATTTCATCTAGTTTAAACCCTATTTTGCATATTTCAAACAGCAAGATTAATCAAGTATGTGACTGTGTGATAGTATTGATAATACTTAATTTATTATTGCAATTAAACTAGATTTTTCATTGTCCTTTTAGATGCATATTTTTTCCATCCATAGCATCAGAGCCAATAAGACTGACTCTTCTATTATCAGCCAAATTAGGCTGATTAGACTTGCCAAAAAGATCAGTAGCTATTCTGACAACTTGCAGCTTGCTGAGTGCACTTGCACTTGATACTACTTAGAAAATAAAGAACAAAACTTCTAATTAATGGTAATGGCTGAAGCAATGTTGTGCCAGAAATCTTATTCAGCTTACTTTAAAAATCACTAAGATCATGTAAAATTTTGTCTTTTCTATTGCACTTATCATTTATTGAAATCTTGCTTTCACTGTCAGGAGAAACAAGATGTTCTTCATTCCTAAGACAAATGAATAGGTGAGATTGTGTTCACTTGATAAATATCAGTGTGAGATGTTTGTACTTGAGCAACTTAAGAAAGTCATTAGAAGCACCATACCCGACAGATACTAATTCCTTGTACCTTCCAAAGCTGCAGTAAATCTAATAACTTGTGACTGAAAAAATGGAGAAAGTAATAAAAGCATGCCATGAAATCAAAAATTGTAAGAAACTTCCTGACATGCCCTTTTGTTATATTTAATATATGCAGTAGTACTGTAGACGTGTTTGCTGTTCACCCACTGTTACATGAGTCATTCGAAGGACCTTGCCACCAGCCCCTCCTCCCCATTTTTCCTGGCAGTCAATTTATCAGAGGTAGATTTCCTAAGTGATGTTCAGTGTGTTAACCAGGTTGCTGGTTTATGACCGACTACATAATGTTTTTCTAATTATTATTCAAATCCTATCCTGTACATATCACGTGGGAACATGCAGAAAATGCAGGCAAGGTTATCATGCATATTGTCTCTTTCTACTAGATTTTCCTGCCTGTAATTTCATTTTTGTAAAACAAATAAGCAAGCTAATTTTCTTGAATCCAGATCTATTCCTCTGAATCTGCTCTATATTATTTAGTTCCCAGTTAAAAAAACCTCAAAGCTTAAAATCATAAAACTTTTAAAACATTTGTAATGTAAATAATACAATTAATTTACAGCCATTAGAATCTTACAGATTTGATGAAAAAGAGCTTGAAAATAATAGGTTTTCTCTCCTATTTATGTCATTTTTAAGCAAACTATGGGGGAATCAGGAATTTCAGGTGCTGTTCTTGGCTTTGACACCGAGCCCATGTGGTAGGCAATGTGTCTGAGAAGATTGAATGTGCAAGTAGAATTAGCACCTCTTTAGAGGTCAGACCAACCAGTGTCTTTCTTTGGCACGTAAGAAAGGAGCATTCCCAATTGTTTAAACTTATAAAAAAAATTATATGCTTTCCACTGAAGAAAAATGTCTGTGGAACATCTGGCTATATATTCTTCAATGAATCTGTTTTACTTTATTCATTGCACCCTGTTATCTGTCTTGACCTGCCTGAAGTCTCAGTCATCATTTTATAAGATAGTCATGGTGCTTGATGGTTTTGAGACGTCAAATATGTAATTTTAATGGCTCAGCTTCTATCAAAAACAACTACTTTGCCTCCAATTAAAAAAAAAAAAAACCAACCAAAACAAAACCACACACCAATCACTGAATTTAATCGGGGCAAACAATGTTGTCAGATCAGGCCAAAAATTCCCTTAGACATGTAAACAAAATGGTTGCCTAAATGAGATTAACTCTTCTCTGATATAACATAGTTGGCCTTAATACTCAGTATTAGTAGTCTCATTATATTTATTTAATTTAAGTAGATCAGAATTAGCTCCACAGATTTTTCTAGCCTAAAATTTATGAGCATAGCATCAACCTCTGAGTGAAGTGCAGAATCAAGGACAGTCAAACACCCACCACCTAGAAGCAAACCTGGATCCCTTTTCAGGTGAGGATGATGACGACTTATAAAATATATCACAACCTTTCTGCTGTACCTTATGGCTGAAAAGGAAACATCAGAAATTAATTGAAGTAACTCAGCATTTTAAATAAGAAGATTGATTTCAGTTTCCACCCATGAATATTTTTGCCAATGTAATTTTACTAATTCTGGTGGAGCAGCGCTTCTTTTACTTCCCTGTACTTGGTTGACTCCAGTAAAATTTGGATGGCTTGTTGAAGGTACTGCAGTGGGTTTCGTTTACCCATCACTTGCAACCAGCAGTCCCCATCTGTGTGTAGGGAGAATAAGCATCAGGACAGTAACCTAGCATAGACACCAAAGCAGCAGTATGAGCTGTGTTGGGGAAGTGGTGGATGGGAAGGGGGACACTGGTGTTTTCTAGGCATTCACTGGGACACAGAAATCCTCTGGAACAACTCAGGCCAGCCATTGGGTCTGTGCTATGGATTCCAGTCTATCGGCTTAATCATCAAATTCTTAGATTTAACTGAAATTGAGCAATTGTCATGCATCACACATTTTTCATGGTCAGTCAGTCTTTGAAAATAAATAACTTTAGTTTCCCTAGAAAACACTCATTTCACTGGCTTTATCAGTATCCTTGAGCATCAAAAATGCTGAATGCAAAACCCTCAGAGGAAACATTTTTTCTGTTGAAAGTCTTCACACAAGTAGAGGTGCAAACATTGAAAAGCCAAAGGATTGTTATCTTTCCATACTAAAAGGCAGAAATTTAAAATGTTTTTATTTTTTTCAATACCAAATGCAGAGCCTCTATAGTTAGTGACTCAATAATTCCAAAAGGTCTCCATTTTTTTGACAAAACATAAATGTGTTACTAAGAAGATTTTCTGCATGATTAATATCAAAACATGAAAGGCAGATTGAATTTATCCATACATAGGCATTTACACAGCTCAGAAAAGGGAAGTTATTTAAAAGGTGATAGAACTGTAATTGCCATTTCAACAAAAAAAGCAACCAGTGAGAATAAAACAAGCTCAGTCTGCCAAAATGAAAATTTGGAAGTTAATCAAATACCAACTTAGCCAATTTGTCATGCTGCTATGTGTATCTGAAGTTTCCATATTGTTGCTGCTATTGATTTCTAAAACTACACTACAGTTTTTTAGTCTTTCAAAATGACCAAAGTGTTTTCCAGACCAAATAAATAAAGAATTAAAAGGCTATATTCCTCTCTGCTTCCTCTTTTCAGGGTTATAATAATCTTTTCTCAGCTATTACGAGATTCTGCACCATTTGCAGACGACTATGTGACCCTTAGTCCAACATTTTGCTTTGTAACTTTTATTTTAAAATTAATGTCTCTTGAAATCCTCATAAAACCAAAAATATCATGCACTACTGTGCACTGTACATTAGTGTTAGGCAGGAAAATACAAAGCAAAAACTGTTTAAAATAGGACCATCTTTTTATAGCCATTTCCACCTGGATCACATTCCCATACCAAGACTTTCACAGATAACAGTTTTAAGCAGATAACTTTACATCCTGTATCTTCAACTGACTGTCTTAATCATTATAATGTCACCATTTAAATACTCATTTTGCATTGTTTGTCTCATTCCACTCCTGCTTCCTATGGTTTAATCTGGGCTTTCCCAGTATCTCTGCTCATGCTACATGCTTCCAACATCTTCTTCCAGCACTCTCTCCTTCCCATTACTTTTCTGTTTTTTTATGTCACTCCACCTGGTTGTTCAGTTGAGTAAAACTTCTGCCTCCAAGTACCTGAAAAATATCTGATTGATTACATAGAACCCTCTTCATCTCAATATAATCATTGCCTACAATTATTTTGCCTGCAATGGGTGCCCTTTGGTTTTTGATACCTATGTAAATTCTAATTTAGCAATAGTGGGAAATTTTATTGGGTGCTTTCTGCATAATTACTTTAAGGCAATTCTTCTTGTAAGCTCCTACTTTCATGTATTTTAAAAACACACTTCTTAAAATGTAGGCATATTAAATGGCCTCAGGGTACTAGTTTTAGTAGTTCCTTTATGCATTAAACTGTGTGTTCAAATCTGCACCCTTGGCATTAGTAGGACAGGAATTTTTGCCTTCAGCAGTAATACTAATTGGACCACCATCTCACAGTAGAGAATTCCTCCTCCTCACGTCAAGCAGAGATTAATTCTGTAGGAATTTTAGTCTACAGCTTTTTTACACCACCCTGTAACTTAAAAGGATCTCCTTTGTAGCATTCAGGATGATAAAGTACAGTACTTACTGTGAAACATGATAGGACTCAGTTAGACTTGCTTCTCATGGAGCAGACACCATCCTAAGAAGCAGAAAAAACCCAGGAATCTCCAATGAGAGCCATAACTCTGAGAATTTGCTACGAATATCCTCTCATATGCAGGGATAAATGAAAGTGGAACATTTTTTTCTCCTCTGCTTTATTTGGCACTGGATCCCAAGAAGGTGTTGAGCTTCTCTCAAGGCACACAGGTACGGGCTGAGAGAACTCTGTGGACAGCATCAGAGAGGCCTTACTGCATTTGGATTGGCTTTATCAACCAAGAGAGAACAGGAAAGGGAGTTTGGTGGGAACAAAGTTTCACCATGAGGTAGCAACGTGGGTGCATTCTGATAAAGACTCCAGGCCAGTGAGTTCTGCAAAAGCACCACCTCCCCACCATCCTACCTCTTCCACATCTCCTGCGTGGAGATCGTGCAGCCCACCCCACACTGCTGAAGGCCCGGTGCCTCCAGCTTCAGATCCCTCCCACCGTCACCAGAAACTCTGCTACTAGTCCCTAAGTCTTCTCCTACTGCTATAAAAGACCTCGCAGGAGAAGATTTTGCTGCAAAAGCAGTCTAGCAGGAGAAAAACACACAGTGTAAATTAAAGTAGATAGATCCACTTCTTTCCTTTGTGGCCCCACTCACGCTCTCAAATGAGCATGTTGACTCTAATCCCAAAGTCATTCCTTCAGTCTCACACCTGACCATCATCTCAACTGCAGTGTGTCCTCACTAGCACTCTGCAAATATTGGATCCTGTCTCCACCACTACACTCAAAAGCATTTATCACAATTCTGCCTGGACTCTGAGAAAGAAAGGATATGTTGGTCTAGGTGAAGAACCAGTGTCTGATAGGGCTATCCTATTCTTCCTGCTGATTTTTATTAGACAAAAAAGTGAAACAGAGCATTTTAATACAAAGAAGATAGAAGTTTGTTTTCACTGATGAGTAAAACAATCATCCTCACATGTACTCACTTCAAAGCAATTAAGCTGTTCACTGAACAGAAAAACGATTCTGTAATGTTTTTAGCAATTAAAGTATGATTGGCAGAGTTCAAAACATAATGATTAGGTTTCATCATTTGAAGAAAGGTTTAAAGAAGGTACAACTGGTTCTTTTAATTATCCTTTATTAATATTTATCAAACTGTACAATTCCTCTATTTGTTAAATGCAGTGATATTCTATCACTAGCTCATTATAAACAATTTTGCATTAGTGCCATCATTTTGTTTGCCATGTTTAACAAGGGTTACAACTGACAGCAGCAAAAGTGTGATACGCATTCCCATTCCCCTGCTCACACCTACTGAACTGAGCATTTACATTTCATATGGGGTCATTAAACTAAACCACCTATATGACTGTTACTGAATTAGAGATTTGATGCTTTAAATCAAGGGAAAAGTGCAAGGTGTACCTCAAATGAACACAGCTGTGAAGTCAATGTGATAGCTAATGCAAATTCAGTGTTCCTTGGTAAGCTCTGCTCGTTCTTTGTGGTTTTCCATTGATGAAGAACGCTGTGTAAAAGCCAACAAAAGTGCATGCCCCCATGGTATCTTACAAACATAAATTACTGTGTTTTGCACTCCATATGAGTGCCTGTTTAAGAGAAAAGGATATTGTCTTGAGTTAGACATAGCAAATAAACGGAATGGCAATTTGCACTAATACTTTCTGTACTGCATTATGATTTTTCTCATTTTAGGTAAATATCTAGATCAATAATGGTTAAGTTTTAGCTATTTTGTTGTGTTTGTTTTTCTTTTTTTTTTTAAATGCCTGCTCTGCAAACAGATTCCATTTTTCATCTCCTTGGCTGTCCAGAAAGTGCATTACATAATCAAAAGAAATTATTAGAGATGAAACAGAGTATGCTATCCTTGAGGACATAAGAGCAGCATCTGTAGACCTGGATTCAGTATTCTCAGTTGTACAGATAACGGTATTAGGAGGGAGCATCAGATGCAATGAAAGCAGTTGTGCTACAACTGCAGTTTGAGGTAGCACAAGTATGAAGGCCAGTGTTGGGAGTGAAAGGACAGTGCACCTGCTGCATTTTAATGGGGCTTGCTGTTGTTTTGCAGGAAGTGATATATAGCAGTCACATAACCTACTGCCAAAGTGTAGTCAGACACCAGCAGCAGCCTAGAAAGGTGTCAGGCATCAAGTCTCCTACTTAACAGGAGCCTGCAAGAGATAAATGTGCAATTTTACCAAGCAGTGGTCAGCAGCAGCTTCAGATGCCTCCATCACAGTTATTAAACTGAGAATTCCAGTCCTGAGAATGGGTTTGTCTGGCAAGGAAATAGAGACAGGAGAGTAAGAGGAAGGATACTTGAGGCTTTGGTTTTCAAGTTCACCTATATATGTGAACCATCATCTATCCATCCTCTTTTTAGCTGCATTTTCTGAGAGTTTCTAAGATGAATGTTATCACAAAAGCCATAAAGGATTGTTTAAAAACAGATGCAGTTCGTTAGATGAATGTCTTTCATATACTTTGGATGCTCTTATTGCTTATAATTATTGTGGGGTAAACCATATGGTGAAGTCTGTAACGACTATATTCTGTGGGACTTTTCTGTAAACATTTTCTTAATATATTACAAGGTAAGATGTTAGTCATGTACATCTTTTGAGTCATTTAGTTATAGCACATTCCTAATACTGCCTCCCAAAAACGTATGCTGAATTTACACTCTCATATAGTAAGATTTATTCCTGTACATTTGGGTCTGGAAAATAAGCATGGTAAAGGAAGTCCAGCACACTCTTCCCATAAACCCTGTAAGAAGGAAACTATGTATCTATTGGGATGAAGGAACATATCTCTGTTCTTTTTCCTTTTTCAGAACTGTAAGGAAAAAGAAAGAATTCAGAGCAGGAAAGAGGCTGAGCTCTGTTTGGATCCAGCTAGCAGAGAACAAAACTCATTTCCTGCAGACAAATAAAGCCCATCTAAATGAGTTTAGAAAAGTCAGTAGCTCTTCTACCACAGAAAGGTCACCATTACAGCTTCCAGCTGCTTAGGTAGGCCTGGGAAATGGGGCTGGCAAATCCCATTCTAGAAGGATGGTACCTGCAGGTCTCTACCATATATTGAGCTTGTCTTCTCATAAAAGGCTTTTTGGAGCAATACAGAGTGCAAGCTATTCATACTCTGTCATGCCTCATGACTATAAAGCACAGAGCTTACAGGAACTTGTCCCCTGGCAGGTGATCTGATGGGCAGGCTCTCCTGCAAGAAAATGTTCTTTACATGCAGAGCATTCTGAAAGATCTACAGATGTAAAGATATAAATTAGCTAGGCTTTGAGGGGAGGTAAGTTATAAAATCATTAAACTTCTAAAAAGCAAGATGAAAAACTCTACATTTTTACTGAATTCTGTCTGATTTACTCCATCATTTGCAATTATTATAGTGTAGGGTCCATAAAGTAGAACTGCACTTTCATTTATTGAGGCTTTTTAATATTTGATGCTGGCTTTCCAATGTTACATACCTTGTAATAGTGTATAGTTAAAATTAATTTAATCTAGTAGAATTTGAATTTGGCAAAATAGCTAGAAGGATTATACTAGAACTATAATAACAGTAGCAATAGCATTTTTGGAAGACTGAAATACAGTGTTATGCCCAAGAAGAGTGTTTCTGATAGCTCATGCTCAGAAAGCCATCCAGATAGTGAAAAAAGCAGCAGAAATAATTTCAAGTGGAAAATGAACCAGTAAATATTCCATAAACTCTCTCCATCTTTTTTTCAGAGATTATGCTGGCAATTAGAACAGTATATAGAGTTTCTTCGATATTGTCTATGGATGCCAAGTCTGTATGCTCAGTTGAGTTATTCAATTCTTAAAATGCATTATGTTCAAATCACACTTTCTAAAGTGGTTTTCTGTTAGAATTACATCGAATGAAAGCCTTATTGCTGGCTTAAATGTAATTCAGTTCATCCTTGTTGTGTCAGGAGATGTTTTTATATATAACGGGAAAAAAATGAAAAACTTTTTTAAAAACCCACTAGTCATCATGAGGGTTTTTTAATATCATCAGCACTACCATAAAGCCAGATGATAAACTGCACGCTATTCAGAAGAAAGAAATAGAATGAAATTAGCATTGAATTACTCTAGATTAATCATAGTCCTGGATTCCTGTCATTCCATGGAAAATAAAGGCTTGTCTCTTTCAGATTTTAATGTTTCTTTTCAGACTTTAACATTATTCGTAGTGAGAGGGAAATAAGAAGTCCATGTACTGAAGGAAAAGCACAGGAATATTTTGGACTGATGGGGTTGGTATATTTTTATCACTGTTTCTAACCAACAGCAAAGCAGCATTGATGACTTGCATCCAGAAGGTTAGCAACATTAATGTTTCACAATAGTAACCTAATGAAGCTCTTTAGTGCTGGTGACAGGTAAATGCTTGAAAGGTTTATGGCAAGGGAAAAAAGCTTCAATAAATAACTTGAAAATCTGCCTCTTCTTGCTTTCATAATTATTGCTTTTTATAATGGCATAATGGGACTGCAAAGCATAGTTGAAAAAAGGCTAGAAAAGAGGAGTTCTCTTTGGAGCTAATAGGATGTACGGTGGGATTTTTTTTTACTTCTTCAAAGATGAATAGCTAGTTAAAAACCATTAAGCCTCTCTCAGACTTAAGGGGAGAATTTAAAGGTCTTTTTTATTATAGCTAGTCTCTCTAGGGATCAGACCTAAAACAGGAGAGATGAAGATTTTCCTCTGTGCAAGTAGAGAATAATTGTTTCAGGATGTTTTAACTGAAAGAAGAAAGTTCTGGGATCTCTCACATGAGCTTTTCTCCCTAATCCTTGTTACCTGTGAAGACCACAACCAGAAACCTGGTGCTCTCTTTGCAATGAGGGGGAAATCTGATGCCTGACTTCTTCAAAGGTCAAGAGCCCAGTCCTGCAGGGACTTGGATGTTTCTGGAAAACCAGGTTTTTAGTAAATGGAAATTTTAACAGAAATTATCTCTCTCTCTTCTTTTTTTTTTTTTCATTGAAAGAGGTGGAAATTGGCTGAAAAGAACATTTAATAATTTTTCAGGCTTTGATCAGAAGTGCACCAGGTTTCATCAGCTGTTTTCTCTTTCATTTATAAAAGAAGATAGACTCTACCCCCTCTCCCCCCCAAAAAAAGTGCAGAAAAGACTGGCTGAAAGATATTTTTCCTGTCAAAATTTTAAAAACCCTTGGGTTGAAAATTTCACTTTAAAAAAGAAACCATCTACTTCCGTTAACATTTTCTACTGTCAGTTTTCCAAACAGATGTGGTTAGGAAAGTGTTGTCAGTTTTTCTGTGGGTAGGTGGAGCTGGTATGCCTTATGCTCCCCTGCAGCATCACTCAATGCCTACTTGAAGCTGGTAGCATTAATGGGTCACACAGCAGGCCTCAGATATTGAGATGCAATCTGCCTCCAGCCTCTGCTGGAAGAATGAACCTCAAAAGTGTTGGCTAACACTGGATTTTTGCATTTTCACGATGTGGCTGGTAAAGCAACAAAAGAAATCAAAGGATATGCAGTTATATCCTATGGTAGGTACACAAAAACAATGGCAAAATAGGCAACAGCAAAAGCAAAGCAACTGCGGGAAGATCCGTCAATCTGGTAACTGTAGGCGTTGCTGAAAGCACACAGCCAATGGAAATGGAGTAACGTATATAAACAGTATGATGGGACTGAAGCAAAGAATTCTGCATGCAATTCATTTAGATTGAATGCTATTA
This sequence comes from Callaeas wilsoni, assembly GCA_013398955.1. Classification (NCBI taxonomy): domain Eukaryota; kingdom Metazoa; phylum Chordata; class Aves; order Passeriformes; family Callaeidae; genus Callaeas; species Callaeas wilsoni. The sequence goes on along the minus strand of VWPU01016959.1, from coordinate 102,415 downwards.
TGCAAATAAAGCATTTCATTGCAAAGCAGCCAAGATACATTATTGTATTTCCTGCTGCTAAAATAGAAATTAATATAGAAATTATTCAGCACTTGTTTGTATAGCATTATTGAGGGGAGGTATACTTCAGCTTCAACAGCTGTTGCTTGATTTGCTGTTATTATTTTGGGCTGTACAGCCAACTCAGGATTGTTGCACAGTCCTGATTGCCCACTGCTGCAGGAACACTATTCTTCTCCTAACCTTCGATGGTTTAAGGTGGGAAAGCATTATAGATATTGATATTTGGTTGATTTGTGAAAAAGTCAAGTCATAGTCCTCTTGGCTCTTTTCCCCAGCTGTCTTGGCTTCTTTTTGAGGTTCTGCTGGAAAAAATTCTATGCTTTCTTACTAAAGCCAACATTTCATTTCTCAGTTTCTACAGATCAAGTGATGAGATGTCATGTGTGAACCCCCTGAAGGCTGAGAAGAGAAACTCTGACTTCCCCACAGAAAATTGTGAACTGCAGTTTCTTACTGGCTGATGACACCTTTGATTCTATTTGTATGAAACTCAATTTACTTATTAAAATGGACATTATTGTTCAAATATTAGAAACTCCATTTCTTATATGTTCTAAGCTGTACAATTGTCAGATTTTTATGGTTTAGATTGTAAATGTGGTTTTCTCTGGCTAATTATTGGTATTATTTTTTTAATTTTGATGTCTTAAAGGCCAATGTACTGTATCATAATAATATGAAGGACATATTTAACGGGTGTGGAAAACACTGTATACAAATGTATATTTCTAAAAGCTATTTTTATGATTAGCACGTTTTACTGTTTTACCATATTTAGAGTCAGGTGATAATGCACTTCTTTGTTTACTGCTTAATTCAAACAAGACCATTTTGACCAGTGCCACAATTAAATACATTGTATGGTACTTCCCATTATTTTACTCAATTTATTTGTCATTGGAAATAATTACATTTGGTAATAGAATAGCTTCTAAAAAGTGAAAATGTCTAAATAAGAGAGTAATCCTTGATAAACTGTAGGTTGGATCCTCCTGTAAATCCCTTTCTTCAGATAAGCCCTCTCTGTGATGCCGTCCATCAGACAGTTGTTACAGCTGTTCTTGCAAATCTCTAAAAGCAGTTTGTTGCTACCATACGGAAAGTCAGTCAGTCTCCTCTCTAGCCAGGAAAATTACTTATAGCCTGCCAATATCTGACAGCCTGAGTTAGTCTACTTATTGGGTTATTTTCTGGCAGTAGTCTTTCCACCCACAAACTCCTAAGGCCCTCCTAAAAGCCTGAGGTTGGAATAATTAATTATTACAAATGTTGTAGGGGGAATCTCAGTACAGAATTTCTTAATAAATCATATTTCCTTTCAAACAGAATGGATGCATTATTTCTCTTGTGTTACTGAGACATTAAAGGAATCAAAGCATATGGACGCAAGGACTTCTTCCCTTACAAAAGTACTGACTTGTTCACCATCCCAAAGTCAGACCTCTTTAGCATTGCAGATGACATGAAACAAGGAATATGTATTTATTCATCTACATCTTTATGCGAGTGGTACTCATATAGAAAGAGACATGTCTTTTAAGTGATTGCAGAGTAAATAAATTATTTAGTAGCTACAGCCTCCCAAGAGGGAGAGGCATTAATTTAGGAAGTATCTTACACAGTCAAATGCAGCACAGACCCAGCTGTGTGCCAGTCTGCAGCATTGAGCCCTGACCACTGAACTCCATGACCGGGGTAATTGCTATTTGGGATCATCCAGCACTACAAAGATGAACTCTTGCCTTGCCCTTTCAAATGTTCTTCTAGGCTGAAAGCAAGAGAAAACAAAAGGTACCATAGAGACTTTTTGAAAGATCAGATTTTAAATTTCTATTTTAAATTGGGGATGTAAGAGGATGGGAGCTCAAGGTCTCTGGTCAGGTTTCTGACATGGGGGCCATAATCAAAGAAGGACTGATATTCTTCAAAAATTTGGAAGAAAAGCATACATTTGAATTTAATTATCTATTACTGAGTGATAATTTTTTTCACTAGGCAGCTATGTGACATAGCACTCTCAGTTATGTTTGTGTACCTTATATTTAGCTTGTCTGTTGTGTGTGGAGTTACATGGTTTACATAAGTGCTGAGTAGTACCTAGCTCCTTAAATAAGGAAAGACTAGTACAAGTAGTTATACCTGAGCATAAAGAATTGCAGCTTCAGAATTTATCAGGGCTGACTCTCCAAGAAAAGTGCAGCAAAAAATATTACTCCTGTGTAAGTGAAATGTTAGGGTGAAATGAGAGGGTGGAATATTTCTCTACTTTCTATTTCTTGATATAGGTTATGAACATTTTACAACTGTAAAAGTGCAAAAAGAATTGGCATTTTGGGATACCTGTCATTGGCTGACAGCTAAAAAAATAAGAGCTCCAAACCTCAGCAGCTCAAGCAGCATTTGTCCCATTTAAATCACATAAACTGTTGGCTGACTTAAAAGATGCAAAATATCACCAGAGGAGATCAGTTCTGATATTGGTGTTAATAAATTAGATATGAGAAACATCTAGGTATATTGTCTCTTCACCACCTCAATTCCAAATGAGCTAACACTCACAGACAGCACCCTTAGATTTTTACACATTCTTTACAATCATTACCCTTAGATTATAAACGCACAGAAATGATTGCACATTCATAATGTTGACACTGTTTCACACCACAGTTTAAGTCCTGAATATATTTTGAACCCAAAAGTCACCTCTGATAACACCACAAGGCACTACTTCATTTGCAAGCCAGAAGATTGTTACCCCATGCAGTCTATTACTAGTAAGGTTTCTCAAAGGCATGTTTGCTTAAAATCACTCCAGAGGATGCTGGTAGCTTCAACACAGCTTAACACTTCTCTGCTGTCCATGTATGCAGTATGCTCGGTGTTGTTTGCCATCACTATCTGTTACTTGTTTGATACAAGTTTTGTCAGTTGTGGGGTTTTTCAACATTGCTTATCCCTTGCAATACGGAAGAATAGGAAACATAAAAGATCTTGTCAATCAGTTTGGAGAGTCAACAGTCTTATAAAATCCTTTACGGACAGTCCTGAATCAAACAAATTCATTTTCTACACAGATATCTATGCCCTGTGTATTTCAGATATTTGTTTCAAACATGGGCAGCTGCATGAATGGAAAATATTTACTGAAAAGCTTTAAAGTTTGGATCAAGAAAAATATTTTTACTTTTGTAAACTCTTGTATTACATATTGTTGCAGTTCCTATTAGTTTTCTTTGTAGATCCATTTTTAGTTCTGAAAAATCACTGTACTTAAACTATGTAGATAACTATAGTCTTGTTAGCAGTCCTATTTTTAATTGGTGCCACTTCAATTTAGAATTAAAACATTCAGAGTTTGCCCATTAGAGCAAATTGATGGTTCATTACAGGTTTCTTTAAAATGTTGTAACATAATTTTTACATGTCTGTAAATAAATATTTTCTCTGATTTATGCACTAATTCAGTTTTGCAATTTCTTCTCTTAAAATGTGACTCTAAGACGCTTCCCAGGAAAAACGTATTTCTCTCATGGAAAAATGGAATTTAAAGCTCTGTAATACAACCATCCTTCAAAAACTTCCAAAGCAGAAACAGAAACAAGCATTCACAATATTAAGTACTAAACTTTATTAAAATGAGAAAAATGTTAATTCTGCTATCATTTTAATAGTTTGAGAAATTTAAGCACCAGTACCACATTAAAAAATTACTGACAAGAAATGTGACAAACTTCCTGAAAAGAGGGAATTTTTCAGTGGGGTGAGAAAGAGAAAGGAATAGTGAGGATATTTCATTGAATTTAAGAAATGCATTTTCTTAATCTCAGAAGCTTCTAAGTTTCATGCATCACTAAAGCAGTATGAACATAATTTATGAAAACCATGCTAAGAATAGTTATCATTTTCTGCTCAGTATCCAAATTCATTTTTCATTCATAGTTCCCTATTCCATTCACAATGTGTTGCTATGCACACAAGCTAAAGAAAATTGGTCCACAAAGTCTACGAGAATGTTTTTAAATTATATTGGTATTGTTGGGAAGCAAGACTATTCTGAAATATAAGGTAAAACCAGCACAACTTGACAAGTTAGTACTGTAGCTCTGAGCATTTCTCAGAAATTAAATGTTCTGGCCACAAGAATGAAAGAGAAAGAGAAAATAAAGGCACTTATGTAGAGCAGTTACAGCCCTGTGTTTTACAATCCATGCCCTTACAAAGATCAGCTCTGGAAAACTGGTATGAAAATCCTCTGAGGGACTGCTTAGAAAAAACACAGAGTGCTACAGGGAATACAAAGTTGTTGGGTTTTGGATGGTGTGATAATAACTCATTTGAGACAAAAAGAACTTGAAGTTTTGCAGCTGCTATAACAAGTACTTTTTTCTGATTAATCCCTCAACATTGCTGTTCCACATTTTTGCAAACAGAATTAATCCACAAGTATCACACTGTATTTTAACAGAAAACTAGTTTGCAGAGCATCCATCCCATACAAATCCCAGTAACCAAGCAAAAATATTTCTAAAGGTTACATTTAAATCTTTCTGATACTGTCCTGGCCAAATGACTTAGCAGCCTAAGGTGAAGGAGAACAAACTTTGCATAACCACTCTGTTCGTGTATTACTATATGTGACTATATCTATGGTATGTAGCTATGCATATGTGGAAAAAATATCCTTCCATTGCTTTGTGCTTTACATATTTAGAACTAGAGACAACTAAAGTTGTGTAAAATGAGAAACTCATCCCTGTTGATAGTCATTAAATGATTACCTTCAGTGTCTGCTCCAACTGCATTCTTAAGCAGAAACTGTGATCAGTGTTCATCCTCTGAGTAGTTACAGCAGCATTTAGCAAATTATTTAAAGAAAGAAGAAATTATATTGCTGCTGCTTATATTGCTGCTGCAGCAGGACCACAGTGGAACATGGTGGAGGAAGAGAGGATATACAGTATGGCAGGGCCGCAGCTTGAATTTAGTGCTAAGATCTGAATGAGCATTGAAAGGATATTTTCCTCAGGATAACTGAGGAAAATATTGAAAGGGGATGTTTTGCACTTGTACTCATCTTACATTTGACGAAACCTGCCCCATATAGTTATTTATTTTCCGATGTCTGCTGGCATGCCATGATTTTGATGATTCTTTCAAGGGGTAAGCCTCAAAATTTGCATGTGATGTTGGTCAAACTTACTGAGAATTCAACACTTAGCAATAAGTAGTCAATCACATTAAATATTTACTCCTTCCTCAGAATTTTGGCCTTGGTGTTTAATCCACAAAGCAATGGAGGGATCTTATAAGTATCTGTTAACTTGAGTGGTCGCATTAATTGTAAATCTATGCTTCCATTGATAGAAAAACTATAGATCATAGAATCATAGAATGATTTTAGTTGGAAGGAACCTTAATGATCACCCAGTTCCAAGCCCCCTGCCCTGGACAGACTTTTCATGAGACCATCCAAGCTGGCCTTGAACACTTTCAGGGATGAGACATCCACAACTTCTCTGTGAAACCTGTCCCAGTGTCTCACCACCCTCACATTAAAGAACTTCTTTCTAATATCTAGGAGGATAAGAATATCTAGAAATATCTTTTTTTTTCCTTTTTTTTTTTAACCAGACAGTGTTTTACATTCTGTTCTCCACCAGTAATCTACATTAAACAAGAGGACACATTTTTATCTACTATGTGATATCAAGCAGATCAACAGAGAAACATTTCTTAGTTCTACAGAGGACAACTTTCAGTGACACGTCAGGAGTTTTACTGTGTCTGTGATGACATGTTGCATTACCTGTAATCAATGTACCAGTGTATGAAATTGCGTTTTACAAATCTATTCATTGAGCACTATTATTTAAGGCAGCAGGCTTCAGAGAGAAAGTTTATCAGGTCCTGTCTCAGAAACATAGCTGTGGCTTTTGACAGCAAGCTATATAAAATCAATTGTGCTGATTTCAAGGATGAGTGACCTCTGAAATTTGGATACTTCTGCAATTATGTGAGGATCATTTGTAAGTGAATTGCAAGTTCTGAGTGATTTTTTTGGTAAGCTAACAAGGTGCGGAAACAGTAATCCAGGAGTGCCAGCAGCTTATGTGGGTCTCATTCTGGTCAATTTGTTCCACGCTGGATTTGGATGATTCAAGTCATGTCACAAGGTAACATGATAGAAGCAGACAATCAATAAAAGCAATAAGAAAAATAACAAAAATCAGTGCCCATGGAATTGCATATGGGCATCCATGAAGACAAATGACATTGCTGAATTTTCTGTCAGATGTAAACTTTAGGTTCAAGAGAAGCTCTGTGAAACTCCATGCAGCGCAGAGCTACAAAGAGAGCACATCTGCTGCTCCTGCTTACTCAAGAGAGTGAATAATCCAAGCAGATGTCAGATTCCCAGCAGCTTCCTCAGATAGCACTTTTCAAAAATGTCTTTATAGGGGACAAGTTCAAACTTTTTTCCCACCACCTTAACCCCTCCCCTTTTGTTGGTGGTTTGTCTTACACTTCAAACTATGAGTTTTTCCAGAGAGGACAAAAGCAGTGAAGTGGTCTCCTCCCAGGGATGAAGAGCATGACCGAATGGGTATGTGCACACCTACACACATACAACCCACGGACCTGCAAATAGAGGAGATCCCTTCTCATCTCCATGTTCAGGGCTAAAGCCTTGAGAGCTGAAGTTGCAAGAGGCTGAGTTTGGAGGACTAAAACTTTCAAAGAGTTTATGAGCTCATGTTTAAATATGGTTTTAGAGATTGTTTTTCATCTGCAGATCTCAAGTAGTCACAGAAGAAGAAGAAGTTTGAATCATTTCTTAGCTATAGGGAAGGGATGCAAGGCATGGAGAGGTCATTTAGCTGTGTCACAGACTTCTCCTGTTGGTAACAGCAAGAAGCTCAGAGGACTACATAGGACCCTAGCCAGGTAAAATCACTATAGATTGAAAGACACTGGTGTTACAGTTTATCATATCTTTGTGTTTCCTTACAGGAAAAGCTCTTAAACTATATATTTCACATCAAGCTGGGTATAAATTTTCACTGTTGTGAATAATCAGTATAGTAATGGAGTTTAAATCATAAATCACATTTTCCTTTCCAGTAAATTCCTCAGTAGGAGTGGTTCTAAGTTGACAGTGTCAACCAGGTTTTGGAGCAAATAGTGTGCAAAAGCAAAATTATTTAATATTTTCAAGGTAAGGAGGTGCCTTCAGCAATGATAATCAGATTTAGTGGTCTCCACAGCAATGCAGGTGAAAATTTAGAAAAACATGAACATATTCAATAGCAAATACAGAAATTCATAAAATTAGGAATGCACCCCACTGAGGATTGATTTTCAGGGATGCTGAGAAAATTAGGCTCACATTTGCCATTGAAAAGTATAGGGCTTACTTACCACGAATCACTAGAATTGAGCAAGGATCATGCTACTGTATCATGTTGCCTCTCAGGAAAAATATTTCTACTTCCATATTCTTTGCAGATATTTTTGGTTTAAACAAATATAAAAATTGCTGAACTATGAGTTTTAGTATATTTTCTCTTTTAATTTAGGCAACACTGCATGCTTTAATAAATAAAAATCTCCAAACCACCTGGCTGAAAGATGAAGCACATTTACACACAATACCAGAGAGTGTGAGGGAGACCCATAAGCTAGTAAAGATTTGAGCCAATAAATCTAAAACTGAAGCCTATAAAATTGCAGAATCAACAAGGTTGGAACACACCTTCAAGATCATCTGTCCAGTGTCAACACAGCACCATCATAATTATCCCTGTCTCCCCAAGTGCCACATCCAGGTGCCTCTTGAACACTTTCAGAGATGAGGCCCCACCATTTTCCTGGGCAACTTATTGCAATGCCTGATCATTCTTCCATGGAAATTTTTTTCTTATATCTAATCTGAACTTCCCCAGTGCACTTTAAGGCCATTTCCTCTTGTCCTTTCACTTGTGATTCAGCAGAACAGACCGACCCCTACCTCACTACAATCTCCTTTCAGGTGGTTGCAGAGAGCAATGAGGTGCCACCCTGAGCCTCCTCTTCTTCAGACTAAACAACCCCAGTTCTCTCAGTTACTCCTTATAGGACCCTTCACCAACTCTGTTGCCCTTCCCTGCACATGCTCCAGCACTTCAGTGGCCCTTTGGAAGTGAGGGGCCCAGAACTGGACACAGCACTCGAGATGTGGCCTCGCCAGTGCCAAGTGTAGCAGGACAATCACTTCCCTGGTCCTGCTGGCCGCTATTTTTGACACAGGCCAAGATGCCATTGGCCTTCTTGGCCAGCTGAGTACATGCTGGCTCACATTCAACTGCTGTTGACCAGCACTCCCAGGTCCCTTTCTGCTAAGCAGCTTCCCAGCTACTCTTCCCCCTCCCTGTAACACTGCATGGGGTTGTTGTGACCCAAGGGCAGGACCTGGCACTTTGACTTATTGAACCTCATGCAGTTGTCCTCAGACCATTGATCCAGTCTGTAAAAATCTCTCTGTAGAGCCTTCGTGCCCTCTAGCAGATCAACATTCCCACCAAACTTAGTGTTGGCTTAGAGGAGCACATGTGCTGCCAGCTCAGGTTTTTCAGCCTATCCATGGCTCCAAGTAGGGCCAAGACTTTCTCTGCATCTAGTGGTGCAGATGTGCCTCAGTCACACATGACATGACTGGGCAGGAGGATCCCCAGAGGTGCCTTCCTACTTCAGAAATTCTGTAATGCTGTGATTCCATGTTACCTTAAAGTGACATACATAAATTCTACATTAAAAAAATGCTGAAGGTCCATAGGGAGCATGCCAGAATCAGCATGTAACACCCATCTTACATATATTCTCCATCACAAAAATCTCCTGTCTATATTTAAAATATTCTCATCATGATCACTTATTGAAGCAGGAACCTTTTTTCGCAGTAGAGCCTTGCAGTTGCTGAAGTCATGCTCAGCTTGCTTTCTCTCATCCTATTCAGGATGAACATTTATTCATAGCCATTGAGCACTTAGCTCACACAAAGAGGAACAGTTTCAGTTGGAAAGAATAAGAAAATCCTATCTCAAAAAATTCTGAGGCCTGCACCAGGGAGGTTGTCGTTGTAGACTCAAGGTCTGTGAGGCAGTGAGGGGAGCTGGTTCTGCCTATTCCATCTCTGAAGTGTCTGTACTATGTAATGAGCTGCTGGATAAAGAAGAGCTACAAGAAGGGTAGGATTGAGTAAGCACTGATCCCAGCTGTTCCCACAGAAGAGAAATATTCCTGAGATCCGTTGTCAGATGAATCCCAAGAAGACAGGCCAAACATTGCTTCGGGGAAGAAAACAGCAAATGGTAGTGACTGAAGGGCACTGCAGAAAGAAAAACAAGGGGAAGACCCAGAGGGAGAGACCAGCAAGACGTTGCCAGGGAACCAGTGTTTGGCCCAAGGAATACAATACAGCAGCATGTGTCTCAGGAAGGACAGTAGAGCTGTTGAAAGGCAGAGTGAGATGCTATTCTGTTGCCAAAACGCCGCTGGATGAAAATCTATGTTTTGTACAGGATCCAGAGTAGAATACCTAAATACATACATGAGATATGCATACCAAGTATAAGGTGGGGAGAGTTCCTGTGTGCATATGGATGGACTGTGGGCATGAGCTATGTGAACAGGGCACACAGAGTTATTAAGTCTATGGCAACTTAGCCCAAATCCAGAGTGAGCATTTTCTTGCTTCCTAAACCAAAGCAGCATGGGCAGGACAACAGCTGAGGGCAGGCTCCAAGGACTGTGAGATTGAACTGAGGCATCTATATATCACACAAGTTTTCCGGTGATTGTAGTCTTCATGGCTTAGAGAAATACTGAGAGATCACAAGTCCTACTGGAGTCAATGGCAATACCACACACTCAAGTCCTCAGGAAGACTTCCTTAGGATCCCAAAACAGACACCAAGGAAGCAAATTAGATGACTAAAAACAGATGTCTAGTGCCATTTTAGATCCTCCTTCATATCCTCCACAAAGAAATAAGGCTCACATAGTCCTGACCATACCTGCCAGTTCAAGGAGGGTATTTGAGTTACTTGAGACTTCCTCAGACTCTCAAACAGTTTTGAGGAGGATGTAAGTTTTGAACAATTTCAAGATTTATAGATGTTTATGTTGCTGAATGAGAGTTCCAATTTTAACTGTGATGTTTTGATAGCATAACTGAGGGGAGATGCCAGTAAAAAAAGGGCCAAGGTAGGCAAGGGAAAGTTTTGAATACATTTCCAACCTAGAATCTGTAGCTGTGTAATTCGGATTCATGTCAACATGAATTTCCAAAAATATGCTCATATAACAGAGAAATTCTTGTAGGAGCTCAGGGAAAACTGGAAACTAGGTTGGACAAAGCTTATGAAAAAGTAAGTTGGCAACAAAAATAAATCAAAGTTATTGGTGAGTCCTATAATAGTTAAGTAAAGTAGGAACTGAAACCCTGATCTGGTGTTACCCGCTGAAAAAAGAATTAGATGTAGCATGTGCTAAATTATCCTTTCATTACCTATGAAAGAACACCAGACTGTAGCACCTATTATTACCATTAGATGAACTATACTTTAGTCATACGTAGTCTCACTTATTGCCACAGTGCAAGCTGCAGCAGGTTATTTCAAAATATACCCCAGCCTGTGCCATCTTTGTACTGCTGGGCTCCCAATTAAAAGAAAATTACTGAAAGCCCATTTTCTCAGCTTAGCACAGTAGGAACTTGAAAAATAAGAATAATTTCTCACCATGAACTGTGAAATGAACATAAAAGTGCTGTAGACTTCTTTTTATTCCCCTTTGAATTAGAGGTTCACCTCTGGTTCAGACTTAGAGACACTTTGCTCAGTAGTTACACCAAAGTAGCCCTGCAAACCAGCTGCAAACGGCTGAAAAGCACTCAGTCCTGGCCAATATAGTCATTTTCAGGGATGGGAGGGCTGACTCCCAGAGGCATTTCCTACCATGAGGACTGTGGCATCCTTATAAACACCTTTCTTTGTCCTTCTGTTTTAATAGCAGCAAACTCATGTAAAGGGGATAACTATGGTTTCATGCAAACTTGTCGTGCATGAAATCTAAGGAGTTTCTTTTTTGCTATATAGAGATCTTGTACATTATTTCTGTTGTGAAGTGGTACTCTGGGTCTTTCTCTGGTTGTCACAGGGAAGAGCATGAAAAGGAGCAGGTAGGAGAAAGGTACAAGGTTTTTTGTAAGACATTGGCCTTTTTTGTTTCCAAAGACCTATCTATTCTTATATTAGTCCTCCATTGGTAATCAATGACCAGTAGTGTTCTTGTTTTGTATATTGCCTTGTCAAACTTTTGTTGCACTGTATATTCATGCTTATATACTCACATATCTACTGCAAAAGTTTCTGTTGAGACCACCACCAGGTAAACAGCATTAGGGAGACCTGTTTTGAGAAGGATGTAACAGATTTTGAACCACATCCAGCTTTATAATTTGAGTAAAAAGCAAAAATACAAATGAAGATATGCAGAACCTTTGCATTTCTTTCAAAGCTATTCCTTGGCTCTCAGTTTCACAGAGTCCTTCTTGTCTAAAACTGAGGGTTAGAACTGCAGTATCTGAACTACCTTCACTGAATTATAATTATAAAGTTGTTTGTTTCTTTGTGAGTTAGGTAACAAAAATCAAGAGGTGGAACTGCAGTCAGAAAGGGATTAGCCATTCTGTGGATAAGGAAAACTTCAAGAGTATTTGAACAGCAATAGCTCTTCTTTTAAGAAGGGCATACACTTTTTTTTTTTCTCCAGTGCATAAACTAAACACTGATAGCACAAAGGGAATGTGGAAACAGGTTATTCCATTAATATTTACCTGAGGATTTTGAGCACTTTTCTCTGCACCCTTGAAGTGCAACATGATTAGAGACTGTATAATATGACTTGATAGCGGCAAGTTGAAGCTTAAAAGACATGAAAGAGAGATAGACATGTTACAACTGTATATTTTTAGTGTTACTGAGCAAAGTTTTTCTGTAATGACTCCTTCACAGCATAAGTGAGAGAATACTATTGTGTTTCAGCCTACGTTGAACTTCCCATGCCTCTGAGAAGTACAAATACACTGCTGGTAACTCAGGAGGTGAAATTACACCAGCATTTCCTGCTTCTTTGGAAGACAAAAAGGCACAAGAGTATCTCATAGGCTCAGGCTTAGCTAAAAGACTGTTACCCATACCACAGCACTGCAGTCTGTTTCTTATACTTACAATTAACCCAGTGATAATTCCTAGCTGTTCTGTGTATCGCTATTAGACTGGGCATACTAGAGGCTTCTGGCCTGCTGTGGTTAGGAATAATATGATACAACTCTTATTATCAACTTGAATATGAGAGTTTTCTGGTTGAAACTGTATAGTTTTGCACTCAATTTTGCAGTGATTCATCCTATTTTTATGTGTAAAGAATGCATGAAATCATGAGTGGAATTACTGTACTTATTCTGAACTAAAAGTTACTTTTCTGAGAAGTTTCAAGAAAAGGTGTTAATCACTTCATGTGTTGCATTTATTTAGTGATGAAACCTTAAAGGAAAGGCAATGTATCAGACCTTTGCTCTGTCCCCAGTTATCTGCCCATTGGCAAGCCCTGCTGTCACAAGCCCTGGCAAAGGAAAGGAACCTGAGAAATTCCAGCTAGATTTCTTCTCTGCGTTGTTTACTGTTGGGTTTGAGGACTGTATGTCACCAAATCAATACAAGTGGAGGTTTTTGTCCAAAGGAAGTTTTTAAACTTATATTATTCTTAAGAGAAACCTGTTGAACCACAACACTGAGGCTACATGATATCTTTGTTCAAGGCAGTTGACTTAATCTGATGACCATCACCTAAAGAGGAGCAGAGGAAGGGATAAGACTTACAGCTGGGACTGTTAGTGGCAAGTTTCAGTCCTCTAGGGTCTTTTTAGGGTAAAATAAAACACATTAGTTTAAACTAGATCAATCTGATACCTACAAGCGAGAGGAGGTTCCCCAGCTGAGGACTATCCCAGGCAGCAGCAGTGTTGTCCAGTGCTTTGCATCCACCACATCTGATCTTGTGGGGTGTGTTAAACCAACTGACTGAGGTTATGGAAAGAATCTTCTAATTTTAGGAGAGGATGAGCATGACATTGTTTGGGGTTTTTGCAAGGTCAGGCTTCCAGCTTGCTCCCGGTTCAAGTGCACAGATAACACAAAGAAGGCAGGAATTTGAGGCCGGGAAAGGGAAGAAGAGCAGAAGAGGTCCTTTGGACTTTTTCTGATCTGGCATCAGGTGAAGATGATCTGCCAGAGCTTTTTATTTCCTTTCAAGCTTAATTCAAATGGGTTACCTCAATCCAACACAAACAACTATTCAGTAATTAGAGGTGCAGAACAGCATGGACCAGAGTTTAAGCTATCAGGTTTTCCTGGGCTTACTACTAAGATGATGCCACCAGGGAGCCAACAGCCAAGCAAATTTTTTTAAAACTGTGTTCATATTCTTTATTTGTAATTTCAATTACATGCTTTGCATATACGCCCCTTTTGTTTAGTGTAGATAGGCCTGTATTTTCATACTTAAATGTGAAAGCTGTTTAGCCACAGTACTGACTGGTTACAAAATTTTAATGTTCAAAAAAATGCAGATAAAAATATATTTGAGACCTCTTGGATGACTTCTCATTATAAGACCCTTCAATCCCTTCAGTTAGGGAGATATACCTAATTTTTAATCCTGAATCTTCCCAGGTTCTGTCCTTTCTTGTTATTTGTAATTCAGTATACTAAAATCTAATACTTCCCTAAATAAAAAATCACTCAAAGGAAGGAAATCAGATACGTCTTTCACCTCCGACTGCAACTCTTCAAGTTCAGATTTTCAGAGAAGCCCAGAAAGGTTTGATTCTTCCTGACATACTGGAACAGATGAGCATCTAATTCTTTTAGGTCCCTTTAGAAAAATATCAGGTCGGAGGCAGGTTTGGGCTTCTCTTAAAAAAAAAATCAAACTTTCCTCTCAGACACCTATTTACTTGCTAAAATGAGTTCAATCTCATCTCCACTTAATATACAAACAAAAAAAAATCTGATGCAATCATCACAATTGCCTTAATATTTACTCTGGTATTTGTGAGGCATTTTTGGGGACTGAATGTTCTTTATAAATAGCTTGATTTTTCAATACACAATTTCATTTTCTCTTACTCTTTTTAATTCTTCTTGATTTTGCATATTTTCCATCGCGGTAAAATTGACAGTCTTTGAATACACAAGATATAAAGACACTATTAAATGGTATTTATAAGCATCATTTTATATGGAAAGAAATCACCAAAATATCTGTTGAGTTTATAACTGGGAAAGCAAAAAATTATTTCTTTCCAATATAAAAAGTCTTTTTTATCTGAGCAAAGACTTATAGCAAGTGGAAGTTCAATATCATGCCTTTGAAAATTACAGTCTGTTTAGACCAAAGTGAAACTATTCGAAAGGAAGTATTAAATAGTGAGAAGTAGTTATGTGCAATAATTTTCTAAAATATTTGGATTTCTCCTTTCAGACTCAGTCACTTTTCTATGTGCAGTATCCTTTAAGCTTCATATCCCGTTTGCAATTTAAAGTCTGAAGCAGTCTTTGAAGTATGTCATTTATAACAAAAAGCACAAGCACAATACTACTTCCCTCTTTCCCCTGGTGCCCTGAAGGAAAAAAAAACATTGAGACCCCTGATTGTGCACTTAGACCTGTATGGAAAATACATTGTCTAAATCCCTGCTTTGAAGGAGTGATAAGAATATTTATTCAGTCATAGGGAGAGTCATATTTACAACCATTCTGCTTTTACTGCTGATATGCAGTCCTCAAGATACAACTAATTTATCTTAATAATATCATGTCAATATATAATACCTTAACAAATCTTCTCTATATTATGATAGCTGTTTTGCTAGGAAAAGTGTTGACTTCACTTGGAAAAAGCAGGCAGCAAAGTCTGCTTCTCGAAGGTGCTATAAAGCAAAATAGATTCCTTCTCCTTCTGTCCTCCACATAACCTTGCATATACTTGAAAACTCAGAGGTCATGTTTTACCTCTAGGTAGGTTTTCTGCATTGCTAGCTTCTGCTGCTTTCGAGGATCTGACAGCTTCCATAAAACAAGCATGATAATCCCAGAGGAGAATTTCTAAATTATTAAAATTATATTTAGAGAGAGCAGCAGCATCACTAGGTTTTCTGAGAATTTATACATATAGATAACTTGTAGGTCACAAATGGTGTTTCCCAGGGCTCAGTATTGGGGCAGCTCCTGTTTAATATCTTTGTCAGTGATCTCAATGAGGGAATCGAGTGCCTCCTCAGGCATTTTGCAGATGACACCAAGGTGGGTGGGAGCATTGATCTGCTGGAGGGCAGGAAGGCTCTGCAGAAGGATCTGGACAGGCCGGATCAATGGGCCATGGCCGGGTGTATGAGGTTCAATAAGGCAAAGCACTAGGTCCTGCACTTGGATCACAACAACTCCGTGCAGCACTACAGGCTGGGGGCAGACTGGCTGGAAAGCTCCTCCATGGAAAAGGACCTGGGAGGGCTGGTTGACAGCAGCTGAACATGAGACAGCAAAGTGACTAGAAAGCCAATGGCATCCTGGCCTGTGGCAGCAACAGTGTGGCAGCTGGATTAGGGCAGGGATCATTCCACTGTACTCATGTAGTCACAGAATCAATCAGGTTGTAAAAGACCTCTGAGATCATTGAGTCCAACCTATGACCAAACACCACCATGGCAACTAGACCATCCACTGAGTGCCACAGTCAGTTTTTCCCTAAACACTTCCAGGAACAGTGACTCCACCACCTCCCTGGGCAGCTCATCGCAATATCTAATCATCCTTTCTGTGAAGCATTTCCTCCTATGTCTAACGTAAATCTGCCCTGGAATATCTGCCCATAAGACTATGTCCTCTTCTCCTTTTGTTGATTGCCTGGGAGGGGAGGCCAACCCCCACCTGTCTACAAACTCTTTTCAGGGAGTTGTGCAGAGTATTAAGGTCTCTCTTGAGCCTCCTTTTCTCAGGCTAAACAACCCCAGCTCCTTCAGCTGCTCCTCACAGGACTTGTGCTCCAGACCCTTCATCAGCTTCTTTGTCTTTCTCTAGACATGCTCTAGCACCTCAACGTCCCTCCTGAATAGAGGGGCTTAGAACTGTACACAGGATTTGAAGAGACACTGGAGCTGTGAATGTATCATTATTTAAAACATGGATATGAACACAGATTGAAAGCAAAACTATCAGATTTGTTTGCCTAGCCTGTACAATGCATGCACATGTGCTTTGGTGGAACTGAAGACAACACTGTCTCTTCAGCTTGTAATAACAACACAAGAAAGCAAGGACAATGTCAATAGGTTTTTCTTCTTCCCTTCCTGTGTGTTTCTTCTTGTTGTTATCAGAATAATAAATAGCTGCTCTTTCCAGGGGCTTTTAAGTACTAATTCCACAAAGAAGAGTGAAATGATTTTCCCAAGGAGAAAGCTGCATAAAGTCAAAGCTGTTTCCAGGCAAAATAATACGCTGAAGTGCTGCTTTGTGCACTGTTAGCTTCTCTTTCAGTATATGCATCTGAATTAAACCCAGAAACATTTCAACATTCTCAGAAGTCAGTGAATTGGTGTTTACCTTTGCTGCACACTTTTTGCACAACTCTTTGTGACCCACACACTACCCAGTACCAAAAATGTGGTTATAGTGCCTTCTGAACAATGAAAGAAGAAAATGTTATTGTTACACACATATAATATTATAATCATGTTGGATGTATACTTATAACCTATTTTTTGCTCTTCTGTGATACTTTGCTGCTGTTTCTTCTTTCCTTGTAGCATTTAGCGGTAAATCCAAATTACACAAAAGATATATTTCTATCCTGAAAACCAGGATGCTTTTTCATACATTTTTCCCTGTACATGTGAATGTGTTCTTGTTCTTCAGACCTGAGAAAGTGTGAAAAGCTACAGAATTACCTTTCTCAATTCATTTAAAGGAAAAGAAAAGGAGAAAGAAAAAATCAAACGTAAGTGATAGACAAAATTCACACCACGGCAAAAGGAAGGAAAACCATGCCAGTAGTGATATTTTTAAACTTTTAATGTTTCAGCTTTTGTGAAATGGGAAAACATATCTAAGACCAAGAACTGCAAACTAGATTCAGTGGGCTTGTGTGATTTCAGGAGTAGGAAAACTGAATTAGACTATGCCAGTTATGCCAAATTATAGGAAAACATGGTTTGTTCACTGGTTTTCTCTCTGGATACTGATCAAATTTAAGCAACTTTACAACTGCACTGTCTGAAACAGCATCTGAAAATACAGAATAGACTTATTTCCTAAGGGTTGTCTTGGAGGTGATGCAAACTTGAATTATTTCTCATCAGTCTATGCAAAAGAACATCTGGAAAGTGGAGACAGTTTTCTCAGGGGAGAGACATCTGCAGCTCCTTTGATGTTTAGAGTTTGAGACTGTTTGTTTAGAGGTTTTAATGGAGCTTCACTGTAATATTTTGACCAATGAATACACTGTAAAATGTTGCTGTTACCCAAAATCAGCTTAGCAGTTTCAGTACCTAAAAAGTTACCTGACTGCTTTTTAGTGAGTTACACAGCTCACTTGTGAACCAGTCCTCAGACACGTACATCAATTAATTGTACTAGTCTAAACTCCTTTGCTCCTATACATTAGTACAGATCTTTAAGGTTCAGTGGCCTTGCTTCAATTACCAGTAGAACAAGAATGGGTTGGGTTTTTTACTTATTAGGCAGAGGGCATAGGAGAGGTTGCTTCTCAGAATAAAACATATAAACAAAGGAGCTTCTCAGTCAGGTGGCTGAGTGAACCAATTGATCTTGAGTTTCCAGTCAGAAAGAAACTCCAGAGTCTCTTTTCTACTGCTGCATTATTCCTTCACAAAATATATAAGTTGAACTTCAACCACAAAAATTAAAATATTGGGACTGACTGACTCATTGTGTATTTATATCTGACTGTTGTCTCTGCTACCAGGATTTTGACAGAAAAATACTCCTAGAGCTTAGCTGATTAAACTAAGTGTGTGAATCTGGTTTTATGTTAGAGAAAGTGATTTTTTTTCTTTCATTATTGATCAGTCCATTTTAAGTGAATTTTTCCAAGAGCGTTACATCAGCTGGTGTGCTCTATGCAGGTGGAGCAAAGGGCTCAAAACAAGGCGATGCTGAATCCTCACTGATGGTTGCAAAGGTGGATCTGCAAATACAGGTTACTGTACCAAGGCTCACGAGCAGCCTGTTTATTTAGCATCTAGTTTCTAAGAGTGATCAGTGCGGGAGATTTCAGAAAAGCTGCTTGTGGCTTCAATTTCTCCTTTTGCCCAGCGTGCCAGTTTGGACACAAATCCAGGAAGAAACAACCCGAAAGGGGCGTCTCTCCTTTTCTCTCTCCTGCCTGCCAGGCAAGCAGGCCCTGGCAGCCCCTCCTCCACGGATTCGGGAAAATAATTTTTTGAATGAAAGTGAAAACAAATTATTTATTTAACAAACAGAGTCCCCTGCAGGCACGGGGCAGAAAGGATATTGAAATCCTCTCCCTTGTCCCCTAAAAGAGGACTATGGATTTTAGAGTTCTTTCTGTAGGTAAAACCTGCAGTCCTATGCTGGGCCGGGCCGGCCAGGCAGGGTCCGACGATCCCCCTTGGAGGGTCCCGCCGAGCAGGTCCGGAGATGATAGCTGGTCTTGGATGAAGAAGTAAGTTGAAAACAGTCCAAAAATGAACAGAAGCCGCTGAGGCAGATCACAGTCCCTTCTCCGCTGAAAGCCGAAGAAACTAGAGAGCAAACTTTTCTCTTTGCCTTTCTAACTGGCAGAAGAATGTAAACATTTTAATTGTAAGGTCAAGTTAGTTGCTTTGAAGAGTTCTCTCGGCTTCTTTCTCCCCTTGTCAATTTAAAGGTACACTAGAGATCAAGCAGGCGATAGGGGTTACAGTATTGTCATAGAATCACCCCAGGACACCCAGGTAGAGGTAGCATTGCTGAGAGTGAGCAAGCTACTTGTACAGGTAGAACTTGATGTAGTATACTAGTCTTGAGGATCTATAGAAAATCTGGGGCTGGGGAAGTTTGTGAATGCATTACAACTGAGGATCAATTGTTAGACTTTGCAAAAGTCTTATAGTGATAGTGACAATAGGTAAAAAGTGGACAGTAAGTGATATTCAGTGATGTACCTGAAATCAGCCGGTTTCTGACAATGCCACATCCTGCTGAGAAATACGTCTAGGAATATTTTCATATTGCTTTAAGAAGCTGCAAATACTGAAGCATTTTAAGCTATGAAGAGCTACAGAAAGGATCTTTCTCTTGCAAAACCATGCCATATCAGAGTATAAGCAGTCAGATCTTTTCAGTGTAGTTAATAGTCTCCTACTATGCATAAGACTTTGAAAAATTACATAATGATGAAGATAAAAACCAAAATGTGAATAGTAATAGAAAGATAGATATTTACTTGTATTTTAAAACTAGCTATCTTGGTGAACAATTACTACTTAACTACTCATATCACAACTCTTGACTGTCACAAGACACTCACCTTCATCTAAACACAATTTTTGCTTTTCTGCATTTTGCTTCTTTCAAAACAACAAAGCTTTTTTACTAAAATCTTTGGCTTAGCAGGAATGTATTCCTGTCAGATAGAGCAATATACAGGACACACTGAAGTACAGATGCTAGTTTACTTATTTTCAAATATTTGTTCATAGTAGTTGATTTTCTCTGAGACAAATTATACATTCTAAAAAGAATCTTCTCTTAAAACCCATAAACCCCAAATTTCTTTGTGTGACTGATACAGCACAGAATGAAAATGATTTTGCCTTGCTGCAATTTATGATGTGAATGAGACAAAAAAAAGAAAAGAGGATAATGTGGGTGGTGGTTAAGAATATATTACTGGAGTTTGATAAATTTTGGAAGTGAAGTCTGATTGATTTTCATTGTTTTCTTTTATCTCAGTATACACCCAGAGAATTACAGAGTTCATCTTTCCTGTGAAAGAAGAGCCAAGGACTGGGTTGGCAGAGATGTTGCAGCATGGACACAGTTGGTGAAATACATCAGTGGTGCCGTTTTGGGCAGTTTGCACTCTACTGTGCTCTACAATGCAGTCTTTAGTCTGTAAAATGTCTATGCAGATCTCATGCCAGGATCTCATGCCATTTTAGAAATCACTTGCATCAGCATCCGAATTGCATTATGCAGTGCAGTGCAGAAAAATACTTCCAAACTTGCTTGGCATGTTGGTGGCACTAACACATATTTTAAAAAACTAGAATCATAGAATCACAG
Source organism: Callaeas wilsoni (assembly GCA_013398955.1). Taxonomy (NCBI): domain Eukaryota; kingdom Metazoa; phylum Chordata; class Aves; order Passeriformes; family Callaeidae; genus Callaeas; species Callaeas wilsoni. The sequence goes on along the minus strand of VWPU01016959.1, from coordinate 81,947 downwards.
AATATGCTGAGTGGAAGGGACTCATCAGGATCACCAAGTCCAACTCCTAGCCTTGAACAGGACACCCCAAAGATCACATCATGTGCCTGAGAGCATTACCCAAACATTTCTTGAACTCTGTCAGGCTCAGTGCTGTAAGCTCTTCCCTATGGAGCCTATTCCAGTGCCCAACCACCCTCTGGGTGAAAAAACTTCTCCTGATATCCAACATAAACTTCCCAGTTCAGCTTCATGCCATTTCCTTGAGATCTGTCACTGGTCACAAATTTGACAGGATCAGTGTCTGCCCCTGCTCTTTCCCTCATGAGGAAGCTTCAGGCTGCGATGAGGTCTCCTCTCAGTCTCCTCCAGGCTGAACAGACCAAGTGACCTCAGCCGTTCCTCACACAGCTTCCACTCCAGTTCTTTCGAACTCAAAGTCCTCCTTTGGACACTATCTAATAGTTTAGTATCTTTCTTATTCTGTGGCGCCCAAAACTGCACACAGGACTCAAGATGAGGCCACATCAGTGCAGAGCAGGACAATTCCCTCCTTTGACTGGCTGGTGATGCAGTGCCTGATGCATCCTGGGACCCAGCTGGCCCTCTAGTAGGGAGACATTTTCTCTAGAAATTCATTTTGATCCATGGCATTGCTTCAGATGCTGCACAGAGAGATTTTTGTTCCACTTATTTTTAGTCTTGGCTTTGAGCCAGACCCTTAGATATATTGGTTCTTCTATTGCTTTACACTATCCCTACAGATCTCACAGGAAGAAAGAGACAGTGATTGACGATAAACCTCTACTATAACACTGATATTTTACTTTGTCTTTGAGGGATTTGAGTGGAGTGTCAAATCACACTACAGATACACTTTGAAAAAATGAAAAATGTTTAAATCAATCTGAAATAAAGAGGTTGCTTTTCTTTGACTTGTGATCTTGTGGGGATAGAGTCTGAGTCCCAGAGACAGTGAAGGGAAGGAATTGTTCTGACCCTGGCAAGGTTAATCATATGCATTTGTCCTCCACCACCACCAAATTGCTATCTACACACGTTTGTAGAATCTAAATTTCATTTCTTATTACCCACCCGGGAAAGGAAAGAATATAGCAAAAGTAGTGGTTGATTTGCTGCTGCGTGGCAACATGCCCATTCCTGGAAAGGTACATTTGAAGCACAATGTTTACCCTACTCCAAATTCTTTTCCTGTAACAATATCATTTGGTGCTGTACAACACTATCCCTATCGTTTTCTAAATTAAATAAAGTATAAAATAAATAGGGTAAAATTAGGAATACAATTCAACCATAATTCTTGATCTTGCAAAAAGAGTTATTTGATTCATGATTAGTTGCCTAAAATTTAATTAAACATATGCATACATACCAAAATTACAAAAGTTCTCTGTGTTAGAGAAATGCTTCCATTTCCCTAAAGTCTATTTCTTTAACTGTACATGTGACTCCAGGAACTTTACAACAAATCATTTTAAAAGCCTATGGCTCTTTCTTTTCTAGTAAGTATAATCAATATGTTGCTGTTACTGACCTAATTATACTGCACAGCCTGCTTTTATAAAGGTGATATTTGGGCTATTTATATGTTTTCCTCTGTAGTCAACATCATTATCTGAAGGACTGACTGAATTTACCATTGTAGGCTATAGACATATTCATAATTCAGATCTGCAAGAAAAAAAAGCTACTGTTATAAAACCAAATAAGGTCCTTCATGAAGTAAAGTTATTTTGTTCCCCAGGAACATTTAAAAGGTAAAATATTTTTCTCAGTCTGAAAGACAAATTTAAAGCCAGTCTTCCAGGTCTATAAAACTGCATAAACCAGACAGATAGATCATAGCCAAACAACTTATTTTGCAATTAATATTAGCTAATGCTCACCTGCGTAGCTGGTTATATCAATGGACATTTCTTAGAACCCTCTGTATTCTAACATATTACAGAAAACCACACTGTCAATTTCATCCAAGAGACTCCAAGGCATTCACAGTAAGATAGCTTCAAGCACCATTTATTAGATGTGGATGTCCTTGGCGGAAATACTGTCTCTATACAAAAAAGACAACAGAACCATACATTAAGTCAGATACCAAACTTACATGGCAGACAGTTTTAGAAAACATGAGTGTAAGCTGTTCTGCTAGCCCATGCAAAATTACACTACAAACTTTTGTCTTTCTATTGTGGTGCTCACAGACCCTTAAAAAGGTTGGAGGGAGGGCCTCTGAAAGTCATCTAGTACACCACCCTGATCATCATCAAGCCATCATCAAGGCTATTCCCACAACTACATCAGATTACCTACAGCCATAGCTGAGTCTTCACAGCAACCAGGAATGGGTGTTTCTACATGCTGTATTGTTGTGGTGGCTGAACCAACTACAGCAATGGCCAAGGGGCCACAAAGCCCCGGTAAAGGGGAAACCTATTGGGCCAGCTCCAAAGGTTAAATATCCCCCTGTGAGAAAGGTTCTCCCATTGAATTCCTGTGATCTGATGCAGATCCGGTCTGTCTGATCGGCAGTTGACAGACAACCCTTGTATCCCCTAAAAGGATGTGACCTGGCCTCTGTTCCGCTCTTTCCTTCTCCCCACAGGTTGTTGCTGTATCATCCTCTCCTCCTTTTCTGTACTCCTTTTTAGTGTATCCCGAACGGAAGTTCACCCTCTCGTGCCCGGACCCCTTCGGGGAGTTTAGCAATAAACCCTTGGAATTCCGAGCAAGGGCTGCCTCACCTCATTTATCTCTGGCTACGCCTGGGTTATTTATTAACCCCGTGCACGCGTGGTTACGTGCATCCCATCGCACGGGTGAGGAAACTAGCTTGTGAAGTACAAATGTACTGCTGAAGTGTCCCCCCCATGTCAGGCACTTCTGAACTAGCAGGAGTTTCTTAACCGAGCCAGTGCATGGTGTTACTGCATATCTCTGGTCAGGGATAGTGCTCTCACTGTCTCTTTCCAGTTTCTTAACATCCCATTTCCACAGAAAACACTAGACTGCCATCTGAGTTGAAAATTTGTCATTTATCCAGCCTGGACTGCACTGAGTTTACTGTGAGAATGTTGTAATTCTCCACCTCCTCCTCGCCTGTCTCAAAGAAGGATGTAGTGTTGGCTTTTTTCCAGTCAGCAGGAATCTCCTCTGATCAACATGAATTTTCTTAGATTAGTCTCACCATCATTTCAGCAAACTCCTTCAGTACCTCCAGATGTATCTCATTCAGTCCTACAGATGTGAAGACACTCAGCTGCTCTAAATAGTGCCATGAAGCTTTTGCTCCTCAACAGTCATCTACTTCTCTCTTTCCCAACCATATTGATAGAAGCAGTCCCAGAAAAGGGCTTTGTCTGTAAGGACTGACACAAAAGAATACCTTGAATATTTCAGCTTCCTGATTTGCTCAATGCTATGGTGCCCTCCCTCCAGATGTATGAAAGCCCCCCACAAGGACAAGAAATAGCTAATTAAGGCCCATACACCACCTCCTCTGCCCAGGCAATCTGCTACTGACCTCCACCACAACATATCAAAATATGTCCTGTCTACTTTGAACTCTTTTTTCTTATTGTAGTTTGTCAATATTCAAAGGTCTCCTCAAGAAAGGTGGCAATTATTCCTCCCTTTTCTGCACTCATGTCTATGCTGAACTGCCTATTTCATCCTTGCCAGTGGTCCTTTTTCATGCCATTCTTCTTCCACTTGCACTTATCTCTTTGTAGCACTGATCCTAATTGTAGGAGCTGAGATATCTGGCCCAGGATCGTTCCCCAATAGGGCTTGTTTCTCCTCTGCTGCCAGGGCACTGGAGTATATTTAAGATTAAATAGCTGCAGGTAGAAATGGAGTCCTCCTCCCACTGCCAGAAGCCACAGACTTACACCCTGCTGGATGGGTGCCCTCTTGCTGCTCCACCATTGCCTTCTCACTCTCAGGGTGTCTCCTGTCCCAGCAGTGTCTCTTGAAGGCTCCATCAATGCCTCATCTGTCATTCTTCACAGACGGGCTGCTCATTTCTTGGCTAGTACTGTTTTGCTTGTTTTAATCATCAGAAGGAAAGCATGAACTAGCAGAGTTCTCTGACTTTGTGTTCTCATTTCATTTTTCAGTCTGGACTGCAGTCCCTAGGAACATGTATGTGCAATGTGAATAGTACACCTGGCTTGTGCAGATGGGAAGTCAGACTAGTTGACTTACCTGTATACCTAAAATCTGTGGTCTATAATAACTTCTTCTCTTTAATTATTTGTGAAACAGAATGCTCTTCCAGCTGTGAAGGACACAGAAGAAGGAGATATGTAGAAAGAAACGCAGTTGAAATTCTGCAGTGTAAGTCTAACCTCGCAGAGAAAGAGAGAGCATCAATTGTGTAGAACCTGCTTTTGGAGCTGAAATGCCATCCAGCTGTGCCTGCAGAGAGAGGAAAAGCTAATGAGCTGGTGTCCTACTGTGGGAGTCTGTGCTGGGGATCTCTGAAATCTAGCACAGTAGAAGAGATTTTTCTATTTTGGGGTGAATCATACCTCACAGTCCAGGTTTCTAATTTTTAATGTGTTTCAGTGGAGAAACTAAACTGTGTGTATTTGTCGCTGTGAAATATCTTTTCTGCTCTAGCAGAAATACATCTTGTGACAAACTGACGCACTTCTTCCTCAAAGGCAGCAAAACAGACAGGTATTTTTAGGAACAGAGGCACCCTTAAGTGATCACTTCAGTGTTCCAAGATAACCTCAAAATGCTTTAGGGTAGTTCTCTCTGGAATAAATTCCTCATGGAGACAGTCCACCTGAAGTCTCACCGGCCAAAGGCTGGTTCATGCTTTGAAATATAACTTCTCTGCTGAAATTCTCTAATCTTTTGGTGAGCTCCTGCTAAGCTTCCCAATAATGTAAGTTATTGGAATTAATTTTATTACACAATAACTTATATTATTGAAGTTGAGTGAAGTTATAGCAGTCTTTCATTATTTTCTCCTATGTAGACTAAATACCTCAGGCATTTTAATTTTTTTTTCCAGAACAAAATAAAGATCAGTAGCATACGCCCATTCACAGAGATGTCTTCTTCCTTTCAATTTTAAATGCTAGAGGTACTTGTGACACTGAAAACATAAGGAATAAATTATGTGAGTTTTCTTCTTGGACAGTATGACGGGTTGATAGACACTTTTGAATTTTATGGCATTTTAGCTGTGATTCAAACAGCAGATCAGTAAAACTTACCATTGTCCTTTAATACATGTATATAGACCCAAAAACAGAGAATGTAACCAGACCATCCCTAACAGATACAGACTGACCTGGAATCACTGGGATCAAGATGTATGTTGATTTACATCAGTTGAAGTCACAGATAGCAATATCTAGATTGTATAAAAGCAACAGGCTTATGGTTTAGGTTTTTGCATATCCTGACATGAAATAGTCTGCTTTATCAAGAAACAAAGGTCCTGATTCATAAAGCACTCTTTTCAAGTGACACTGACTCCCACATTTAACTAAAAAGAGACACAGCAATACAGGCTTCCTACATAGTATACTTTAAAGGAAAAAATTCTCTATTGTAATTCTTCTTCCTCTAAATCCTCCATAATCTTAACTGTGGCTAAGAGATTTAAAATAGGATTATATCAGACTTTACCTAGCAAGACTTCCAATTAGTTTTTAAGGCAATACTCATATTTCTACTATACCAGGAGAAGCAGCAAAATTTATGAATCATTAGGCCAGTAAAGCTGAGAAGGAAAGTAGTTGCAGTTACTTTAGACAAGACATGAATGCACCTATTTTTCTCTTTTTTTTATGTTCTGGGTTTATACTATATGTCACTGCCTCCATAATTCTGAAAACTGCTACTTTTTAATAATTGTATCTTTTTCCAGTGCTAAATCTCTAGCATGGCTTGAAGAGAAGGATTGTTACAGGAGAGATAACAAATAAATGACTATTGCATTACCTGTCTGTGTTCTCTTATCTTGGGATTTACTTGAGGACCTCTGAAAGCTACTACTACTTTTTCGGGAAAAGTATAAAAACACATGCTCTGAAAATGGTTTTATGTCTACTAACATAAATTAATATCATTCAGCATAATATGAAGATAGAAATCTTAATGCCAGTTTTGACAGAAAATATTGCACTAGCTTGGTTTATTAGTAAAATAAAGATTCCTAATTATATATTATTCTGCTTAATACTCTTAAATTACATGTATTCTGTATGAAATGCCATGTGCTCCTGTGCCCCAGCACACAGTGGCTTACAACCCCAAAGCACACTTCTCCTGGGCCCAACTCTAAGGTCAACACCATTATCCTGAGTAATCACTTTGGCATCAAGGTTGTCAGGCTGAATATGTATACATATGCTTGCATATGTATGCAAGAATTTTGCAAAACTAAGGTCCTGCTTAGTAACCCCTCTTCCAATTTTCACATCTTGCAATTAATAAGAAACTTCATAAGACACTTTCTGATAAGGTTCATGAACATTCACAAACCTTCATGAGCAAATCAGAGAAAAACAGCTACTAAAAAATATTATATTTCAAATGCTATGATTTAACCTTCCCAAATGTTGGGGGTTTTTTTGTCTTTAAAACATCAAAATCATAGAACTTCTTCTTTTTCCAGTCTCACATTCAAAACAATCATATATAAGTGTCTTTCTCTCTTTCTCTGTGGTATTATTTTGACAGCAAACCTGATCCCTTTAGTGTCAATATTGCTACCTTTATCTTTTATCTCAGCAAGAGTTGTCACCAGATTTGTAAAGGAATTTCACTTCCAACTCACGGATCATGGCATGAATAATATGAAACACAGCAGACACCAGGCTGACAACTGAAACCTCTGATAATTATTCCAATTACAGAAGAAAGTGAACAAAAAACCTCCCATCACTTCACTATGATTAGCTATAATTTTGTTGAAATTATATGCATTATAATGACACATTTAACATAGTGTATACATATCTAATTCAGAAGAATTTACTCCCTGAGATATGTCCCATAATTTACCAGGTCTGCACACATTTCTTCATAAAAGATCCAATGGTTTAATTTTAAAACATGCTTTGTATGTGAATATTGAGTGTGTTATCATTTTCATAAAGTGCTTTACTAGATATTAATAAGAAGACCAGATGGCTTCCAGGCAAGAGTCAATGTGATACTACTGCAGCAAGTCTACGAGTAATTTGACTCATCTACAAATAGTTTTACTCACAGAATCATCACTTCTCTAGAAAATGCCCGAAAAGGGAGAGAATTAAACCAGGCTACAACGCACACTCTTTGCTTTACCTACATTTCCCACTCTGCAGGAAACTGTAAAACATACAGGAAATCCAAGACCCATCTCTCTTGCCAGCACGAGCAGGAAAGAGTTAGCAAAGTCAGATACTATAGGCCGAAATACGACTTCAAAAATTCAATCTGGAGAAGAGAAGAATGGTTCTTTCTGCTTATTCCCTTGCTAATCACAGCCATTGTCTGAAACCTTCATGCCTCTGCCATCCTTTGATCTCTCTCCCTCCAGTTTGTCATGACTCAGAGAAAAAGGTACTTTTCTCAGTTACCCCCTTTAGCCTCTCAGAGCATGGATTAAATAGTCATTTATTTGGAAGCATGACCAGCATGGCAGAAAAAGGTGTCCAGCTGCATCCAGAGGCATTATGTGACACAGTAACACTCATGGAATCTTTTTTTCAGCAATGCTCCAGGGAGGGTGCAAATGAAACTTAGCTACAACCTACACTCTTTAGTCAAACATCCATAAATGGGCTTCAGGTTCATTTTGGAAGTTTTTAACATGCTGTTTGACACAGTTCTTCAGTGAATGCCCTAAAATATCAAACATAAGTGCTGTTCTGTGGATTAGCTGTTGTTTCTGACTGGCTGCTCACTCATTACAAGTCACATAACCAATCATACAACCTCATTTCCATGGCCTGGAAAGGTCTTTTGAGGTTTCTGAGTCTCTCTTTTTGTTCATAAATAGGTATGGGGAAGGACCAGGTTTACAGAAGAGAACTGTAGTGACGATGTATGACTTCCCATCCAGTGATGCTTCTTACTTTAACTGAATGGTCCCATAAAAAAATTTAAAATGGCAGAGTCCCCTGTGAAGTACATCCACATGCTTCACTCTCAAGCTCTTTCAGATCTTTTATATCATATGTTCCCTGGAATGACTGTCGATTGCGTTGAGAACAAGATATAGGAGAAATAAGTCTGCCTTCACTATAAATTGATCTGTGCTGATCACCAGTGAAATAAAGACACCCATCTGTTCTACTTTGTTTCTCATTTGTTACCTTCATTATCACAAGACACCTTTTGGGACAGTAAAAATCCACTTCCAGATGCATTTGACTCAGTTTCTGCTTCTTATACCTTTATGTCCCAATGAATTTTGGAAAATAGCAGCAATAATTATTTAGTTTCCTATTACACTCTAGTTAATTCTTTCTCCATTTCACTTTCAAATATTTTTAACCAGCACTGAGGTAATTCAGTCAAATGAACTAAACATACATAAATGCCTAAAACAAGAAAATAAAAGCCCATGTACAAATGGCCTTTAATTTCCTACAATAAAAAGTGGGTTTTTTCCGTCTTTCCTGAAATTGGACTTAAAATTTCTCTGAGAATAGCCAAAATATTTTATTTGATTAGGCTACATTTTGATATCTATTTTACTCATTAGTGGACATCCATAAACTCACCGCTGCATTTGTAAGGAATAAGCTCTCCTTCACAAGTTGAGAGAAATAAAGTGCTACCCTTCAAACTGCTTATTTTTGCCTTGAGACAAAATTAGACCATCTAAGCCTTGGTAAATCTGTGAAAATAATGAGGTAGTTTCTTTTTTACTTTCCAGTCGATCCAAAAGAAAACATTTCAAAACTATGGTAAACATGAAGCAGCATTTGGAGGAAGGACAATATTTCTGCCTAATCACAGTAATTCTGAATTGATCTCTTAGTAGTCATGACAGTCTCCATTTAAGGCTTTTAAGAAAGTGATGCAGAGGCAGAAAGAAAAAGAGATTTCAGGGGCAGGTGGGTCCCTGTCAGCACACACAAAAGCAAAACCACTTTTTACTCTAAACATACTGTCGTTAATTTCCCACCTAATTTTTCCCAGAAGACCTTTTCTTCTCCTTGAGGACACAGACCAAGGCCCTTGACACTCAGGAGCGTGCCTGAATTAATGAGCTCTACGATTTTAGGAGATGGGGTAAAACTCAGGTTGTCTTGCATGCAGAGGACAGACAACAAACTCAGCAAGGCACCAGCTAGAGGCTCTTGGCCTATTTTTTCCCACAGCCCACAAGAATGGTGTTAATTATTGGGCTATAAGGTATGAGTGTTTCACTGTAGTGCTCTGAAAAGCTTCTGCTGAGCCACAGTCCTGGTAAGTGCAGTGAGTCAGCAAAGACATTTCATACCAAAAAATCCCAAAAACTAAACAGCAAAATATTACCATGCATCTATTTTAAGATGCTGCATGTAGAAATTGTCTGTCTTATATTCATATTAAACAGATAAGGCATTTCTTTGGTTGTCGAGAGGGAAAGAAGCATATATAATACTTTTCTATTTTTTACTTTCAAAGTTCTGATGGTTCAGGAAATGATGGCAGTTATGGAAGGTAAAGGACAAGTAAGGAATCACCAGTGGTCTCGGAAATTTACTGCCTTGGCCTTTACAAAGACAGAAACTAAAAAAAGGAATTTTTTTTTAAAACATTGGAAACATAGTAACTCCTCAGTGAAATAGAGCACCAATAAGGACTAACTAAAGACTGCTCTGTGATAAAGTCCAAGACTAAAAATCAAAATATAGTCAATTAGAGAAAAGAAGCCAATGTTCTCATTTACACAAAGACTACAATTATGAAACTGGAAATCAAAGAATTAAAAAGAAGGAACAGAGACTTGGGTTTTGTGAGCACATGAAAGAAACACGGTCCTCAGACGTGGTAAAACCAGAGACGTTTATCAAAAGCGTACATAGCTTTTATAATATTTTTACCATTGGGTTAGGACAGCATGAGCCTGGATAACCAATAGTATAATCGTTAATAAGCTTGCTAACGAATAATATTCATGAGCAATTCCCTAATAGCAACATCAGACATTTTTCTCAAAGATAAATGCTTATATAATAGTTCTTTTAACAAACTACTGTGCACCTGCTACTTGTTACATTTTAAAAAATTTTGTTACATTTCTCCTGTCTCAGGTGAATAGCCTTTTCTTTCTAACTAAATGCGCTTTTTCCCCTTGACTACAAGTTCCCTTTGTTTCCTTTCCCTACTGGGTTTCTTGGATTTTCAGGGTTTTATTTTTATTTGATGCAAACTCTTTCCAACTTATAGTAACACTAACTCTCCTCTTGGTTGATATGTAGGTGTTTTTTGCTATTAGTATTTTGAATGTATTTTTTTCCTATAAATATAATGTAAAAACCTGTTCAGTCATAGTATTATATATTTTCCTTCCAGCTGGGAAAGATTATGTAAGGACTTTCATTGGCTTTAAAATTGTAATGATAAGTTTGGAGGGTAATCTTTCATCTTAAGCTGCAGTTCAAGGAATCATTCCACACTGGTAGATAGCATCAATTTAATTTTCTTTAAAAGATGTGGTTTCTGCCTTTGCTTACAACTGTTACCACACCCTTCCTCAGATTTCTCCATGAGCTCATTGGGGGCACAGGGCAGCTTTTTTTGCAGTTCAGGCAAGCCCTGACACTTTTCAGATCACTTACCTGCCCTTGAAAAAAACCACATGCATTTCATCAGCTGCAATCTCTGTTTCTCATCATCACAGTATTTTTCCTACTGCAAGATGCTAGAAGATATAAGTAAATAATAATAAAATATACTATACACTACTGAAGTACAATAAGCCCCTTGGATCTCACAGGTATTTAATCAGAGAGCAGTCTGCAAATAAATGATTTATTCATGAAGCCAGTGTATTGACTGCCAACATGCAGGCATTGTAAAATACAAATATTGAAATGACACAGAAATGGCGATGTAGAAAAGAAGGTATTTAACTGCAGACAAACCCCAAGACAATACTCTGATAGTTTTAAAGGCATTTGAAGTATTTTATATCACCATAAAAACCTCTGCAGAATATAAGGTATTTCTCTGGCTACAGTGAACCATGAATAATATTGCAGAAACATTTAATTTCGTTTAATAGCATTGAGTTGTGCATTTCATACAGGAGATAGCCTGGCTGCCTAGAAAATTTGATTCACAGCAGTGAAACTGGTCAAATAATCTATTGTGAATAAAACCTATTGTAAATTTGACCATTTCTCATAGAATAATTGCCCATTAATAACTTCTTGCATTATTCAACCAGCTATAGACCACAGTATATTTATTTCTGAGGAAAATACTGAATTATTTGAGAAACTTTTGAGTGGATAGTTATACAGCTTCACTTAAACTTTGTACGCACTTAAAGATGTTGTGGTGACTGAATATTCAATTGTATCACATATGGCACACACATAAAGTAGAGAAAATTCCAAAACTTTGATCAGACTATTAAGAATAACATTTAGGAAATTATATTAGAAATGAACAGAATCTTTTGGTCAAACTCTAAAATGACAGCTAACAGCCCCCTGTCTGCAACATTTTGTGTTATGCAAACAATCCAGAGAGTAGATGATCTGTCTTCCCCTTCCTTTTATGCTGCATTTCATGTGTCATGAATATTAGTCATGTAAATAAACCAGAAATACTGTGGGGGTAAAAAGCATTTTTGTTCCACATTCTAATGCAATCAAGAAAAGCTTTTTGCAGAAGACACTGATTAGCAGGGACTTCATCTCTGCTTTCCTTCTGAATAAGCAAATGTTTATGGCATTCAGAGTAGCAATTACCTGGGCTGACTGGACATTCAGGTTTGACATAGCTGCTAATTTGTTCCTCTACCCTGGTACGGAAAAGGGACTTGAACTTCAGCACTCTGTCAAAGCATATAACCCACAGCAAAAAAAGATCTGTTCAGACATCTCCTATAGACAATAGAGACAAATGGGTGCATCCTGGAGATGACTCACCCAAGACACTTACCAGGACACATTCATATTTATACAGAGAATACTTTTCCTTCAAATGAGAGTGTCAGTTTTTATCTTTGATGACAAAACCGTGTGTTATCACAATGCTTGCAAATATTAAAAAGTATTTAAGACAAGCTTTGTTCCCCTAAGTATGTTCACCAGGCACATGTTTATAGGAACAGAAGAATTTTAGAAAACATTTCTTCCTTTATTTATGGACTTGCAGTTGCCACTTTAATTTCTGTAGAATATTGTCAATACTGCACAATGCAACAGGGATCATTAGGAAAGAAAAGATGAGAGGAATGGACAGACAGTGTCAAATTGTCTGAAATTTTAACTGAATACTGCCTAATTCTATTTGCCAAGTTCACTGATACTGTGAGGTTGTCTGCTACTTTGCACAACACCATCTCACATTGTGTGTGCTAAAAAATTCTGGTCTGCACTAGATAAAACTACTTCTATGGTCTTTGATATAATTGATAAAAGGAAACTAATGGGGTGTTGCATAACTGAATTAGGGAATGTAGCTGTTGAATTAGCAAGCATTCAGAGACATGCTGCAATTTCTCTGGGAAAATGTCACAGGGGTTCCTCCTTTATTCAATAATTTGGTGCAATCTAAACTTTGAGGATCTGCATCTATAATGTACTGAATATTTTCTGTGCTCATTAGGAAAAGCTGAAGCAGATTTGGATTTACTGAAGGAATACAGTCATGCCATGATTCCCATAAAAAAATATTAATAATGTATTTATTAATTTAGAACTTTATGTATACTTAGGCTTAATGGAAGGATGTGCTCACATAGATGTCTTTGTTCTGTTGTACTTTACAAATTGTCAAAAGTATTTCTAACTTTCTCTGAAACCTGTGTTCTAGTTTTGCAATCGTTTATAATAACTGTGTTTATAAGTTTGTTGTGGTTTGAGATCTTACATGTTTTTTAAATTCTTTTCCCTATACAAGAAGAGAACAATTTTTTGCTTGGGGTTTGGATTTACATGTTTCTTTTTTTCTAATCTTTCTACATAAAGTTTTTCTCTACACAACAAGAGAAGAAAACGTTATTTTATGCTTTATTAGGCTGTGTGACACATTCTTCCAAGATCCAGTGGTCAGCAGTATTTTCAGCAAATTGTGTGTCACACTTGACTGCAATTTACAAGAAATTGTAAAACAAGTAACTATAGACTACAACAGGTCTAACTGCTAATACACTGGCAAACTTTCTTTTCTGTACACATCAGTCATAAACAGGCCTTGATTGTACATATTAGACAATCATGAGTATTTGCAAAATACCTTCTACGGATGACAGTTTTGTTAGCATCTGTTTGTTCTGCATGTCTATGAAGGATCATCTAAGCCAGACGATATCACTTCTGTTTCCAAATTAGAGAAATTTTTTAAGAGACAAACAAAACCCAGTGCTTGTCCTTGTTCTTTAGCACGCTGTATGGTTTCAAATGGAGAATATATTGTGGATTAAAAAAACCTTCCCTTTGGAAGTTTATTGCTGTGCCCGTTTCACATAGCACTTCTCATGTTATATTACTCAGTGCAAAATCTTGCCATTAAAATTTTAAATAACAATAAATTTAGTTCAATAAGGTAGTAAATATGACAGAATTTATTAATATCTCTTGTATTTTAAATAGCAATCTTCTGTTTGTCAGAGCTGCTAAGTGTAATGGTTTGCTTTCTAAAAAGCAAACTAGAACTCTATAGACAGACGTTTATTAAAACAATTACTGGTTACAAATTTCCTCAATATGTCTCATAACTGGAAGGAACACTTCTGGTTTGAGTGTTTCAAGGCACACTGGGCAAAAAGCACTAGCTTTACACATCACTATGCCATCAAATATAATGTGCCTTATAGAAATGTTTAAACAACACCATAAAAAATTTTGTGGTATTTTGGAAATATTTTGTATTTATATTTTGACGAATAACACATGTCCAATTTAAAGAAATTACACAACTGGTTCAGGCCGACTAACTGCCTGGTAGTTGGTAATAACACAAAATAGTTTCACTGTAGTTTCACCATAAAACTGGCCCAAGACTGTAACATCCACAGCCTTCACTGAAATAATTTAATCTGTCATTTCAAAATGTCAGTGCCTGAGTTTCCTGTACATTTTTGCCAAGGCTGTTTTCTCTTTAAGGATAGTGAAAGCATTATTCTGAAATACACTTTAAAAACAGGTTGCAAAATGTTTTCAAGTTCTGAACATACATGAAGAACTTGCAAATTGACAGATTCATTTTTCCCTTAAGATGGGTGTGCTGCACCACTGAGATTAAATACAGTTAAATTGTCATGGTTCTTAGCTTATTGCTTTGTTTTGCTAAGTTATCACATCTATGGGTAGTCTTTAAAAATGAGTTAGCACAAAGGGTCAGTAAGAAATCTGAGGCCACTGAAATCCATTTTAAACGATTGGCTCTTACTATTTTCAGTTTTATCACCACATCTTAATGATCCATAAAGTGATAAAGAAATGGACAACTCAAATCACACACATGCACACGAACAGTCTCCACTTAGCAAGGACAAAGCAATTTCTTCTTTGCAGCGAATACAAAAATGATCTTCAGATAAAATTCTTGAAAGACATCAAAATGCCTACTCTATAGCAGGAAAGTCGAAGAGGAAACTCTCAAGTGGTGAGGCACTTGGAACTGATAGCCCAGAGAAGTTTTGGATGTCCCATTTCCTGAAAGTGTTTAAGGCCAGGTTGGATTGGGCTTTGAGCAATGTGGTCTAGTGAAAGCTGTGCCTGCCCATGGAAGCAGGTGTGGAACTAAATGATTTTTTAAGTTCGTTTTCAACCCAAACCATTCTGTGATTCTGTGATTTTATGAGATCTCCTAGCTAAAGCCTTGCACAGTGGCTTGCAGACAGTGAAGTATTCAGCTGTGTTGGCACCACAGTGTGCAGATCTATTTATCTGTGGATAATCTCGTTCTGTAGAAGCTCTTATCTGTTCTTGGCTCTGAATAGGGATGAAAGGGAGAGAGACCTTTCCTGCTAGGAGTAGCACATTTCTGGAGACACTAGTTCAAATTCACAGCCACACGCTGGGTGAGCTCTGCTCCCCTCAAGGTCTGTGCAGCTTCATCAGTGGTCAACCTCATGCACACTGTGCAACCCAGTGTGAGTAACTGTACAGAGAACTCAGCACGAAAATTAGAAATATAACTTCCTTTCTTTATAAAGCTTCTCCTAACCACACTAATTCCTATGACATGAGCAACTCTAAGCAGACAACTGGGCAATCTGTTTCTCACCTTTTATACACCTGCTCTGCAATCATCTCCTTGGTTGAAAAGTGCACCACAGAGTAGAAATGGGATGCTTTTGGTAAGATTTAATTATGGCCTTCACGTAGGTGCTAAGAATGGAAAGTCCTGCGCAGCTGTTCCTGTTGCATGGGATGGCATGTGAGGAACTAAGACATAAGACGAGGGAGATATTGTTTTGAGTAATTAAAAATAAAACCATCTACATTTTCATGGACATGTGAAGAGAAGAAAGGTAGTACTGGATGCAAGAAGAGGTGAACTTGACATATTCATAAGCAGGGCTCTTGCTTAACACTCATGAAAAATAAATGCACAGAATAATAGAATCACGTAATAAGCTGAGTTGGAAGAGACCCACAAGGATCATCAAGTCTGATTCCCGGCCCTGCACAGAACATCCCCAGGAGTCACATCATGTGCCTGAGAGCATTGTCCAAATGCTTCTTGAACTCTGTCAGGCTTGGTGCTGTGACCACTTCCCTGGGAAGCCTGTTCCAGTGCCCAATCACTCTCTGGGTGAAGAACCTTTTTCCTGATGTCTAACCTAATTCCCCCATGACCCAGTTCCATGACATTTCCTGAAGTCCTGTCACTGGTCACAAGAGAGAAGAGATCTTTACCTGCCCCTCCACTTTCCCTATTCAGGATGTTGAAGACCCCAATGAGGTCTCCTCTCAGTCTCCTCCAGGCTAAACAAACCCAATGTCCTCAGCTGATCCTCATAAGGAGCACGTGGACATGTATGTGGACACTGCATTCGTTTTCTGTTTGGGGTTGTCTGGACATTTTTGATGTGTACTCTGGTCACAAATTTCAAGGGTTGCTCTACAACCTTGATGAGTTACAAACAACTTAGATGAGTTACAAAAGGGAAGGAAAAGTGAGCAAAGACAAAAAGAAAGGAGAGATGAGAGGAAGGGGAGAGAAAAGATTCCTTTTCTCTGGAAACTAGGGCTTTCCATCAAACATTAAGTAAAAAATTTAATAAAACCTTGTTTTCATGACACTTTATGAGTGAAAGCAATAACATAAAAATTGCTGCATTAAACTGACAAAAGTCTTGTTTCAGTATTTTATATTACAGATACTGAAGCACTCAGTTGGAGCCACGATGATTAAAATTTTGTTGGATGGAGACCCTAAAAGAACTATCTCTGAAAGAATGAACCGGTTTTCTTTGTGAATATCACAATGAAGTTTGCTTTCGAGTACTTATAAGCCTTTCTTTTCAACAGAACTTCATTTTAGTAATTAGCGCCAAAAGTGTCTATCAGTTGTTTAATTCTTCTGTTTAATTGTCATTCTCTTCCCTATGATCTAATTCTAGATAAAGCAGTATTTTTCAGAAGTATTTTAATGTAAACTTTTGAAACTGTTGTTCAAACACACAGTTGTGTTATTTGTAACAGAATATTATAAAATAAATGTATGTAATACAAGCTAGTGAGACGAACTTTTTGCCCCAAGATGACCTCTTTAAAAAGAAACACTGATACTTCTGTATTCTTCTTTCATTCAGCAGTAGGTAAAGCTTTCTGGAGAAGTCTTATTTTGTTGAAAACTAGTACCATAATGCCTCAGGCCTAGATTCTAGTCTGGTTTATTCACAAAAATATTTAATCTATGTTTGCTTGAGAAACAGTAAAACGGACATGAGGCATATGTGGGGCAAAGTCCTGGACACAAAGAAGTCAGTGTTGCCTCTGACTTCTGCCTCTGACTGTAATTAATGTCGCCATTAATTACTGGCATTTAAAAACTTACAATATTTTGTTAAAAGTGTGAAACTTTTATTAAATATTGAGTATCTATAATCTGATTTATGACAAAATAGACACTAATCATTATCACATAGTTTACCATATACCTAGCTAATACCAGATTATCAATGCTTTTAAAAATTTAACAGCAAGTTTCAGTAAAAATATGTGGGAACTTAAGAGAATGCAAGATGATCCTTTTGCTTTAGAGTCAAATTGGCTGTTTACAGTTAATATAGTTGAGAAATGACTCAGTGGTTTGTAGGCTTCTGAAGGAAACCGAGAGGTGATAAAATTGCTTCTGCCACAGTAAGTTATGTAGGGGATATTTTCTCCATTCATGAAAGGATATTTATCCAAATGAAGACTCCTCTCGCATTCAAGACAATAAAGTAGAAAATGTACAAAAAGTTAGAGCTGAATCCTGATGAATGCCTTATCAAAATTTGAATGCCAAAAGACTTCTTGTAATTAGGTAATTTTACAAGTCTTGTCTCCTACTCTTATCACGTATCCTAAAACAGGGTAGTGTATTCATCCCAATGCCTACGCAGTTTGTGAAAGCCATACAGCACCAGCTAATGTACGTATTCTCCGTGTCCTTGGGACTGAGACTTCTGTCTCTGGCACGGGACAACACCAGAACAGGGCCTGATGCTCAGCCAGGGTCTGGCCTTGATTCCAAGTCAGGATTGGGCGGTATGTTCTCTTGCATATAGGCTGTCCAAATTACCTTATGGTAATATTGAGAGGTTTTATCATCTATTATTGTCAGAAGAACCAGGGAGATTTCAGGGACTTGGTGTACTTGTGACAAAGCTCTTACTGGACACACTGATGAGCTGCACAGCAATAAGATTCATTCCTGGCACACTGGTTCCTGGGCCATTGCCGCTGGGATCAGCTTTTCCTGACAGTTCTGACTGCAGATACAAGCATCTTATCTAAATCAATAAAAGGGAGTTCACTAGAGATAAAATACAGGAGAGGAAGATTTGCAATTTCTTCCAGACAGTCTGAAAAATCCCATTATTTTTCCTATGAAGAATTCCGTTTCCTTTATAAAGCCGAATGTTGTTCTGACTTTTTTGAGTACTCTTGAAAGAAAAAGTCAGTTCTTGGCAAAATGAGTCCTGAAATGGCAAAGATCAAATCAAGTTTCAGGAAAAGAGGAGACAAACAGAAATGCCTCAAAATGGATAGGAAGTTTTTTTACCAGGAAGTAAATGAAGTTAAAATCCTGAAGAGGTCAACTAAGGCTGAGAGCATGCATGCCCAGAGGGCTGAACTTGGCCTGCAAAAATACTGCACACAGCAGGATTAGAAGCAAAGGCTGCACGATTCTTTTGCAAACTGAGCTCATGAAAAATATAGCAGTACTAAACACAGACGCTGTCAGTGACTGGGAGGTTTGCCATTTATTGCAAAAGCTGATTACTCTTCATTATCTTTTCTTTATCAATTGATGTGGCATACTTCTTAGTCATGAATGCCTGGCTAGATGGGAGTGAAGCCTGATAACACAAAAACACAATTCTCCCATGCACCAAATTGACAGGATGTAGAGGATCGTTGAAAGCTGTAAAATAGCATTAGTTAGAGATAATAAATAGAAATTATCCTCGGTGTTCATTAATAACACGGGAATGAGAACAGTGCTAGCTTTTTCAGAGATGGAAATATAAATGAGAGGAAGCAAACTACCTCAAAATGCAACATCTCTTGCCAGATTCCAGGTCATCTATAGTATCAGAAGAAAACTCCTAGAAAAAATGCCATGGCATATTTTCATTGCATATTTGTTAGCCCACTTCATGCACTTCAGTGAATGTTTCATGAATTAATGGCAAATATTCTACACAGCTATTTAAAAAAATGCAAAAGAAGAAGTAATTATTTAGCTGGTAAATTTTGTTGGCAGACATTTTTTGTAGTTTATAGCAACAAATGAGAATAACGCATTTCTATTTAAAAGAGCAAGACGGTGTAATAAAACACAGGATCCTTAATGAAGGTTTCAGGAGACTGGATATGAGTGAAGGACTCTACTATAAAGTGCTAAAATTAAAAAAAAAAGAAGTCATTTTAAAAAGGAACACTTTAAAAAATCCCAACTTATTAAGACTCTGCCTGATACGATTTTCTGCCAACTGTTTCCTTTGTTCCTCCACTGAGAAATCTGGAAATAATAAAAACAAATAAACTGTTATCTCAGAAGTAAATTTTAGAACTTTCATTTTATCCTACCAAAGTAAATTCAACTCTCAATGAAAATATCTTTCAGCAGAATGATACAATTTTGTACTTTCACAGGAAAGCCATACTTCTTCTAAAAGATGAAGGCAAAACGTATATCTGGAAGATGGCTCCTATGTCCAAAAGCTTAGTTGCCATTTTATCAGCTTGATAAAAGGAATTGCTCTTCATTTCAGATCCTTCCTCATTTACATGCTCAGAACAGCATGGTAACAAAACCTTCATCACTAAGAGTATACCACACATCTTGCAGACCACTTTTTCAGTGTACAATTATAATTCACAGGTGTGACATTTAGTTGTAGAAGAAAACTATCCCTGGTTACATGCTTGAATTTGCTTTTTAGTGTAGAGCATAGCTTAAGTGAATTTTTCTATTTGTAAATTATTTCTACTAGAAAAAATCCAATTATTATTTAGTCCATTTTGCCCATAGCCACTACTGTGTTACTATTCTGTTGATGCAAACCATTCTCAGGTCCTTTAAGTCCTGGCCTAGAGCTAAAGCTTTCTGTGGCAGAGCGTGAATGGTGAGATTGAAAAGAGACTTAAAGCTTATGTGACACTGGTATGGGTGCGACTTAGGTGGAAACTCACTGTTTAAGGTCTACAACTGAGACCAAGCTTTGGCAAATTCTCAAGAGCCAATCCCTAAAGGGTTGTCACCATGTGCCTCCATCTCCACATCAAACATAAGCAGGCGTCTTCAAGGCACGTATTTTGTCTAAGCCAAATACCTGGTATTTCTTTGAGAGACACCTTGATTTACCCTGCATGCCTTTGTCTCTGGTTCTCTGGAGGTGCTTATCCCTCACCACCATTACATACAACGCTTCCCAACACATATCTCATACTGGCCCAGCGACATGTGCCACGCAAAAGTTATGGGTGAAACAAATACCATCACAGACAGAGGTGTATGAGAGGTACACGTGGCAGTAGTTTGTCTGATTGAGTCACTCACTAGCCAGAAAATTAAAAGACAAAATAATACAAAAAAAAAGACAAACTAAGAAACAAACAAAAATCCTCTCAGGATCCATTAGCAAGAGAAGCTTGACATACAGACAGGAAAACAAATTCTAACAAAGAAAAGTGATGGAAAATGCTAGGTGCTTATCTCAAATAGGTGACAAAATGTACTAAATTATTTTAATAATTTAGGCAAGATATTTCAGTCATCTCTACTACCATATAAATTCCATAAAAAAAGAATGCAAATAACCAGGGAGTACTGCATGGCTGTTATATTAGCAGCACAGCTGGATGCAACATCAAAGTCCTCATAAATGAGAGGAATTGTAGTTGTTATGCTATGATATGAGACTTGAATAAGAGTTTAAAAGTAGGATTCATTTTCTTGATTAAAGATTAACAAGGTGAAGTGTTTAATTGGTATTTTAGCTGGATAGCAAGGACATAAATTCTGCATTTTGGACTTTAATGGATTCTGTGGATCATGAGAACACAGTTCTTAGTTTAATTTAAAATTAAATAGTTAACTCAAATTGCATTTATTTAAGAACATACTGGTTTTGACTTAGGGAAATGAGAGAACCTGAAAAAAGTTTATTTTGATTCCTAAGCTTTATTTCTGTGTCAACTATTTTTCTGCTTCATAGACAGTAAATCTGGTGTAACTAATCTTTGAAGTTTAATGACCTTTCAAGTTTTGCTCTAAAACTTAATGATGTTGATATAACTTTACTTCTTCCATGTACTAGTGTCCTCTTAAGAACCCTAAAAGATCTCTTTACCTGCCAACACAACATCTTCTCTCAGTGCAGCAAAATTTTTGTTCACAGAATTTCAATAATTTCTGTCTCCTACCGCTGATAGGGGTTTATCCCTTTCCACAGTCTTTTTCTGTTCCACCTGCATCTTTTTTTGAAATAGGTTTTTTTTTTACTTCTTTATCTATAGTTTCGTTTTAATTTAGGCGTTTCATTTGGCCTTGTATAACAAAATCGAAAAATAAACCCTTGTAAAACTTTGTCCACCTCTGAGCTGGATGCTTCACTTCTCCTGGCTTCACTGTTCAGATGCTGCCAATTTTGTCCTGTTCCATAGTTCAGCTTAGTTTGGAAAGTGTCTAACAGGCTTGTTCATTGTCCTGCGCTGTGTCTGTCACCAAACTTTGCTCATTATATTGGGATGAGACATGAAAGAATTTCTGGCTACATGACTGGAAAATACAGTGCCAAACTGATTACTGAGGAGCAGTTTTTATAACAGCAACATAATAATTTCCCTAATTTTAACAATAATTCATACTTTGAATGGATTTGTATGAATTATTCCAGATAATTGTCCATATTGTAATTCATGTTATCTGAGTAAGATTAGATGAACACAGCTGTTTTTTTCTGACTGAACAGTTTGTGACTATTTGAATCTGTGAAACATGCTAATATTTTGTACTTGTCAAGAGGCTGTTTAAAGAAAGATCGATTGGTTGCTAATATCACTGTTTAGAGAAGTTGCTTGACTTTCAAACTTTACTGCATAGTAAGACTGATTTGAAACATGAAGCTATGCAATGTCTGGGAATGGATAAAATCAAGTGTTGGATTAAAGACCAGTCAAACCAAACTCACAGACAGTCAAACAGAACTCACATTTCAATAAGAACATTCTGCTTTCCGCATCTACATCTGCAGTAGCAGATATTGATCAAACAACATGTCGTAATAAGGTGATCATGACATATTGTTGGATACAAACCAGATTCTCTTTCCCAAATCTGTTAGATCCTGCTTGGTGAGCTCAGAGCTCACTTTCAGTAGTAAGTGGAGCAGAAGGCTACTTTCCTTGGAAGACTTGAGTCCATGTTCTGTTCCCATACTATTTTTTAATGCTCAGAAATACCCAGCCCAACGCAGACCTTTTCCAGGGAAGTAAGGAAAGGAGAATCAAGGTATTTTCATTGTTGAATATATGTATCTCCTTCTGAAAGTTTTTCAGAAGTCCTCAGATTTGTAGAAATACTACCATCAGCTCCTCTCTGAAATAAAAAAAAAAAAAACCTACAAGAGGGCAAATGGAGCAGAACTGTTTGACTGAGTTTTTGATACTGCAGCAGTACCCAAACGACTAAACCTCTGAAAAATCACCTTTAACAACATAGAGTGATGACGTACAGAGCAGTGGGAATTCTGGTGACATGCTGATCAGAGCTGAAACCTCTTTGGCCCATCTGGGTTTTGAAACCATGCACCAGAGGGTAGCAGATGTCTTTCTAAAATGGGATATGTGTTACTCCACACGATGTGTATGAGGCATTTCTGTCACATGCAAAAATGTCACACTTATGCAGATTGCTATGCACAGGGGCTAACAGATATAGACAGACAATTTACCATAATTAAATCTTATTCAACTTCAGTAAAATTGGAGGGCAGCAGCTACGACCACAAAGAGTAAAAAACTGGTGGCTTCAAGTGAAACAATCCTTCAGCTACAAGAAACTGTAGGTACTACGCTACAAACTTCATAGGCAATGACTGGGATCAACGTTATGTGTTATGAAACAATTTTCTTAGAATTTACTGAGAAACAGCATCTGATGTAAGTAATGAACATACTAAAATAGTTAAACATTAATACACTTTGCAGAGATTCTAAAATCATCACAATCTGAATTTAGTTTCAGTAAAATGTATTCACTACGGAGATCCAGGACAAAGTTCTCCAACTTGCTCTGACTGTAAAAGGAAATCAAAAAGACTAGAAGATAACAAGAGCACTGACCAGTACCTGCCTTGCTGTAGTTACTTCTCATTGATCTCTGGTAGCTTGGTTATTTTGCATCATTGAAGTTGTTTGTGGAATCTCCATGTAATGCAAGAAAATTTCTCAGTCTGTTTTTCAAGTGGAAAAGGATTGCTGCTGGAAAGAAAAAAAGGAAAACTAAACATGGAAGGAAAAAAACCCAAAAGATAGCCATCCTCTACAATTTTTATAAACTTCACCCAGAACCTCATGACAGTATTTCAATTTTCTATTTTCAATATACAAAGAAATACCTTTGGCTTTTGCATAAACTTAGTTACCTGTTTACACTTGACATCTCAACTGGACAGAAAAAAAAGATTTCTTCCTGGATTACACTGTTATTCACCAGATTTTGGACATGAATTCATACCCGCAAATATTGATCCTTTGTTGAATTGCGGACTCCAACACAGTCAGCACTGTAACAGTGGTCACGATGCCTTGTTGGGCTTACCTAAAAACAGAGGCCAGACAAAATTAAGGGAATAAAAAGTGGTTATATTTATTGAAGGGCCTTCAGGTACATTTTGGGCAGACGAAGCGCCCCAGGGGCTACACCCGAAAATGGACAACGGGTCATGGGTTTTCATACTTTTATAGATTTGGCCTATTTGCATATTGGGGGTTAATCTTCCAATTACAGCTTCAGGTAATGAAGTCAATCACCCCAAGTTTTCTCCTCCCCCAACTCACTTTTGCTTACATTTCTCAGGGCCTGAGACAGTGAGGTGTCCTTGATTCTCAGGCCTAGAGAGGAATTGTTGTGTCTGATCAAAATGGGAAAGCAGTAGCTAAGACTCTATATGGAGTATAGAGTTCTACACTAGAGAATTACAGGATTACAAATATATGAAAAACATAAAAGCTAAAATCCTAAGGTATTAACAATATTAATGGTCCTAATATCTTCTGTCACTTTGACACATCCAAAATCATCAGTTCATCTCCTAGTCAATTTCAGAAATTTTTTTTTACTTTATTCAACAGACAAAATATTGACAAATTTTTTTTATAGTAATATATTTTTCAAGGGACATCTTTTTCTTGCAAGAGCCAACTCTACAAATTGATTGACTAATTCATTCCCCACAACCACTTAATATAAAATACAGCCAGCTGCAAAAACTAGTACAATAAACTGCTTCTTCCCTGGAAACGCAATAGAGAAAACAGGTATTTATTGTTTGGATTTGATTGTTCGCAGCTGGTGCTTTCATCAGCCAGCATAAATATTGGATGTTCGACCCATGCCATAAAATTAATCTTCATATTTTAATGCCCCAAGACATATTTTATAGGGTTCAGATACAGATTAGTTTTTTCTTAAAATAATAAAGGATGACTTGCAAATTGGATCCTTGGGTGAAACTCTAGGCTCACCCAGGCCTGTAAGTAATTATAGTGACTTAATTTGAACACTTCTGTAGTCAGTACAGTTACAGACTAATGATGCAAGAAAGGTGAAATTCTCATGGACTTAGAATCATAAAATCATAGAATTTTTTGGTTGGAAGTGTCTTGAAGCAATTGTTTTTTAAACATGAATCTGGAGCTACTCAGTAAAATATTTACAGTTATCTGCTTTGTCTCTGAAAATTGCATCTCTAAGTTTAGCCTTTAGCCTGAACCTTTGGGATTACAATGCCACACGCAGAATCAGCCACAGGTATTTTAAGAAGAAAAGAATATTTTACTTAGGACCTTATAAAAATCTGGTACCTCGTTTAAGTCACATTTCATCGAGGTTAATTATCAGCACTTCCATTTTTTTGTGTATGTGAAAGGTCACTGTTGTAAAAAACAATATAGGTCAGAACTCTCTTAATCAGCATTTTGGCAAAGAAAAAGGCCATTCTAAATTGCAGTGTAACACTGACTGTTTGCCTTATGTTATCAATCTCTTCAAACATGGGAATTCAAGCTAAAGCAATAAAATATGAACTTTTCATCTTTTTCATTTTTTTTCAAAAGAATACTGAAAAGGCCACATTAGTCCAAAGAACTGCTGAATAAACCAAACAGTAGGATGAACACGAGCTTCTACATGTGTGTCCTGATAGAAGTTTAAAGTATCCTTCTTCTTTTTTAATTTAAGGTTAATTTAATTTTTCATTTCATTTAATTTAATGAAAAATTTAAAATTTAAGTATCTAGTCTCATATCAGTTTGGGTAATCTCCAGAGGGGTATTCTGTTCCATACAAGCTTTAGTCAACTTAGCTGTGTCTTTCAGCTGGTCAAATCAGTAAGTAGTGTTTATTCAGGCCAGCAAATACATACTTGCAGCACAGCACTTTCATCATGAATGATCCCCAACCACTTTCACAAACTCTGTGTTTACTCATGTTTAGTCATATTATTTTCTAGTGATACATCCACAGTTTGGTTGGAACGTAGCATCAATCTCAGAGCACAGCGACAACAGCAGTAGAGAATGGGAACTGAATTATTCTGGATTTATATCAAATGACAGAAAGATTTAAGTACAAGATTTAAGATTAAGCTACATATCAAGAAAGTGGGTACTAGCCAAAAGAACACTTTCAGTCTTGCCAAACATGCAAACAAAATTGCTCATATTAAAAGAGGTGACATGTTGAGAAGAGTACATTAAATTTTCAATACTTGATCATATTTCTAATTACAGATATTACTGGCTGTTGTGGCAGCTCAGCATCGATCTGGATGATGTGAGCCTTTACGAAATGTCAAAAAACATTATAGCAATGTCTGTAAACACTGAAGGCAACCCACACCACTGCACAAACCAAGGACCAGTTTTTGTGTCTGACACAATCACTATTCTCGTGGAGAGCCAACTCAGATAAGAACAAGCCAAGAGCTTTCTAGGCATGACAGACTGGCATCTCTAACACCCTGGCAAGTATCTTCGGAAAAGATGCAGGATATTTTTGCAATGCAGCATAAGACTTGAAAGACCAAACATGGAGGTTTGTCTAAGATACCAGACAGGAGCTTCATCTGGAGGATCTGAGTGATGTTTGCCTATACTGTCTTTCACATGAATTTCATGCTGAGAGCTGTTAAAAGACAGGCTACCACAGTCAAAAGAAAAAATTAAAATAACATCTCCTTTTTTTCCCTTCTCATTGTTGCTTTGATCAATCCTGTGATTTTTCAGAGCGTAATATCTCTAATATGTTCCTTCTACACTAACTTTAACATATTTGTTACATTTAAACTGATATCACCATCTGATATTATGAATTAGTTACCTAGAAAAAATAAGTTAGATACATGATGCAAAACTGAATTTATCTGTTATGAATAACGAAATGTAAACATATGTTGGGTTTTTAAATCATGGCCACTGCTTTATCATCTTTCAGCTTTAACATGTGAGGCCTTACTTGATCAGGTTTAAGGAATATTTACATATATATAAGCCAAATTTTGGGATTAGATTTATGTATTATTATAAATACAATACCTTTGATTTCTTGCCATGTAAAACAGCTAATATAATTGCCTTTCATTTATTCTGAAGTTTGAGGCTGAATTTACCAAATCTTTTATTCTTCCTATTATAATTCTACCAAACCAAATGTATCTATTTTTTCTAGATGCATTTTTTCTAGTTGTCATCCTATGGAGAAAAACTTCCTTGAATTATAAAAATGAAATATCTGGAGTCTAGGAGTCAGTGCCATCAAAAGTGAAATAACAATCTAACCAAACTCATGAAAATAAAATCAAATAATCCCTTGCTTCTATCATATTCACATTTTCACATAATTCCACCCTAAACCCTCAGTCTTTTTAACACTTACGGTTGCTGAATCCAGTCTTTTGCTCTGCATAATGATTCTGTAGATGAAACCAAGAAAAGCATTGCAATTACAGTTATTCTTGTAAAAAAGATTAGAACCACTTAGGTATGAAATAGAAAATTTGAGAGCAGAAAATCTTTATAATTGCAAACAGAAGTAGATGGAGTAGGTGGCTGCCGAGGACATTCCAAAACCTGAGGACAGAAGGGTCACTGTTGTTTGAAGAACCTCTGCTGCTGCTCACACCGGGCGCAGCGGACGGTTTGAGAGAGGAAGAACGGCAGTTCCCAGCCCTGTCCTCACCTCCCACAGGGAGAATGACCTGCATGCTGGGCTGGAAGAACACACCTGCTCAGCAGAGAAGGTAACACGTGAGAGAAGGGAGACACACAGACCTCCCTCCTCCCCAGAGATCCGTGACTCCAGCCCCTCTCCTTGCTCTACCACTTTATGGCTGTAACCTACTGCCCTCAAGACCTCCCCTTGCCATCCTATGTTCTTTTACACAGTCCTTCCTGGGACTCACCCTCTGCTCCCCAACCTGAATGGTGCAGTCTGGTGTAGAGGTGAAGGACCATCATGTTGGGGCAGAACTTTCATTTTGTCTGAGTCACTACAAAACTGTGGGTTGGCTCTGGGGAGAAAGCCTGCTTTGAAGTTGAAATCCTGCTGAGCACCCTGGTCCATGGTCTTTAATGGCCCACGTTGGCCAGCTTTTCCTCTTGCTTAAATTTCAATGAATCCTGTTTAATTGCACTGACACAAGTGAGTGATTAATCAAATTTAATTAATCCCTATTTGAAGTTGTTTCTGAAGAGGTTTCACAGTTACTTAGAGCACAGTGCTAGTAACACCAAGGTGGTGGGTTTGATCCATGTATGGGCCATTCACTCAAGAGCTGAACTTGATGATCCTTCTGGGTCCCTTCCAGCTCAGAATATTCTGTGATCATGTGGCAAATCTGTTTTATTCACGGAGTCTTTGTGTTAAATAAAGAATACCAAATGATATCCTATGAAAGCCCCAGACTTGGGAATTCACTACTAATAGAGAAAGCAATGGAGAAAAAGGAATTTTAAGAGTAAAATGATTTTTAAAATCAAGGCATATATCCATTATCTACCTTGAATTACTGAAGCTCTGTGTTTTGAACATGGACCACAGTAATATGGAATTAGACTAGGAAATAAACCAAAGCTCAAAGTTACAATTTGCATGGGAAAAAAAGGCATTACCAATTATACCGTTATTATTTCCTTCTTTGTCATAACTGGCACTGTACCACATAGTTTACTAATGCACGTTTCAGAGGAGCAGTGTGGGGCTAACATACTATTTGAGTATTTGTGCTTACTTTGAACTCAGGGCTCCGCACTGAGTATGAAGCTACCATTCCTCAGGTCCTTTAATGTATGGCCAGGTTTATAAACTTTCTCCTCCTCCATTTTTTCTTTGAAGGAGGCATCCTAGACAGAAATAAGGGATGGATTAGCACAAATTTGCCATCTGTATAGTACAGAAATAATTTTTCTTCTTAGGAAATCAGTAATTGGTAGGGAAATGCACAGGACTCCTAATATACTAATTCCACATCCAACTAATTTATCTCTGAAAACATTCAAAGCAGTTTTCTCTTGTGCCTGGTAATAGAAATTCATTGTCTCTCTGAGAATTCTGCTTTTCTTCCGATACTCCTATCAAGAGTCACCAGGTTCTCTAAAATGTTTACGTATGCACAGTATTATAACGGGAGAAATTGCTTTTGGTGGTTCTGTCTCCTTATTAAGGTCAGAGATTATATAGGAGATTACATATTTGTCCCCAAAGTGAAAGCGATTTATAGCCTTTGCAAGAGAGGTGTAAAAAGCTGGAATTTATTTTCTTTCTTCCTTCCAATCCAAAGTACTAGAGGAGAGCTTTAAAAAATTATGCTGAATGTGCAGACATGAACAATATTTAAGCACCAACAGCAATATATACTATGCTAATAATATATAGTACTATTACTACACTACAGACCTTCTGTATGACAGGTTCAGCTTTGCTCTTCATTGGGCTTTTTATTTTTTATTTTAAAATTATACTTATAAGAGCCTGGAATTACACTTTTAAAAACATCTATTCCTGAAGTAGTTATGGATAGGTTGTTACCTCTTATTTTCTTTAAATTCTACCCCTGTTCCAAAGCCTGTATTGCATGGTAGCAGTACTGAGCAGGCACAGGGGCTGGCATGGTCAGTGGGGAGGGAATAACCTGGAGTGCTTGTGGATGAGGGAGCAAAAGCCATACAAGAATAACTGACCCATCTGCAAGCACAGCCCTTGAAGAGATGGCTGTAACTAGAGCCTGTCAGGGTAGGGACAGGAGCAAAAGCAGGGCCACACCACTGTCTCTGGACAGACACCCCCAGGCAGCGGCACTGTCAGCTGCCATGCTCCAAGCCAGCACTGTGGCAGCCTGGACTTCACCCCGTGACCTGGCAGCCCAGGATCTCAGCCACGAGGCTCAACACAGGCTGTCCCAGCCATACTAACTGCTGCATTTACATGGGTCTGGCCAGCCAGGGAAGGCAGAAGCCCATGGTAGTTCCTGCCTGCCTTGGAAGCCAAGTACATGAAACTAAGATGCTCACATTAGCAAAAAGGTTAAACTGTCTGCAAGACAACTCTGCCCATGGAAGTACAAGAGCCCTGAACACTGCCACGCACTAACTGAAACTGCAAAATTGGCTAAAAGTCCATATCAGAGTTGCTACAGAGATTAACCACATCCCACAATGTTGTGGTGAAGGAACCAACCAGGGGGCCACAGAGCCCAGAAACAGAGGTTTGGTGGGCTGGTACCAAAGAGTGAAACCCCATTCTATGAGGATGGCTTCTGCCTTTGAATTCCTAGGATTCCTGAGGGGTGCTTCTGTCTACACTTGACAGACACCCCTTGTGTCCCCTAAGGGAAGGTGTCCTGGCCTGTCCCACCTTCCTCCTCTTCCTATGGGTCCCTGTGGTGTCACCCCGCCCCCTTCCCTGTACCCTTTATAAAGCCCTGATTGCCGTGCCTTGCCCTCTTTGGTATTTGGTCCATTTGAGGGTGCTTCTACAATAAACCCTTGGATCACCGGCCGAGGGCCACCTCTGCTCATTTATTTCTGGCTGCGCCTGGGCTATCCAAAAGCCCCAGGCACGCTAGGCTCCGTGCCCTCCACCGCACGAGCTGGGAGGCTGGCAAGCGAGGCACCGAGGTGCCCCGGGGTGTTCTACTTTTGTGTGGGACATGCCTGGACCACGCTGCTGCCATCTCAGCCCGGCCAGCGTGCCGGCGAATTAATATACCACAATTAGTTTGGATACAAAGCCCTTTGACGTCAAATAGAAAGTTCCTCAACAACTTCAATGGCTTTTGATCCTGGCTGCAGAGAGGAAGAAGCTGTGGGACTCTCTAGATACTGATTCAGCTTTTGTTTAGTATGCTCTAAGACTATGGCTTCATATGCTGAAGTTAATTTAAATCACAGTGTTTACAAAACGTCTTCAAGTGGCCTTTTAAAACTGGTTCTGCTACTTTTATTTAGGTTTCACTGAAAAGCAAAGGAAAATACATCTCACTGTTGTATTGATACCACAAAAGAAACCACTCTTGTAGTTTTGAAGAGGACTAGATCTGATGTGAAAAACTGAAGCATGTACTAACCTTAGGAAGAACACTTTTATTTTCAGTATTAGAAACACAGTGTCCCAAAAAAAATCTTTTGCAGCCCTAGAAAAAGCTGTCACCAGCTATTTTGAAGCCTTGCCTCTAACTTAATAAAGCTCATAAGCTAGACATCTGTACATGGAAGGGGAAACTCTTGCTAATTGGGAACAATAAAATAACAAAAAGTCTAGAGAGCATTTTTATTATTGTACTTCCCTGCAGGAGAGGTGTCAGGGGGATTAAGATATGACAAATATTTGACAGGGTAGTGAATTCATTTTCCAGATTGCCTGTTTCTCAGTTACCATATTCCCACTGGACTTTACAGTAAAGTCAGCTCACATCTTTCCATTCACACCACTGGACTTAGGAGGTGGACTGGCATTAGGAGGACAGAAGTGCTCTTTTCCTGGTGGATTTAGAAATCTATGTATCATGGTCTTCTTTATTTTATTTAAATTCAGGATAAAAAAATTAGTATTATAAATATTATTTTCATAATAACAGAAAACATACATATTCAGCAGCTGTATGGGGTTACCAAGCAATATTCTAGCTCCCAGTGTCCTACCTCCAAGACTGGCCAGTGGCAAATGCTTAATAAAAACACAGATAGGACATCAGACGTGGTGAATATGTTTCCAGGGTACCTTCTCAACATCTAGCAATCTGTAGCACTAGCACTTACCAAGCTAGAGATATGACCTCTAATAATCCACAATGGATTTTTTTTTATTTGTCCAGGTTTTGGTTTTGATTCATGGTAGAATTCCAGCATTCAAAACATCCAGTGATAAGAAAGAAATTCCAGATTAACTACTCATTTTGTTAAAAACACCTTTATTTTTGCATTTGTTGCCAACTGATAATGTGATATCTACTAGTTATTGTCTTGAAAAATCCTCTTTCATCCATGCCACTCACAATTTTACAAACCTCTTTTTACCTTCACTCTGTTGATTGATAATCAGGCTGATGAATTCTGAATTGTACTTATTGTACCTATGACTAGTAAGGAGTCAGTCTTTGTTTACGTTTGCAACCCTTTTATCTTTTCTGTTTTTACTAAGACCTTCTGAAACAGGACTGAAACTGCACAAACTGGTTTTAACTTGCAAAAGGGCATGGTGGTGTGCTCAGTTGTTCTCTGCTTCTTTTCTGATCATTCCTCTGGCATGGTATTTGCTTCAGTACATTACTGCTACTGGTATCAGAGATGGTAGTTTCATCAACAGTACTTGCTTTAACCCCAAGGTCACTTTCTGAAGCCTGCGCATATCCCATCATTTCCCAACATTTTAAAATAAGGATAATTTTTTTTTCCATTTTATTATTCTTCTCATATGTAAAGCAAACCACGTTCTGGACTACAGTCTGTGCCAAGCACGTCCAGGAAAGTTGCTGTGCTCTAGTTTGGGTCTACTTTGGGACTCCCCAGCTCAAGAGTGCCGAGAAAGCCGTGAGGCAGGGGAGAGCTGCCAAGGGGCCAAGAGCACCATGAGAAGGGGCTGCGGGAGCTGGGCAAAGAGGAGAGATGGCAAGGGCAAGAGTAGTTTCAAAGGTGACAAAGCCCACAGGACCTCGGCACTGGCAAATGAGACAACAAAGGGCCAAATATTAGCAAGTGAGACTGAGGCTGGACATTAGAAAAACTTTTTCACCAGGGATACAGTGCATTTTTCAAAAACATCCTGTGAAATCTGCACACTTGGAATCTTTTGAGATCTGTGCCTAGACATCAACACAGCTGGTTTGGTCCAGTGCAGGTGATGGTCCGCTCTGAGCAGCAGATGGGACCTGATGACTGCCTAAGGCTCTCCCAACCAACATGGCTGTGAGTCTGTGAATGAATGGCTTCATTTTTACACTGATGTATGACACTTGCTGATCTGTTTCTCGAGTCAATGGTGTAGAAAAGCTATCTGTCTACCTTAACGAGTATTCAGCTTAATTAGATGCCTGTAGTTTTGATACTGGCTTTATAAAGATAAATCCCTGATCTATGACATAGAGCTTGCATAGTTGCAGTAAAAATTTGTTTGAATTGGCAATGATTCATCCCTAAGATTTTACATCTTTTAAAAATATTCATCTAAGACCATTTGTTTCTTTGCATCTTCAAAAAGGAGAGCCCTTAAAAGAAAGTGTGTCTCTAGCACTTAACCGCTGGGATTGATAAGGGTAGCTCATACAATGTGATTCAGACAAGCAGCCAGGCAGATCAAGGGATCCGGATCCCCTTCATTGGTTGATTCAGCGTGCTACAAGCACAGGAGATGCTGAAAACCTTCAGAGAGAGATGAAACAGGAGTAAGTAGGTCTCAAATTTTTAAATATTTGAATATTTTTCCATCAACTCTTTCCCGAGAGCTTATATTGCATTTAATAAGGTCCATGAACTCATGATTTAAAAAGAACTGTTTCCTTTCAGAACTAAAGAAAAGAGACAGTAATATATTAGGTTTATTTCCAGTAATTAGACTTCACAATTGGTTTTCTTTTGTCTTACTCACAGAATAAAATTTATTTTTCTGTCTTGTCCTTACTGCTTTTATTCTAATTCCTAATGCAGTAAAGAAATTACTAGAAAAGCATTTCTAGCATAAATTCAAGTGTGAATGCAAACAATCTTAGTTCTGGTTTATATCAGTGAAAAACAACTGCTCTAAATATTGGTATGAAGAAATAAAATTTTACAGAAAACAGTGCAAAGTATATGATTGAAAATAATTACATTTAAGTTTGTGAGACATTTAATATGCAACAAAAAATGTTTTATGAGTATAAAACTCTTTATATTATGTTAGGGAAAAAATATTATTGTACTAGCGCACAATACAATACAATGTATTACATTGACCAGGACACGTAAATATTTTCCAAGAAGCATAATCACAATGCATGCCATGTGCCTGTTTGCATCAAATAGCATTTCACTCCTAGGACCATAACTCTTTGTCAACAATGCATTAAATAAGTTTTGCTTTCTTACTCTCTGATTTTTTTCTCTTCCTTTCTTGGTTTCTCTTTCCACACTAATTTCCAAAGTTTTAACAAATGTTGTCCTTAAACTTGCTCTTCAGAAAGAGAAAAATAAATCATATTAAGGCTTTTGACTGACCACAGTATATTTCATTACCTAACTTGATTATGATAACCTTTAAAATTAGATTTGTGGTGTCAACAGAAGTAGTAGAAAATTCAAAATTCATTTACTAAATGAATTTATTAAACACTACAACCTTTGCTTAAAATTAGTTGTTTACCAGACAGTTCACTTGCCAGATATACATAGGAAATGCAAAACCGGTGCAGATAGAAACAAGAAAAAATATTATTTACACAAAAATGAAAACATATGATGCAATTCTTCTGTAACCTTGAATTCATGGACTTCTTTCAGATAAAAGTAAATACTTCAACAATACAAAGTAAATAGCACTGGCAAGAATAAAAAATTACTGGCATGTTATGCTTTTATATTTCTGCAAAATGGAGGAAAGCTATCGCAAACTGATGCATCTTAATGACAAATTCTACCATTTCTCAGGTAATAGGGGCTGAAATGGCCCTGTGGAAGACCAGGCATAAGCACTCGAGCCTATTTCATCTCAGACACTCTGACTCTTGCAACAGGAAGCAGTGATTGAGAGTCCTGCTAAAGTGGGGCAGTGCTGTTCTGAGCCAGGTTTCTTTTCTGCCTTGAGACCTGTGCCCTGTGCGTCTGCATCAAGCCTCCCAAACTTCTCCTGGAGGACTCAAAAGGACTGACTGTATGGGGCAAATGGCATGGAAAATCTATTTTACATAAGTGGTGTGCACCAGATAAACTGTAAAACCAAGTGGGTCTGTTCTCCTTGCTCTCTTTGTCTTTCTCTCTCTCCTTGTTGACTCCAGATCCAGACTATTGCCAGCCATGGGATCAACACAGGATCTAACAGCTGGTTCTTTTTTCTTTTACCTTTCTCTCTTCCCCCTTTATTTCTCTCGTCTCTTGTTTTATCCCAGCAAATGTAGCAACCATTTTCTACCACTTACTCCACAGCTGAAGCTTGTTGTGAGAGTTGGGAGCTTATTAAAGTTAGTTGTAAAATTGTTGTCTTGTTAGCCAACACTTCTGAGAATAAACAGTGGGCTAGTTAGCAGAGTTAAGGTGGTTAAACAATAAAGTGTAAGAGTTCAGTGACACTGACATGGTCTAGTGTCTGCTCTCCCCAATAAGGAAACCACAAGATGTGGCATTAAACCCAGCCCTAACAAATTCAAGTGATTGATGTTTTTGGAAATTCACAGCTGCAACAAACGGCTAAGGTGAAGTGCTGGCTTCTAGGAAAAAAATCCCGCCCCAGAAATACTTAATAGGGGATATACCTATGATTATTTTTGGATTGGAGCTACTAAAGAAGAAGCTATGGACTGATTCGAGGGGAAGGAGATGGTTGTTTGGACTTACCCCTGCTGCAGTCCAACTACCACAAGCAGCACCATTCTTGCCTCCCTCTAAGAACACAAATGCGAAACCCTGTATCTTGCCCTCAGGAGCAAAGGAAAGGACTAACCCTGTCGTAAGTGACTTAGGGGACCAGGGGATAATTAGCCCTACTCAGACTCCTCCTTTGCCAGTGTGTGTAAACCTAACAGGAAGTAGCAGCTGACCACTGGCTACCAGCATGTGAATGCAAACACAGGCCCTTTAACTGCTGCAGTTCCTAATATGGCTGATTTTGGCCATCCAGGAACATGATCACCCTGTTTCTGGCAACTATCAACATGAAAGATGTATTTTTTACAGTTCTCCTGCAAGAATCAGAGAAGGAACCATTTGCATTTACATGGGAAGCAGAGCAGCATACCTTTACTCAACTTTCCCAGGGATGCTGGCATTCAGCCACCCTTGCCCTTTATGCTCCCCCTCAAGAACTGGCCCAAACTGGCCCAGAAGAGCAGGTCAAGATTTACCAATATATTGCTGATGTGCTAATTGGTTGCTCAGAGGTAGAGGCAGCGGACCAGACTCAGACAAAGATAATTGTTCATTTGGAAAGTTTGGGACTCCATATCCTGACCGAGAAAGTTCATCTCGCTTCCTCTGAGGTAAAATTCTTAGGCATCTGGTATAAAGGCCGGACAATAGGCATTCCCCCTGAGACATTAACCACTCTTGATCAGATTGTGATGCTAGGAAATAAGAAGGAATTGCAACATGCCATACGACTATTCCTATTTTGGAGAAAACACATTCCTGACTTTTCCTTAATTGCCCATTCCCTATATAATCTGACTAGGGAAAGGGCTGTTTGAGATTGGACACAAGTCCATGAGGAGGTTTTGAAATTGCCTATATTTGAAGCTGGGCTATACCAAGCTCTAGGGCCCAAATATCCCACAGACACCTTGCATATTGAATGGGGGTTTGGCATCCATGGGTTATCAATTCATATGTAGCAACGGGGACCCAAAAGGCCTACAAAACCTATTGAATTCTATTCCAAAAGCTTCAAAGATGGAGAAAAATTATATTCACCTCAGGACCATCTGTAGTAAGCACAGCTTTACAGGAGGCAGATAAAATAATTAAATGCCAACCCATTGTGTTACGAAGTTCCTTTTCAGGTGTTAAAAGCAGTGACAGCAGGTACTCCGCCCACTCCAGGGGTGGCCTAATGTGAAACTGTCAGAAAGTGATGTGTGCAGATAGAACACCACTGTTATGACCATGATGTTAAAAAAAGCCCACCAAAAGACCTTCCAATGCAGGGAGTACTAAACTGACCCTGATGGGCTCAGTATAAGTTCCCCCATAAAAACAGCTCCCCTGTTTAGCACCCAGATTAAAAACATATGGTTTGCTGATGACTCCTCCAAAAGAGAAGATACGGAAAGACACGGAAATATCAAGCAGTTGCTCTGCATGTTGACTCCAGGGACAGGATAACCAGAGAGTGGGAAGGGACTACCCAGGTAGGCAAATATATAGCAGTTTGGAGTGCTATAAAGAATGAAGCTGAGAACATTGACCCCCAGTGCGTCTATATTGATTTATATGCAGTGT
Organism: Callaeas wilsoni; assembly: GCA_013398955.1. Classification (NCBI taxonomy): domain Eukaryota; kingdom Metazoa; phylum Chordata; class Aves; order Passeriformes; family Callaeidae; genus Callaeas; species Callaeas wilsoni. Next base: position 45,198 of record VWPU01016959.1, on the reverse strand, counting down.
TTAAGGGATGCACAGAAGGGCTCTCTTTCTGGGAGCAAAATTAATGGGAAGTGAATTGACTACTAACATGGCAAAAGGATGAGAGGAAATCTCACAGATAGCTTGAAAAAAGACCACATATGTGGGGTGGGATGCTGCATATCAAAATGGGGATAACCCAGTCTACTCCTCAATAATAAAATCGACTCTCTTACTTGTCTTGCGGTGGCAATTACCCCAGGCAAGGATGGAAAGGATAGTCTCCCATAAGTGGGAGACACTACTGAAGTGGTTCCATATGAAGCAAGGCACTCCAGAACAAAACATTTGTTCAGGGAAGCCCAGAGTAGGGGTTGGCCAGCGAGCTGAGAACTCTGTACTACAATGATTTCAGATTGCAGTCAGTGCCACTCGTGCCTGGACCACCACCCCTTGCATGATCCACCCCTTAACCTGAAGAACAAGAGAGGGTTTTGGGAAACATGGCAAATTCATTATACTAGTCCTTTTAATAGATCTGAAAGGAAACAATATATTTTAGTAGGAATGGAAGTTGTGTTTGGACTAACCCAAGCAGAAGCCCTTAGTCGAGCCACAGGCAAACCAACACTTCTGAGACTGAATAGTGGGCTAGGTGCCAGAATTAAGACAGTTATAAGGCATAAGAGTTCCCTGACATGTAGATTGGTGTCTTTGTTCAGCTGACGAGAATTTATCATGAATATCAGTGCTGCTTCTGGGTTGTAACAGGCCCTCAACATAATTTTCACTGATTTAAGCTTTACACTAGCTGCACTATCTCAGACAGCAGTGAGATGATGTGAAAGCCCATGCCAGCAGACATTGGTGGCCAGTGATTCAGTTAAGGAGAGGGAATTGCTATTGCTAACCACATTGAAAGAGAAGAGTGACTCCCTGCTTTGTCTCCTGTCAAGTGGAAAGGCCAAAATTATATAGATTTAACAGACCAGCCATCTCACCCTGTGTCTTGGAGAGGTCCTTTCTCTACTTCCTCCACTCCCTAAAAAAAACAGTTCCTGTTGGAGGCATCAGTTACCAGCAATATAAAGTTAAGCCTGATCCCTTTTACAGGACAGCATCACATCTTCCAGGGTGACAGTGATGGAGATTAGAACAAAGGCTAGGAACCTGCCTTTGCAAGTGTTTCTGGAGAAAAGCAGGCGTAGTCTCGAGGCTGAGGCACTGCAAAGGGAGATCTCCAGAGCCAGGCACTCCCAGGGCAGATGCCTTAGGACTGACCTATGAGCATGCATAGGGCCATCAGAGCCACGCCAAAGCTTTCTGTTCCACTCTCTTCTCCAAAATACCCTGTATGCAGACACAGGGAGTGGATGATTCAAAACTAGTGCAGTCAGCTTTTTTACCAGAGGCTGTGCCCTGTGTGGCAGAAGGGTCAGCACCCTCAGCAGCAGACTTCCATCTGCTTTACAGCAATGAAGCAGTGCGATGCACCTACAGTGGACACTTAAGGGACTAAAAGCATAACAAATTCTGGGAGAAAGGAAAGATCAGATAAAGCTGCTCCTCCGATTCCAACTCACGCTGCTGACACAGTAAGAGAGGCCATGGGAGGAAAAAAGCATTCCTGCTTCCTGGTTGTATTGATTGGTGTGTTTTATCACAGACTTTCAGTTTGTCCTGAGACTTCTGTGCTGTCACAGTCGCCTTGTTTTGGGAACACATGCAGGATGCTTGAAAACTCCCATTATTTATCCAGAAGAGCAGATTATTGCAGCTACTGATAGCATGGGGATGTGCTAGAACAGTGGCAGACTACTAAATACTGCAGCAGTTACCGAGGGTTTTCAGTGCACAAAGAAAGAGACTGCAAAGAAGAGATGTTATATGCAAGTACAGGAGAAGGAAAAAAGCTGAAAAGTCTCGAAAAATACATTAAGGAAAAATTTCAAGGGACCAATTCTGGTGTTAAAAAGACTACTGCAATAGATTAATTTTAAACAATGTCATTTGGATCACTACAGTGTAAAGGAACAAATGCTTCTTTTTAATATGTGAAAATGTTCTAAGAGATGCATTTTAATAAATTTAATAAGAATGTTTGGGAAACTTAAGAAAAACACCCTCAAAGGATCTTCAAGGAGTTAAAATATAGGCAGGGTGTTCTTAAATGCATTAACATTCATGTGAAATGAAAGTTCAAACAAGACCCTTAAATCTTATATATGATTCAAGCCAATAGAGAAATAAAACCCTGCTATGTTAATGGGAGCCATTGGTTTCACTGGGATTGCAGCAAGCCTCATTATAGTCCTACTTTAATTTAAAGTTGGATTTGCAAACTCAGATCAGTACTTTTTATTTGAGGAAGATTTCCTAGGCTGTATTGAAATTCAGCAGACAAAGATGAATGATGCTTTCCTGCCCATCTCCCAGCTTCTTAATTTTCACGTGCTTCAGATCATCTCATAGACAGCTGCTCACTGATCAGCATCACTCTGCAGCTATCTGCCGGTTTATTTCTGCCTGTTCCTCTGCCAGATCACTGATCTCTGTTTTATACTGCTAGTTTACAGCAAATTCACCTTACTCCAGCTTGGGCCTGGAGCATAAAAGCCTTCTGGTTCCGAAGGAATTAACCTTTCATTTGTCAGCCTGTTAGAGCACCTCAGCCAATGTTATAGCACAAACAGAAAAATTATATTTCTTAAAACAAATGCACAGGGGATGGGATCAGCCACTGCAATGGTAGTGATTTACCTGGGGCTGCTAGTTCCTGACCCTTTCACTGGTCCCAGGAAAACCCCTCTCAGAGGGCCCCACTACCATCTTGGTGCAGATGGATGCTGCCTGGCCCTCTTACAAAGTCCCTGACAAGGAAGATGCAAGTACCAGTACCCACCCAGATTTCAGCTGAAGTGGCTGGAAAGATATGGGGAGGTTGGAGAAGTAGTAACTCTGTCTTTTATCCCTATGTTAAGTAAATATATTAGCTTTAAGGATATTTTTTTTTCTAGATTACTGTCTAGAGCACTTAGACTAAAGCACAGCTAAATGCAGCAAGACTAACACATAAATCAGTGAGCTTTCCTGCTAGTGAAGAGAGATACCAGAGAGGAAGTGAGGCTTCTTTGCTCCCAGTACAGCTTAAAAGTCAGCTTCTTTTCTACCCTCACCTAGTTGTTAAAGGACTTTTCAGAGGAAAGATTTTCAGCACAATCAAAGACAGTTTTGTTAACCATGGGTGAAGGGAGATGCTTCCACTAGACCAGACGCAAAAGGAACTGGGATCTGAGATATACCCTTGCCTTTGAGGGCTGCTGCTGACACCTCCAGCTGAAGTGCTGGTTTGTGCAGCTCTCAGTGGAAGATGGCTAAGTGGCACCATTGACCATGCAGAAATCACGGTGGCAGGTAATTTAAAACTTTTTCAGACACCTCCACATGATGCTGAGATACCTTTCCAAAAACTCACTCTCATGTCTGCATTATATGATCAATATTTTTAGAAGAAATACTGTGATATTATCAATGGCTGGATGCACTTCAGTGAGGTCCCAGTTAAGGTTATGAACCTGATACCAGCTACTGCAAAGCACATCGAATAATCTGGACTCAAGAAATGAAATATGAATTTCTGTATCACCCATCCAAAACAAGAAATGCAAGTCATGTCTCCAGAACTTAGGAGTCTCTTCTGGGAATTACTGCTTTGGAACAGGTGCTAGAAGCCTTGGCAAAGAAGTGGCTGAGAATAACTCCTTAAAGTAACACTGTGGCCTAACTTGGAATATAATTTATGCAGTCTGAACAAAAAATGCCCACTTCACCATACAAGAACTCTGCATTACTTCTTTGGTGTGATTGCATTTCAGATACTAAGTCCAGTTTTAGTGTCCTCAGGGAATGCTGACAGAGGTCTCTTAAGAGAAAATGAAGAAAGAATCACATAAAACACACTTTTAAAAACTCTTAATTTTAGTGAAGATTTCCCCTTGTGACAAGGGCAAGTTTTGAAATGTCTTGGTCTGTCTAATAAAATATATATGGTGAACAGAAATTTGATAACAGAAAATAAAGAAAAAGGCAGAATCAATCCAGGAAGTGAAGGGAGACCAATTCAGAAAGGAAATACTTTGAGCAATGCCTTTTTAGACATCAGAACACATTCTCAGGCTTGTCTATTAGTGGAACAACAAACTTCATCAAGCAGCAAGCACAAGATAGCAGACATGGTAATGAATACACAGAGGAGATTTCTGACAGCAAATTTGAAAACTTCTTATGCTGGAGACAAAGCTGAAGACCGTAATTCAATGTCCTGAATGTTTTCACATTTGGGTGACTTTTTGATATTTTGCATGTATTTGCTGCAGCAGTTCTGGTGAACTAGGCCAAACCACTGACTGCAACAAGGATAGACTGCAGATGAGGAAAGACTGAAATGATAAAACTCATGTATTGGCAGATGTGTTTTTTCCTCAGCAGCTTCTGAAAGTCAATTCAAAACTATGCCATAATCTTCTTTTTGCCTTAGAATGAGCTCAAGAACACAAAGTGAAATTATTAGACAATTCGAGGAAAAAAATTTGAGCTGTCAGAGTCTGCTGCATAACAGAAAGGTCTAAACATCAACAGAAATGGCTTCGACAGAAATTTCTGTTGGAAAGTATCTCAAAGTCTGCAACTTACTTGTTGCAAAAAGAGACTAAGGGGAAACTGGAGAAATAAGTTATTCTCCTTTTTTCTGAATGTATTTTTTCCAGTAGCTTTTGTGTTAGCTGTGGTCCTCAGTGTTCTGGTGACTAACTATAATGCTATATAAAAACTTTGAGATAGAAAGTATGTTATTCCCTTTATTTGACTGTTGCTCTAGCAAAATGTAAAAAAAGCTACAGTGGATGGAATTTTTTCTTCAAATAGTGAATTAAAGTCATTGTGATGACCACAGTGTTCAACTTAAAGTACTTAAGCTTAAACTACCTATTTAAGAGCCTGACTTCTCCAGCAACTTTTTAATAGACTGGAAAGCCAATCTGATGACAACAAACACTCAGCTTCTGTTCCAAGCAGGGTCAAATTTATTCCAGTTACTTCTCTCCGGAAAAGTGGAAACAACAAAGTAAGAGATACATTACCTAGTTAGTTTAAGTGCAGCTAGGGCTTGATCTCATCATCCCAAGTATAGAACTAATTTTGAGCTTGGTAAATAACAGTTTATATTGCACAAGTTGAACTTGAGTTACTACACACTAGGGACATTTCAGGCTCCTTTCCATATTCAGCCATGAATGGCAGGATGCTGCCTCGAGCTACTGGATTTTCCCAGCTTCCAGCAAGCAGCCGCATGGCACCAAGCCTGCTTGTGTACTCAGCACAGCGATTTGGTTCCAAGGTAATATGCTCAACTTCCCCTCATCAGTGGGTTTGTGCATCTCATGACCAAATTGATTTTCCCATGTGTTACAATACTGCAATATTCCCTCCTACTTCAAGAATGATTTACAATTAATCTTTGTCCTGCAGACTCCAAAAAAATCCATGTCACAAAGAAACCTGAGCAAAAGAGCAGATTCTTTAGTGCCTAAGAGCAGGCAAGAATTCACACTGCTTTCTTCCCAAGTATTAAAGGAATCAATACCATCCCCTCCTATTTGCACCTACATCCTTACATAAAACTCCAAGGAAATTCATTATGTTAGCAATATCTATTCTCACAACTTCAGCTGAATTTGACTGATGAGCTCAGAAGTTTTTGGGGCCAAGTTAAATAGACAAAGTGACCAAATGCAATCCTTCTCAGAAACCAGGCTAAAAAGGACACCTAAGGGATTACTACTACTTACCCCCTTTATGGTCTTCCCTTTTTGGACCCAATTTTGGTTTTGCCAACTGGCTACATTGAGAAAGAGGACAGAGGAAAGGAGAAAAGAATTGCTGAATTAGCATTGTACACAAATCTCATATTGCATTGCACTGTACATTTCCCCAAGACTGAGGAAGCTCACCAGGTTTATAATCCAGTGCTCTACATCATGCAAAGAAAAGCCTGTGGACCCCAAGAAGGACTCAGATTCTAAGTCTGCTGTGTACCATATGCACGCAATTCTCAAAGGACACACATTTCCTAAGCATAATCTTGGTGCTCCATAGGGCAACTAGTATCTCAGTAACCAAAGAGGAGGAGAGATCTCAAAGGAGCTGTGAAGAAATACATGGGTTTTATGCAAGCAGTCTTTTACTAAGAAGAGTGATTCTGGTTCTAAGACACTGGTGCTGACATTAACACACTCATATTCCCCTGTGCACTTTTAGCTGTAGATTTGCTATGACTCATTGTGCATGCTTTCTCTTTTCATTGCCTAAATAGAACAGGGACCGAGCACCTAGAAATAGAACACCTCATAAAATGTCAACTGATATTTTCCCTTAGTATTTCCATGCTTTTGTCAAAGCTACAGTCTAAAATGGATGCCATTTTTTCTAATTGATATTAGTGGTCGCTGAAACATTCAATGTTGTCAGAGAAAAATTTCTAGGAAAACAAGCAAGAACGTATTTATGTGAACCATGTATATTGACTATAATTAGAATTTAAGTCCAGTTGTACTCCGTCCCTCCAAGGATCAGCTGGAACACCAAGGGCATTTGTCTGCTGCCAAACTTCTACACCTTTAGTGCAGCAGAAGAACACCTTGTCCTGGGAGTAAAGTCTAGTTAGGAGAGTTTTTCTCCTGTCTCTCTTCCATTTATAACTGCATTCAGAGGGACATTAAAAGATTTCTTTCAGAAGGATGACATTTACCCACAGAAACCCAAAGGGAACTGAAGATAGACTTTTTCATGGCTGTTGATCTTGTTCATACTGGTGTTTCTGCAAGGAGGATGATACTATTCATGTTTACTACATGAGGAAAGCTCTGATGGCCATGGGACTGGGCTTGTTAGGTTTACAATCCAAAGTTTCATAACGAGTACACCAAACTAAATCTCATGCTGAAAGCAGCAGAAACCAGACTAGATTCTTCTACTTCTCCATGGTAATGCTACAAAGAGGTAACATGAGTCAATGATGGAGAAGACAGCAGAAGTGTGAAGAAGTACACGAGGACTACAAAGATGTCAGGAGGTTATATAGGGAGAAAATTAAAAGACCAAAGCTCAAATAAAAATTAATCTTCCTAGGGCCATAAAAGGCAACAAAAAATGTTTTTACAAATACGTCAGCAACAAAAGGAGAGCTATGGAAAATCTCCATCCTTTACTTGATACGAAAGGAAACAAAGAGATAGCAGATCTCAGGGTATTCACCCCTTAACCTGGAAGACAGGGACTGGAAGCAGAATGAAGCCCATATAATCCAGGAGGAAATGGTTGGTGATCTGCTACACCACTTAAAACATCCAAAAGTTTATGGGCTCCAATGGGATCCACCCAAGGGTACTGAGGGAACTGGCAGAAGAACTTGCCAAGCCACTTTCAATCATTTACCAGCAGTCCTGGTTAGCTGGAGAGGTCCCAGTTGACTGGAAGTTGAGAAATGTAACATCTGTCTACAAGAAGGGTTGGAAGGAGCATCCCAGAAGCTACAGGCCTGTAAGTCTGACCTCGGTACTAAGGGAGGGTCATTGTCCAGATCATCTTGAGTGCCATCACATGGAACATACGAGACAACCATGGGATCAGGCTCAGCCAGCATGGATTTATGAAAGGCAGCTCCTGCTTGATCAACTTGATCTCCTTCTACAAGACACTGACCTTCTTGGTGGATGAGGGAAAGGCTGTGAATGTTTTCTACTTGGACATTAGCAAAGCCTTTGATACTGCCTCCTGTCAGCGATTGAAACACACAGACCAAGCATTGATGATGCCTTTATTTAATTGAAAAAAAGCACAGATATTTACACTGTTTTAGCTTCCGCATAACAATTTCCACTTGTTCTGTCTACGTGCTAGCTAATGCATAGCAAGCTATAATACTTTTCCTTTAGGGCATTTGCTTATCTTGCTACAGGATGTTCTACAATCTACAGCAGGGTGTTCTGTTCTGTGCAGAACGATGCGATTTCTGTAGTTTTTGCTCCTGTATCTTTCTCATGGCTTTTCTCATAGCTCCTGCTGGACCAACTTTAGCAAGTCAGCTGCACTCTTCATGTCATTTAACTCATTCTGCTCTGCAACAGCCTCCCATGGCATTCTCCAAAAGAAACTGTCACCGCCTGCTCATAGCTTAGACTGCAAAAGTGAAGCAGCAATTTTAAAGCAGATTCCATGATCCTTTGCAAGTGAAAAAAAAAAAACCTGACCCACGGCCCTGAGGATTTCTTCCTTCTAAGTTCAGTAGTTTTGAAAATGATGGATAAAAAAGCCAAAAAACCCTAATCCATCCAACTGAAACTCCTGAAAGTGTTCTATGGGAGGGAAATAGTCCACAGCAAGCCTCAATCCTAGGCAGGACAGACCATTTCTGAGTTGGATTTGGTCTGTGTTTCTCACGGAAGTGCAAGACAGTCTGGAAAGAAGAGTCTGACTTGGAAAAATAAGAGAAGAATTTTAACTTTTGAAGGCTATGTTAAAAACACTGAACTGCAAGTTAAATGATTCAGTTATTGAAGCAGCGACACTGAGATTCAGAATACATGGGCTACTTGACATCCTTTACAGTCAGAAAAGTTGTCTTTTTTTACTAAAGTAGACCAAGATTATAAAAAGTTTAAGTAACATTTTCACCGGTTTAGATGGTGAGTTTTAATTAAGCACAAAGTAGTCTTGATTTCTAAACAGAGTTTTGTTTTTAGAGCATCTAAAGTAGAACATATAAACATTTGACTGAAGAGTCACAGGTACTGTAGGCCAGCTAAAATGCACTCGGAGGTTATGTATATTTTGTGTCAAGCACTGGTCCTGGTGCCTGTTTGTCATCAAAAACTGGGCACTCTCTCTGTGATCATCATTGCAATAAAAGCAAAACAGTGTCTAAGTTAGTCTTCATAAGATAACTTTTCAGATAACAGACTGAATCAAAATAAACAGGGAAGGGGAAGGACAAATTAAACAGCAAACCATGAGGCGGTGCAGAAGGGTTGTATTCCCAGGGGTGCAGGTGCCCCAGGGAGTGTCTCTCTGCACGCTGCCTCAGCCCCCAGGACCAGGGTTTGTACCGAGCCACCTTCCTTAGCGGGGCTGCCAGAAAAGGGGGTTGGTACTGGAGGGGACCCGGCCGGCCGCGCTGGGCGACCCCCGACTACACTCCCGACGGCTTACCCTAAATCTCGTTTATCCCCTCTTTTTTCTCTCCACGGGGCAGCGGTCTCCGGTGCATTCCGGCCGGGACTCAGGTTTCCCAGCTCCCCCCAGCAGTCCCACAGCCTCTCGGCCAGCACTGGCTCCCGCTGCCGCTGGTCCCCGCCGCCTCCCCGGGCTCCCGGCCAGTGCCTCCCGCTGCCTTCTCCCGCCTCGGTACTCACGACCTCGCCGGCTCTCCTGGCCCCTGGATCCCGCGGCTCTTGCGGCGGCCGAGGCGCACCTGGAGCACGTCCAGATGCGTCGGCTACTGAGGGAAGGGGATCCAAGGGGATGAACTCGGAGCTGGAGCCCTGGAGCTCGCCGCACCACGGTCGCCTACGAGGTGGCGGTGGCGCCCCACCCTGCCCGCTCCTGCACCCCGGGGCACTCAGGTGCCCCTCGACCCACTGTCCTGTCCCGTCAGGCCACAGGACAGCCACAATCACAAGTGGGAATGGCGCCCTGTGTCCTACTCCTGGCCTCTCAGCTTCTCTTCACTAGAAATAAACTGGAGGGAAAAGAAATGATGAGTTCCAGTCTCGTCCAGCGATAATGTTTGGGAGGTTTGAGACAACAGCAGGAATCTGAATCGGTACACTTTCGACGAATTCCATGCTGTTCTCTTGGAATGAGAACATGCTGTTGTCCTGGAATGAGTTCTTTCACCCAGTATGCAAAAGGCTGAGCTACACAAAGTAGAGGTATTTGATTTATTTGCAGTTCTGTGCAGAAGAGGGTGGTAGGCAGTAAATCCACAAAGTCAGCATACTGACTATCAAAACTTTGCAGACACTAATGTCGATTGGCTCCCAATTACATAGTCTTCCTCTTTATTGATATTCAACTTTCTATTGGTTGAATGATTCTCTCACTTCATATGCTAATTAGCCCACGTGCTCAATCTTCTTTCAAGCTGGTGCCCACTCTTCTTCAGCTGATGCCTTCCCTTCTTCAGACAGATCTTTTCTTGATTCAGTGGGCGTGATCTCCTGCTACCAGAATTACCTAGTTTAATAAGTTTGCCTTGTTTTGTTCTTCATAATCTGGGATTATATTAGTGATTTCACCACGTGTCGTTGGTTCAACACTCTGTTATGCCTGGTTTCAGTTATGTACTTAGCTTCTTTCATCTATTCTTTTTTTCTACAGCTGTTACAACTAGTGAGACCTGTTAAATATAACTTATCTATTTGGAAGCCATACACAAACATTAGAGTATGTCAAGTACACTGAAGCATCACAGCCAAGTGGGGGCTGCAATTTCTTTCTTCATTTCCTAATAAGAAAAAAAAAAAGACAAATTAGGAGTCAGTGTGAATACAAGCTTGAGAACCCTGAAAACTTCTTCATCAAAAGAATCAAGAATCTGTGCATACATACAATTGTTAGTAAGATTTAGCCAATACATGTGCTATCACCATCACAGCGTCTTTCTAGCCCCGCTAGCTTCAAATGCATCCTTAGGCACCCAAAACAGAGAGTAGGCTAGAGAAACTGCAAGGATCTGTCTCAAGGGACAACGGATCTCTATCAAGGTGCTTTCAACAATAAAAATGAAGACAGCTCCTGAAGAGCCACAACTGAAAGCTGGAACTAAAGTTAAAAGTAGACATAGAAAACGAACAAAGAAATCAAGTCCAGTCACAAGAGCCCACAAGCCTTGATAGAACATAAATAAATCCCTCCTCATGCTAAAACACATTATTTTGCTAGGTGAGAGAAGGGTGCATTTTTCAGGAATGGCCTCCTTGGCTAAAGAGAAAAGGCTTCCTCTTTTTTTTTTTAAGGCAGACTGAGAAGCATAAAGAATTTTATGTAATTTCATTCATAAACATCTGAAAGACAAATGGATTCAAGGATCTTAAAGCTGAAGACTGAATATCCAATCTATCTAAAACAACTCAATACTGAGAATGCCTGCCTGGGACCATGGGTGCCTGTGGAAGATTTCTGCTGAGTTCTAACAACTCAGAAATCCTCTCTTAGAGGAAGAGATTAGAGAGTTGGACTCACTAGCATCAAACCATCGTAGGCAGAAAGCTCTCCACATGTCATATTAAAGATGCTTGAGCCATGCCAAGTTAAAAAGAAAGTCCGATGAGCCTACGGAAAAGCCTGAAATTCTTTTAATGTTTCATATTTAATTTCCTTTCAAGAATGGAATGAGTGCTATACAAGTGCTACCATGTGTGCCTGCCTGCAAGGGGAGAAAGAGGAAGTGGCAGACTGAGAAAAGTGCTCTCCTTTCACAGCCCCTCACCCCGAAAAAGTTAAGGACAAGTGACAGACATTAACTGGTTTGGGAGGCCCGTGTAGGTGGACCCATTGCCTTTTTCTGGTGAAACTGCCAACAATTACGCCAAATTCAACAATGGGTTTGCAATATGAGTAGATTTCTTCCAGCCTGAAATGAAAGTCTTGTAACACAGGAAACTAAGCAGTAAAGAGTGATAAATAATCATGATATTGACAGTGAACAGATGTGTATGCATAACATACACATACACATAATACCACGTGACAGAAAGTGCTTTAAGACAAAAAAATTTACCTCCACTAACTCAGTTTTGTCAGGATTTTCCCCATGTTGGTAAATGCACATGCTAAGGACAGAATACAGTTTTGCCATGCTGGATATACTGACGTTCTCAGTTGCCATGACAACAGAATCCAACACTTTCTGAAGGGAAAAAAAAAGTGGAAACTACAATTCAGAATAGGACAAGGTATGTCCTACTTTCTTATATTTTTAAATAAAAGTGGCACTTCGGACAGCTGATTAAGTATCTCACAAGATTTAACTGAAGAAAACAAGTTAATTTCTCACACTTCAGAGAAAAGGAAGGTTTAAAGTCAAGACAATATTTTCTTACTCATCAGTCTCTGATATCAATGATCATAATTGCCAATCAACTGCCTCCTGAACAGAGGGGAATGACACAATCCATTTTGTTATAGAGCAGCTGCCACCGCAACGCCACGGTTGTATTTCATTAGAAATGCAATACAGGGCCCTGGAAAATGTGTCTTTGGAAGCCAGGCTACAGATCTTCCAGATACAGCTGTGCCGGCTGGAAACAGAAGCTCCTTAGGTGCTCACCTCTACCCATTAGCTGCGTGTGTACTGTGCCAAACACGAGTTAGCTACTGCCTTTCAGCTCAGGAGTGGATAAACTAGCAGAGTGACTGCCTGTAGCAAATTACCAATCTCTCACACAGTCCCTTCTGTTGTGTAGATGTGAATGTGATAATCTGTGGAAATGCAACACTAACAAGCTAGTGGCACCACTGCTGGGGCTGTTCAGTAACTCTGTGTTATGTGAGGTCGTGAAGATGTACCTTAAGAAAGCAGCTACACCCAATGAAAATATTACTGCCTCACAGCTGTTTGCCATTAACTCAGCCTCGCCCAGATCAGTTAGCACAATACTGGAGTATTCCCCTGAACTTCCTTCTATCCAACGTGCAGGTAAGAGGCACAAAAACCACACAGCCTGCTTTCAGCTGCTGCAAACACAACACGTAGGACATGACAGAAGGGCATGGCCAACATCCCCTGTGAAACTAATTCTAATTGCTGCCACATTGGTGACTGCACACTTTTCTATTTGTTCATCAAGTTCTATGCCTATTACCAAGCAAATAAACAAACAAAAAATGCCACCAATAAAATTACCTTAACAAACCCAAAGAGTTAATAAAAAAACCCATACCATACAAAACTAAGCAGATATATTTTGGAGGTCCACCCAGCTTATTGACTTCAGGAAAGTTCCAGAGGTTCTCTGGTACAAGTGTCAAGTTCCAGAGACACTCATGTTAAGGAAACAAGTTTTCTAAAAAGACGGGTTTCATGTCTGTAGCTTTCTCCTCATAGCTGAAAAATATATAAAAGCTGAGACATCTACAAGGACTCTACCATACCATTTCTCCAGTTGGAAATAACTTTGGAGCACATGCTATTATCACTCTGACTCTAGAAAAAACTATGTGGTTTCTATCCATATGCGGGCAGACGCGAACAACAAAAGCCCCTAAAATTTGCTTCCTTAGGACACCAGCCTTAGAAAGCTAGTTTTCACTTCTACAAATTATGTCACAGCTTAAAAATGTGATAGAAATTGTGTGGACAAGCCCCTTCACCAGACAGGATTCCATTCTGGTCATATTCTCCCCATACAGAGGAAACATCCAAATAAGACTCCTTTTCTCAGGCAGATAAACAGCAGCCTCTTCTGCTTTGACCAAACTCCAAGACTTCAACTAGCAATTTCCCAAATTTTCATCCAAGCAATATTCTCTGAAAGTCAAGCCCTTCTTTTATACCCTTTCCAGTTCAAGCAAAGGAACCTCTTTTACTCCATGCAGCTAGGCCGACTTTTGACCCTTTCCCCAGCTATGGCCTAGGATAACAATTTCTCTCCTACAGGGGACTAGAAAAACCTTATAACACTCTAACTGTATGGATGCAAATTCTAACACTGGATTTTGAAAGAATTTTGGAAAAGCAGGTATTAGTATTTTATCCAGGATGTGCTTTGGGTCAACCTGCTAATTTCAGGTTTAAAGCCATAACTGCTAAAAATCAAGGTCCTTTTCTGGTTTCTAATAAATGAAAACATGCAAACAGAAAAAAAAAACAAAAACCCTACCCCAATCCATCATAAAAACTGCGTTAATAACTAACAATATTAGCATATTGTCATCGGGCTATTTTAAAATTTAACAAGCCTTTTCACATTAAAAATTAGGAAGAGAACCCCATCTTCTAAAATACAGCAAGAGCAGCAGTTTACACCAGTTGTGGAAACAACCATCATAGTCCCTTACACACTGAATTATTTCGCAAGCTATATATCCCTCTCATAAATTGTTTGAATTGGCATTGGTTAACAGTCGACTTAATTTACAATCATAAAGAAAATGTCCTACTTCAGTATTACCAAAATTGAAGTTAGACTTACTCTGAGCTCAGAGTAATCCACAAACACTCCTTGTTTTTTAATTTTGTTTGCTTTCTTGTCCCATACTTGTGGTTGTACATCCACCTGAGAACATCTTGCAAGAGGGTGTACCTGAGAATCTGGAATGACATAGGTTTAAGTCAGGATTTCTCTTTATGTGGAATAGAGTATCCATGAAATATCCTGTACCTGAAATAGGGTATCCCTCTGCAATAACAGAGAAAATTTTTCGTCAATTCACCATACTCAAATGCAAGGACATGAAAAATGATTGACAGAAAATTATCACTAAAGAAAATACTGTATTAGATGTTAACTACAGTAACAAAGTTTTATACGTAGAATATCCTTACCTGCATTGTTTTTTGATGCAGGAGGTTCAGCAGTTTGCTTCATAATCAAGTCCTCAAAAAACCCTTTTCTTTCAGCACAGGTAGGCCGTGGGATATAGAAAACTTCTTCACGATTAGTATTAAACAATTTTCTTATCTAGACCATGAGAAGAAAAGATATTTCAGATATAAGGCCACAAAACTTTTTATTTTTTATTCCAAACAGACGAGTGCATTCCTAAATTACACTGAATACTCATCTAGATAAGACAGACTACTAAAAGTTAAGTTCTTGGCCTTAAAAGGCTAGACTTCCATAGCATTGCAAAGTAAAATACCTTCTCTAATCAACCTTCTAGAGTTTAAGATCCATGGAAAAAAGTATGATAGACCAATGAGAAAGGGGTGACATTCATCACCCCAAATACTGCTTATTGTACATTTACCTGGCATGATGTCCTTTAGCTTGAATATTTATGACAGCTACAGAGGGAAGAGGCAAGGCTCAGCAGACAAGTGCCAACTTTTTGATAATGTGAGTTCTAGGGTTTTTTTTTCATTTTAGAAGGCTCTTATTAATTTTATAAAAACTTTTGTTACTTAGACAAAATAATCAGAGCAGCATATTAACGTTTTAAACACCTTTTTTAATGAACACTCTCAGATTCTAGAAAGCTCAGCATGTATTCTTAATTAATTTTGTTAAGAAATACAACTAAGAATTGATTTCCAGGTTGCTTAAACAGAAGTTGGTCCTTAGCTTTTTAATTTGTCAAGTTTCCACCTAGATGAAGAAAGAAATTGAATTTTTTATGAAATAATTTAAATTAGAAATTACATTCTATCACTAACAGTGTGACCACAGTACTTTTTCAGTAAAAATGTTTTCAGAAAAACAATCTTTTTCCCAGCTACCTTTCAAGCACTGTGTACTCGTCACTAAGTATACACCAAACCATCTTGAAGCTACTGAATGAGTTGTCTGAAGTGTATCTCTATGTCTGTCTAGTAACCACAAGTGTGTGAGAAGGGAGAAAAAGCTGGGTCAAAGTCAATCTCTTTACTCAGAAAACACTTTAGACAAATGCTTTCAGCATTGTTTTGTCTAAGCAAATTTTAAGAGACAGGGTTCTGGTGCCTGAGTAATAACAGCATGAATCTGCTTAAGAGCAGCACAATACTCCAGTGTTTCAAGGAGTTGTAAATTAACAAGAAATTGAGTAACAAAGAAACAAAAGTATTGACGGAAATACCTCTTCAGGGAGATCTTCATGTGGCACATCAGATGTTGCAAGGAGCAAAACTGGAGCAAAGTATGGAATGTTATTCAGTAGTCCTGTAAAACCAGCTTTCAGTGAGGGTCCAACAGCCTCCCACCACAAAGGGATTTGTGGGATATAAATGATACTCAGTGCTGTTCTTTGAGCTTCTCGCATCAGCTGGTAAAATGAAAGCTTGGATAAGAAAACTACATCATGTAGAACAGGCCACTAAGTAACCATGTATCAGTCAGACTATCCTGTGAAATAAGAGCACATAAAGCCAAGACATCAAGACGAACCAATAAATGAACAACTCTTTAACAATAAGGTAACATTTTCACTTTGAGTCAAGCATAGACACTGCTATGCAGACAGAAACAGAACCAAATCAGATTTCACAACTACTTAGGGGTAAGGTAACTCCTAGAGAGCCTCAAAACTCAGATGATGTGATGATGTGCCTGAAAACTCAAGACTAACCCTTCAGTAAGATGTGTTAGCCTGGAGAAATCTGCAACAGCACCATTTCCAGTCCAGCGTGGGCCCATACTCACATTAGACTGGAGCACAGCCTGAACAAAGACCTATGTGAAAATATGAGGGCTAGCACAGTAAAAGAAGCCTGGTCACAAATCATAATTTCAAGCACATTTTATAAGCGGTGACCAGTCCTTTGCCTGCCTGAAGAGCTAAATCGCTCACAGCCTCTCGTTCCTCTCGTTATCAAAGTATCCATCAGACCAGATGACGTGCTTTGAAAGACCACAAGCCACTGCCTACAGATGGCACCTAAATCACAGAAGAGGACATGAATCTACCGCATGACGGAGTGGCAACAGTCCTTTCACATGGCAAATTTCTCCATGCACCATTTCAGAGTAACAATATGCAGGGAGTTCCTGTCACAAGATAGGAAACGTGTGGTATATCCATGCAGTAGACAGGGTATTTATACAGCCATAGGTGCAACCATGATGCAACAAAAAGAGAATTGTTCCTCCTGTGTGGCAAACGAGTATCCAGTCACAGGATGTGTCTATCTTGACTTGTACAGCTCTAAAATGCTGCTAATAAAGACCAAAATATTTTAATACAGTGATGCCAAGTAATTAAATTGATTTCCTACCTAAGGGTAAAAAATCAAAACTACAGTAAACTGCTTATATTTATTATTTCTAGTTAAGGGACAAACATCAGTTTACACATTTAAGCATTCCATGAATTGTAATGCTTTCATTGCATTTCACTGAAGCAGTACAAATTGTATATGTATACTCAAAAAAATTTCTTTTCACAAAAACTTTGTCTGCCCTACAAACACAATAAAAAAGAAGGCTACAAAAAGTGCATGATGCCATCAGGCTGATGCAGAGCCAGCTACTGGGAGCACAGAGTCTTAAGAAGAAACAGAAACAACTTTCTGGATCCCATCAAGACGAGCAGGATTACTTGCCACAAAGAGGGGCTTCTTAGCAGCACCACCCATCTTCCCAAACTGCTAGCAACATCCTCCCTCTTTTATTTCAAATAGAAATGAAACATGGCCATGTACAAATGTCCTTATTCAGTATCATTCCATCTACAAGAAAAGTGAATTTTCCGACAAAAGTAAACACACATAACAGCAAATTCAAATCAGGCCAATTCCATTAACACTGAGTTGTGCTTATTTCACTAGTTTATATACGGGTCAAGAATCCTGTGAGATCAACAAAAGAAAAAGATACCTGCGAACACATTTCTTCCTGTGATGTGGTGCTAACAAACAAGGTTGGTAGATCTAGTGTATAAGCTGGAAACTTTTCCAGGGCATGTAATACTGCAGGTGCCAAATCAAAAGCCTGCCCACATCCTGGCTCTTCAACTAGTAAGAACCGTGGCCTGAAAGATGTTGGTTGGTAAGAAGGATTTCTGCAACAATAAGAAGAAAACAAGTTTTAAAAAGAGTGATGAAGAGGCACACAGATGTTAAATATTTTTCCTATACTTTTTTTTTTTGCAAATATGCTCCATGTTCTACCAAATAATAAGCTGGTCTGTGATTCTGTGATCAAGAAGACCAGTCTATTTATCAAAGTCTCTTTTCTCAGAAACTGGTATCACTCTTCTGTTAAAAAATCCTGCCAGTCCCCAGCATGTCTTCTATTCCTTTGGCTGGGTTAAGTAACAGTTCTTAAATCCCACAGCGGGAATGTCCAGGCAAATACACACAAAACAGCTGGTCAGTAACCTGATACAGGGCAAAATAACAACTCTCACAGCACAAACCAGTCTGAGTCTCTTCACTGTCCGTACACAACCATTTTCAGCTTGTCTTGACTTTAAGTGAGAGCTCTACAACTGTCAAATTTAGCTAAAATTTGGCCACAGTTCCTGGAGACGGTGGGAAGAAAGGGGCAAAACCACATTTCTAGAAAAAAAAATAATGTGGGTACTGAAACACATTAGTTGTATCTGGAGAAGAACATGACTAGATTGCTTAAATTACAGCACTACACCAAATATGTATAAGATTTATATTAATTTTATTCATTCATTCTGGTGGTTTCCTCTTTGACTTGTGTATTAATTTCCTAGTTATCTTGCTTTACTTGCATGAAATACACTTGTGAGGAGGTTTGTGCATTTTCCCACCACATTACTATTGTTACCTTTACTTGCTGAAGTCAAAGATCCTAGAGACCTAACCAAGCTTAGAAAGCCATACTTTCTGGGCAGCACAGTCACAGAAAGGGAGAAAAATATCTGAAAACAATCTATTTTTAAAACTATTGGACTATGTGACTTCCGCAATTAAAATTTCAAAACATAACAAAAACTCAGTAGGTTAAAGGTAAAAAATGCAGACATTGTTTACATTTTTTCTCAGAGTGATATAAGAAACCACTTCTTGATTTTGTTTCTGATACATAATTTGCTACTGGTTCAACCATCTTGGAAGGTAGAAGGGTAAAAGATGGCTACATAAATACATAGAGGTTTTTTAAGCTAAAAGGAGAGAATGAACATTTTTGGAGTCTTGCATCTTTCAAGGAATACTGTGGATTAAACCAACATGTTTCAATAATCTGTGGACTAGTTTGACTTAGTAAAAGAGGTCTGGGCCATTCAGTTTGATGCGTTAGGGCAGTGTAGTCAGAACAGTTAGACCTAGTACCCAGCTGGATCTTCACAGCTGAATTCTTACCAAATATTGATCACCCCCACACACACTCTTCACTCCTTCATCTAGCAGCCTTCGCATATTTACATAACATTTTACAGATGCAGCCATCTCAAAAATGCAACCATAAAGAGGACAAACATGTACCTGCTAAAAGTGCGGAATTCTGCCTTTTTGCTGTCAGGCTTCTTTTCAGAGATTGATGGTGAGTCATCATCACTGTCAATCCCATCATTCCCTAAAATAGGATTTAAAGACAAGAGAAGTTAGTTAACTTTCCTGAATAGTTCATATCTCGCTCTTGCTTTAATACACCTCTGAAATCAGTGCTGGAAACCACTTTTCTTGCATTTTGTCATTTGAATGTTATTACCTGAAGAGTTCACTCTACTACAGATCTAAGAAGATTGCACAAGTCTATGCAAAGCTGTCCTATGTCCTATGATTTTTGTCAGGTATTATCTCTCTGTTGACAAACACTTGGGAGGTTTTTTCTTTAGGATAAAGATGATCAGGAACAACTTCGGTAGTTCCTAGATACCAGAAAAACCCTTCTCCCCTCATTACTACATTAGTAATGATTATTGACTACATCAGTGTACAAGGGAAGGGTTTCAGATGTCATTTATCTGGACTTCTGTAAAGTCTTTGACATGGTCCCCGACAGTGTCCTTCTCTTTAAATTGGAGACAGATGGATTTGATGAGTGGACTGTTAGATGGATAAGAAAGTGGTTGGATGGTCACATGCATAGGGTAGCGACTAATTGCTCAGAGCTCCAGTTGACATCAGTGACAAGTGGTGTCCCTCAGGGATCCAGGGTTATTTAATATCTTCATTAATGGCATAGATGAAGGAATTGAGTGTAGCCTTAGTAAATTTGATGACACCAAGCTGAGTGGTGAAGTTTAACATGCCTGAAGTACGGGATGCCACCCAGAGGGACCAGGCCAAGCTCAAGAAGTGGGACAATGGGAACCTCATGATGTTCAACAGGTCCAAGTTCAAGGCGCTGCATCTGAATCTGGGCAACCCACAGCATAAACACAGGCTGGGGACGAACAGATCAAGAGCAGGCCTGACAGGAAGAGGTTGGGCGTGCTGGTGGATGAGAGGTTGGACATGACCCAGCAATGTGCTCTTGCATCCCAGAAAGCCAAATGTGTCCTTGGCTGCATCCAAAGCAACGTGGGCAGCAGGCCGAGGAAGGGGATTCTGCCCCTCTGCTCTGCTCTGGTGACACCCCACCTGCAGCACTGCACCCAGCTCTGGGGTCCCAGCACAGAAAGGACATTGTTCTGTTAGAGCAAATCCAAAGGGAGCCACCGAGATGATGAGAGGGATGGAGTACCCCTCCTATGAGGAAAGGCTGGGAGAATTGTGTTTGTTTAGCCTGGAAAAGAGAAGGCTTCAGCGTGACGTAATTTTGGCTTTCCAGTACCTGAAGAAAACCTGCAGGAAAGATGAAGAGGGACTTCTTACAAGAGCATGTAGTGGCAGGACAAGGGGAAATGAGTTCAAATTGAAAGAGAGTAAGTTTAGATTAGATAATAGGAAAAAAATTCTTTACTGTGAGAGTAGTGAGGCATTGGAACAGGTTGCCCAGAGAAGTTGCGGATGCCCCATTCTTGGAAGTGTCAAAGCCAGGCTGGATGGAGCTCTGAGCAACCTGGTCTAGTGGAAGGTGGCCCTGTCCAAGGCAGGGGAGTTGGAACGAGATGACCTTTAAGATCCCTTCAAATGCAAACCATTCTATGATTCTACAATTTGGAAAGAAATGCCTCATATGGGAAAACTTAGATCCATCTCTGAAATTATTAATGTGATGTGAGCTACTATCAGTAACAGGGGGCTCCAGGAGAGAATCCATAGTTTTCTACTGCATGTTGTGAGTCATGCACAGCTCCCATCCTGCACTGTGCATACACAAAGTATAAAATTGAACTGTCATTATGGCTGAGAGGTTTGTGTATGTTGATTGCACAAATCAGAAGTTTTTGCTTTGGCAGGATTTTAAACAAGTAGATATTATTGTAATACCTTGGTTCTTCTTCAGTGCAAGCTTTGCATGGGGAAATGCTCTCTGCAAGGCTTGTAAAATTCTTTCTAGGGTATTTTCAAAAAGTGGCTTTGAAATAGGTGGTAGTGCTCTCCCAGGTGAAGCCCCAGCTCTCTGTGATGCTGGAACAGTCTTCTGCATGGCCATGGCAAAATCCTTTGCTGTTACTTTAATCGATCTGGCATCTATCTTCAGTCTCTTGTCACTCTCATGTATCTGCGGATAGCGGCGGCGCAAAGCACAGAGCCCAGCTTCAACACATAAGGCTTTAATATCAGCACCACAGAATCCTGACAAACAAAACAAGAACCAAATGTTAGGTCAACATATACATGTGTTATATAGGTTAAAAACTGTCTGGATGGCTGGGCCAAGAGTGTTGATGAATGATGAATGATCCAGTTGGCAGAGGGTTCACTAGTGGTGTTCCCCAAGGCTCAGTACTGAGTCCAGTCCTTCTAAATATCTTTATCGGTGATCTGGATGAGGGGATTGAGTACATCCTCAGTAAGCTCGTGGACAACACTACGTTGGCTGGGAGTGTTGATCTGCTGGAGAGCAGGAAGGCTCTGGACAGGGATCTCGACAGGCTGGATCAGTGGGTATGAGGTTCAACAACGCCCAGGGCTGGCTCCTGCACTTTGGTCACAGCCCCATGCAACACTACAGGCTGGCAGCAGAGTGGTTGAAAGGACCCACACTGCCTTCAAACTCACCAACACATTTCTCAGCCAGGTCTTCAAGTAAGTTGTCTGATGGCTTTAGGGTCCAGTCTCGTGTGTGAATTTTGAAAATTTCTAATCTTGCCTAGAAACAAAATGGTTGCATTTTAGTTTAAGCTTTCTCTTAAAAAAACAACCATGACACAAAACCCCCAAAAGCCTCCCACTAGTACAAATACTTCTCTTGTCTGCTAAACTTCTAAGTATTTTAAATGTCAGTTATTAATACACTCGCTGTGTCTTCAAGCAAGAAATTTAATAATTCTTAAATTCTTACATCAAACTCTTGTTGGTGGATGCAGTGAAATAAAAGGCATGGTCATCTTCCATAAAAAGTGAGTTTTATATGTGTGAGACCCAATGATTTTGAAGAACAAATTGTAGTAAAAGCCTCATCTCTAAAAGGACATTTTGCATAAAAGAAAATTCTCTCAAATTTAGCAAAATTTCACAGTGACTGTTTCAGTAGTTCATCAAATTTGCTTTCCTGCCAGTTCATTCAAAGAAAACAATTCTAGCACTCCATTTCAAATTGCTACAGTTGCTACCAAGAACAAAAAGTATGATTCCAACTACTGTCACTCATCCAGAAAACGTCAAATATCACCTATTCTCATCTCTGATCCTAGCAAGACTTTGAGTGAAGTATTTTCTGATACACAGACTAATTATGGCAGATTTCTAGAATTCTTCCACAGTAGGGAGTTGTGCTCCTCGTCTCAGGTTCCTGAGAGCAGATAAAAACTGGATACAAACAAACACACTGTTTCATGCACTTTTACTGGCTTTCCATCCAATTAGCCTTTTATCCTTGCTCCAAACAGTGCTAAGAAATATCAGAGATATCCAGAGAAAAACAGGGTTACAGTTTTGCACACCATCTCACTCCCAACCGTCCCTACCCCAATATTTTTGGTTGCTATAAAACCAATTTCTCCATTGTTTAGCACTTCATTAACTCAAAGTGCTGCACGTGTGCAGTGTACTTCTTATCTTTGTCCAAGTCTCTGTTAATAAGTACCAGTAAGAGCATCAGATCCCAGCCTACTTAATTTGCTCCAGCACTGGCCTTGATCAAAGTTTTTTTTTTTACCAGAAAGGAATTCTTGTGTGCACACCATTTCTTTCATCTTCAACACACTACAGCAATACTTTAATTCATACATTCATTCTTTCTTTAGCATTTCAATGAATAGCAGCACCTTTTTCTTTGCTGAGCACAGCAAAACCGAAATTAATTACAGAAGTAACTATTTGTTGACATCATCTTATTCCTGTATGTATTCAGTACCAGGTTTGCCCTCCAGAGTACAATGTAATGTCTCCAGATTTCCCTTTTGTGTCCAAGCTGTACACTACAGATGGAGATTTGCACTGCTCCGTGACACTGCCTTGTTACTAGAGGTTTGTTTTAAAGATGGACTTTGCCACATAAGCACTAAGGTGAAGTTGAATTTCTGACCTCTTTGTTTGGCAAGTTGAAGCGGAATTCTCGTTCAAAGCGCCCAGGTCTTCGTAAAGCAGGATCTATAGATTTCACTCTGTTGGTGGCTCCTATTACCACAACCTCTTCTCTGCTGGCTAAGCCATCCATAAGTGTCAGAAGTGTCCCCACAACAGAGCTAACAGAAAAATATAATTTTCATTCACTGGTTTAGTAAATTTTCTTCAGTTCCACATAACCTTCTCCAGCGATTCTTCAAAAACGACACATTTTTATTGACAAGATACTGATCAGCAAAAGAATTATTTTAAGACATAGCAAAATACAGATAAGGTAATACAGACCTTGTACTGATATCAAGCTTAGTAAATTGTTTACAATTATTGTTTAAAAATCATCTGAAATTCTCTAGCACTGAATTACTGCTTTTCAGGATCAATGAACGTGTCACATCAAGTTAAATAGGTTGCGATCTTCTTTTCACAAATATCAAGCACCCTCTACACAGATACAAAACATATCCTACCTATGAACCTGGTCTTGTTTGTTGGACCGTACAGGAGCAAGAGCATCGATCTCATCAAAGAAAATAATTGAAGGTCGCATCTGGTAGGCCTACAAAGAAAACACAGGAACACTGACGTCAGGTAAACAACACTACTTGAAAGAGAAAATGCATGAAAGATATTATGGTTGGAAAGGCACTGGAAATAGAATTCTCAGACTAGCATCAGAGATCTCTGCTAATTAACATAATGAAAACCAGCAGCCCTTCAACAGAAAACAGCAGCCTGTCAACCCACTGAACTGGGTGACAGGAAACAAATCATACCAGTAGTTTTTACAGCCATGAGAACAGAGACAGGACTCAGAGGGCTTCCATTATTGAATGGAATGAAATTGAAATGAACATGTTTTCACCCTGCATCTGTTTCCCTCTCATCTAAAGCCACCATCTCTTGCTTCTTGAGACATTTTTGTGACTGTTTGAGTTGTGTGTATGGTGGAGGGTTTTTTGAGGTTGGTTGTGGTGGCAATTTTCTTGTTTGCTTTACTAATCTTTTCAATACATCTCAAGATTTCAAGCCCCTAAAACTCCACTGAAAAAGGGAACACTGATAATCTCATTTCAGTGGAAGGAGATGATAAAACATGAAAAAGACTGAGTTCTTCTCGACCACAAAAAATTAGTTGCAGTTCCAACAGAACACATGGCATGTTTCAACCTTACCTGCTCAAATACTAAACGAAGCTGTCGTTCAGATTCTCCTACCCATTTACTCATGCAGTCAGCAGCACTTCTCATAAAAAACGTTACTTTTCTGTCACCTCTGCTACATTCATTAGCAAGTGCACGAGCAACCAGGGTCTTTCCAGTCCCTGGTGGACCATAGAATAAACAGCCTCTACAATTTAAAAGAAAGACGTTTTTTAAAAATTCACATAAGAAAAAGCCTCATGGAAAAGTATCTATTACAACCCTCATCCCTAAAACACACAAGTCTGCTCTCCTAAGCAGAACACTTCATGGATAAGGTGAGAAAAGCCAAGTGCTCCTACACAATTCGGCAAGGCAGCAAACAAAATTAACAAAGAGAATAATGCAGATGTACATAATATTGAGAAAAGATAGTAGCACCCCAGAAGGACATTTTCAAAATTTCTGACAAACCAACAGAGATGGTTACAGTACAGTGCAACAAAACGAGCAAACTTCCAATACAGCATCTGAGACGGGGCTAACTTAGGAATCACCCGTTCATTTTTCAAGGATAAACTGCATATTCATTCTTGTTTTCCCAAAAGTCAGGATTTGAGAGTAAAGCATTTCATTCTCCCTTAAAAAGCTTTAAGTTACTGGATTTGGTCTCCGTTTGCTGGTGATTAAGGAAGAGGAAGTAGTCTAAAAATGGGAAAGTATTCTGCATTTCTGTATTTCCATCACTAGAAGAGCCAATGCACTGCTGCTTCAAAAAGAATTTCAATGAATAAAGAAGCAAAACACAGATTTTCTTTTCAATGTTTGTAATAGTTTTAAAGTTACTGGAAGCAAAGAATTTGAAGTGCTATTTCCATATACCATGACTGAGTTTTGCTGACCCAGGATATAAAAAGTTAATGAATCTCTAATAATCTCATTTCATAACACAGAACTTGCTTAGCTGTTTAACAAGGGGATAGATTTCTTCTTTTAGCCCAAGCACAAAAACCACTGCAAAGTTTTAGTTGCAAGTCCTATCAATTGTAAAACTAATACCTGAAAATACTTGGGAAAAAAAAAGAGTTGGTAAAAGACAGAACTGGACTTCCACAAAACAAACTACAGTTAACTAGCAGTAGATAATTCCTTCCTGCTCACAAAATAATCAAGTCCACTTGCAGGCAAGACTCTAAAGAAAAAAATCTCCAACTCCGCCTTTTAAAGGCAAGACACTTCTAAAGGATAGTCTTGCCACACAGTAAATCTCTGAACCTACATATATGTTGTATTCTATGCATTTTTTAAAAATTACTTTCTATTAGTGCTAAAAGGAACCATAAACACAGCTGAAAATTTTGAATCATGGAAACATGTTGGTACCTCAGTTGAATATTCTCCTGAAAATAAGTGAGTTAAGAACTTATAGTTTTAAATGGTGCCTCTTACCTTGGAGGTTTAAATTTCAGTATCTCAAAGACATCAGGATAAAGCAATGGCAAAATGACCATCTCTTTCAAAGCTGAAATGTGGTCAGATAGACCACCTACACCATGAAATTGTGCCTAAAGATGAAGTCAATACACATGTGTTAAAGAAAGCAGCAACTTTGATAAGGTTCCATCAGAAGTTAGATGTCAGCACAAAGAAAATGCTAGGGGCAATTTGCAAATTGCTTGAGAGAAAGCTGTAAGTCAAGGGAGCTGCAGATGGCCCATTACTGGAAGCTTTCATAAATACTGCAAATGTCCCACTGACACAATGAAGTAAAAACACTTACTGAACTGTCTATTTGCATTTGCTCCACACCAGTCAGACTTGCTCCAATTTTCATGTGATCCCTGAGAACTTCATTTAAGTTGCCTTTCCGAGTTGCTTCCGTTTTCATGTGATCATTTGGAACTCCTTTTATGTCATCTTTTGGAGAGCTGGCCGAAAGGGACCTAATTTCAATTAAGGAGAAAGAAAAAGTGCTTTCTAATTTATGATGCAGTTAGATGATTTCTGATTTTCTAATGATAGCAAGTGAATCCAAAAGACCTTATAAATGATCATAAACTTCCTAAATAGTTAGATATTCATTCCAACTGTTTTACATTTAATGGCCATGAGTAAATAAAGAACTTTAAACTGATTATTATTATTATGTAAACTATTAATTATTTTAACAACTCTTAGCAGTTACAAATATGACTATTGCAACTTATAATTTAGAATTTCATTAGGCATTTTTCTTGTTTAAGGACAGTTTCATAAAGAAACATGAACTCTCTTGAGTGACTGAAAAAAAAATCCATTGAAACTTCCATACAAGCTCTCCCTGTAAGTTGTCTTCAGTTTTAATAATTTGTACCCTTCAAGATTAAGTCTTAAATCTTAATTTGTATACCCTTCAAGTCTAAGATTTTCAGAGGGAGATTATGGCTTCCATTCCAGAAAAATTAACTTCAGTTACACCATCTCAGCCACAACCCTCATCATCACCTTACCAGTGACCAAAAATACAGCATTTTCAAATAAAATATAATGGCTAGTAAAAAAGATGGATTCCCCTGCAGTGTTTGTTTCCTTTATACCCTCAGACTACCACAGTATTAATCTGCAATTATATTAATCTCAAATTACCACCAGTCCAAAAAACCTTGAAAGCATTATTCAGTCACATGACCAACAGCACTCTTAAGAAAGGAGAACCATCATAAACCATGCACCAACCTTTTAGGTTTTTTGCTTGAATCTCTCTCTTTTACAGGTGAAGTATTGTTGGACGAGCTTAGGTTACGTTTTCTTGGATCTGTTGAAAGCAAAGAATTTAGAATTTTTTACAAACAAGCTTGAGAGAAACCAGGATAGTCAGAGGCAGAAAACGGGACAGGACCCATCTCTCAGTTCAGGGAAAGTTTCAAGGAGGGTGATGTTGGGTGGTTTAATCAGTGCACAATAGAAGTAAAAAGACACATACCTGATTTTTAAGAAAAATTGAAAACCGCAAGAGTAAGATTATTAAGTCTCTTTAATTGCTATTCTTTCAAGGGTAGATAGGTCATTTTTTTAACTGAAAAGCAACAATAAGGATGCCAAATGGCAAGAAAAAAAATAGAATGCACACAAGATACATGCATTCAATAAAATTTACTGGCAGAATGAAGTAAGAAATATAAAGAGAAGTTGTATGTATGTATTTTCATTTAAAAAAAAAACCTAAACCAACAACTCCCCACTTCCATGCAAGAAATTAGCTCTCAAGAGAAACTGTATAAAATATAGTATTGTATAACATACTGCATTGGGTCTGGCTGGGATAGAGTTAATTTTCCTCACAGCAGCCCTCACAGTGCTGTGCTTGTCATTGGTAGCTGGAAAGGTGTTGCTAACACGCCAATGTTTTGGCTACTGTCTTCCCAACACTCCACTCCCAAGAAGTAGGCTGGGAAGATCCTGGGAGGGGACACAGCTGGGATAGCTGACCCAAATTAACCAAAGGAATTTTCCATACCGTATGACATCAGCTTAGATATAAAAGCTAAGAAAAGGTGGAGAAAGGCGGGGCATTTGTTATTTAAAATGTTTGCCTTCCAGAGAAATCACTACACATGCTGAAGCCCTGCTTCCTGGGAAGTGGCCAGACATCACTTGCTGATGGGAAGTAGAAAACAAAATCTTTTCTTTTTCTTTGTTTGTGCACAACCTTTTGCTTTTGCTTTGGTGAACTGCCTTAACCTACAAGTTGTCTTCCATGTTCTTGTCTCTCCCCTGTTCAGCTGAGAAGCGTGAGTGACAGAGCAGCTTGGTGAGCACAGGCGTCCAGCCAAGGTCAGCCCAGCACACCTACTTTCCAATGGAGCTTCATAGCGCTCAACAGCTTTCCTCTGCCGGAGGGAGCGACGCAGACCATCGCCTTCTTTTGCTTCATTTCTTTCTGGTGAAACCACTGCACATCAACACAGTGCGAAGTTGTGTAAGTACTGTTGCAAATGTGATGTATTCGAAACACACTACATGACATATTCCCTCCTGTCCACAACCTTTTATCTTGTCAGCATTTTTGAAAAACATGGATTTTTTTTTTTTCCTCTGAATACCTGTTCTGAGCTTGCTACAGTACAGCCCTAGAGCTTACCGCTTGTAATGGCAATAGCAACATAAATTCTTTAACAGATGAAAAACAACAAGTAGTTCAGCCCATCTCAATCGTTTAAGACAAGGCTTTTAGCTAGAGTGTAGTCAAGAAAATTTAAAGCAGAATTAGCCTACAATTCTACCTGGATCATCAGGTTTTTCTTTGTTAGTTCTTCCCATGTTTACGCTTTCCTAATTAAGAGAAACAAGAAAGATCAGTCAGAAATATGCAAAAAACCTGTGGGCATATTTGGTGCTTATATACTAACATTATTAAGGCATTCCATATACACAAAAGATTAAATTAGGCATAGGAGAGAATGGGAGCATCTCTCTGGTACCCAGGATTAATAACAATTATTTCTGCTCTAAGGTAGAGTTTAGTACATGTGATAGTTAAACACTTCACCAGATGCAAAAAAGAGTGCATCAATTAATCCCAGGTAAATAATCCAAGAGTGTAGCAGAACCTAGGACAAAGCAAGTCCTAGCAGACAAAAAAAGTCATCCTGGCATTTGGGAGATGATAAACAAAGTACTATGGAAAATTCTGGTTTCATTAAAAAACAAACAAACAAACAAAACCCCAAAGAATACAAAAAGGAATTCAGATCTAAACAAAAAAAGACTTATCAAAGCAGGTTATGAAGATGTTCAAAAAACAAAGCACCTGCCATTCAAAAGGATAGCAGACCAACTTAATGGAGGAAAAATAAGAGGGAATATGGCTGCTGAATATCATTTTAACATGAGTTTCTCTCAGAACAGAGGACTACTTGAGCTCACAGGCAAGGCTGGCAAAAGAACAAACACAGATAAAGCAGGCATCAGTTTTTAGTAAGGTTTGAAGTGAAAACTCGAGCCCTGAAACAGCTGTTCATAAGCAGAATCCATTCAAAAGCCATAAGAAAATTCAGAAAGCATAGTTTACGGCATGTATTGCAGCATTTCACTGCTATTTTTGAGTTTCTGAACAAGAAGATATTTCCTCCACCCTCAGAGTGTAGATATGACATGACTGTAAGCTATTCAACTATAATTGGAGAGCAAAAATAAATAGTTTTCTATACTGAACTATGCTTTGGAGGAAGTTTGTTGAGCTAAATTAATAATACAACTAAATAATTCCTCTACATGAAATACCCTACAAATCATCTCCCCATCATCTGCTTTTTTTGCAAGACTGCTTCTGAAGTACTAAGATACAAAGCTGACATGTAAGAGCAAAGATAGGCAGGTACAAAAGGACCTCATTGAAAACAGCACACAATCAGTATGATGTTTCAATATAGTGTGCACAAAGCAAGTCATTGACCTCCAGCCAAATTTTTCAACACTTCTTAAAAATTAGGTCAAATGCTTACATTTTTACAGAGAGATTTAAGAACAAGTGGTTAAGCATTTGCAAAAACACACCATTTTCAGGTTTATTTTCTCCTCTTGCTGAACACAATAAAAAAAAATCTCATTTAGCAATAAAAAAAATGAATTCTGAAGATCATATTAAGATAACAGAAAGAAATTATGGAAGCGTGTCATTGCACTTAGGTTGCTCTGCAGGATAGCATTAAGTCATTTTTAGTTAACAGCCTTCCTCAGACAAGAGACTCACAGAGTCTTCTGTATTGGAAGGAAGCCACAAGGATCATTGACTACAACTCTTAAGGATACTTATTCTTCTTGTTACTGGAATTAAGGTCTTATCTTAATTTTCTATGACTTACCTATGATTTTCTATGACTATATAAGATAGAAGAAACATCTCATTGCTGTTAAACTTTGCAAATCTTTCAGAAAACAATTTCAGTGTGGGCTTCACAAAGAAAATTAAGTTACAGACACACAGACAGGAACACTAGGTCTGCTTCACTTTGTATCCAACTTTCTGCCATATCTTAACTCGATCTGGCATGCGAAAATTATTTGTAAGAATGAAAGAAAAGTTAATTAAACATGAAGGTGCTTGTGATGCCAAGAAAAGTGATTCAGAGGAAAAGTCCAATCTACTGAAGGTCACAACATAGAGCGATTTTGGAGCACAAGAACCGGCCTACACGTAACAGAGGCCCAGGTGTGATGATCTCTCTGCAACAGGCAATCCCAAAATGAGGACACCAGCAGCCAATTTAAACATTGGCTGTGCCCAAATTCTTTACACATGAAACACCTGCCAAATACACCCTTCTGGACATACTCTGACCTGGAAGTCTTAAACAATCATAGGGACCTGTTGCCAAAAAAAAGCTCAGGTTCAAGAGCTTGGCTGCAAAGTACAAAGGCCCACACTTCATATAAATTAGCACTTTAACAATAATGGCAGGACATACCCATGCAGGCAGAGTAAGAGAGAGGGACCCTATGTGCCAGCTGCCGTGGAATGCTGGAATGTGGAAATCCACGCAGAAAGGCTGTGAGGTTGCTTAGCAACCGTCCCTCCCCAGAGTTCCAGGCTTCACCACACCCAGGCCTGGCGGGACCCTGCTAGAGAAAGTCCCACTTGCAGCCTGCAACTTCACCACCACAGAATCATGGAATGGTTCGGGTTGGCGGGAGCCTTTAAAGATCATTTGATTTCAACTCCTCTGCCGTGAGCATGGACCCCTTTCACTAGACCGAGTGGCCCATCCAACCTGGCCTGCAACAGGGCATCAGCAACTTCTCCGGGCAACCTGTTCCAGTGCCTCACCACCACCACACTAAAGACCTGCTGCATGTGTAGTGGCACGTAGGGAAGTCTCAGCCTAAACACATTTAGCTCCTGCTGCCAGGAACAATACCTTTTTCTGCTGTCAAAAGAAGGAGAAAATTCCTAGCCAGTATTATGCACAAAGGCTTGCTAATAAGGCTCATTTAAGTAGCTTTGCAAGATGATGAAAAATTCTAGTTGCTTTTAAATTTGCCAAACAGAACAGATTGATTTGTAGTGGTGTAACTACTTTTTCAAGTCTGCAGCTTTGGTGGACCTCAAAATCACATTTTCTTCAACTTTTATCCAAACCTATATTACAGAAAGTATAATGTGAAACGGGTTTGATAGGATTATTTTCCATAAATAAAAATGAACTGGCATTAAGTCTGCTACTAGCTTTTAATTGGTTATTAATTCACTTTTGTGTTATCTGGTCCATTACTTTTTCCAAGGAATTATGTGACACTGACAAGTCTATAATTTCCTGGCTTATTTCTTTTATTCTATTAAATATTGGCATGTTACCTTTCCTTTGCACTCCTGAAATTTCCCCTGTGTAGCAAGAGTTACTGAAAATGAACATTAATAATCAAACTCCTCAACAGTGCCTTTAAACCTGTAAGATACAGCTTATCCAAACCTGCTGATTTAAAAATGCTTCATTTCCTGTTCCAAAGCAAAAATAGAAATAGCTTCAAAATTCCTGAAGCAGATGTAGTTCTTAATCCTCCAAATCAAGCCAGTAGGAACTGGGAATGCTCAGGATCCATCATCACTTGGAATAAGTCACAGAGGACAAGAATAACTTCTAACTGTGATACAGAAGAGAAGGTCACGAGTGAATACTCTTTGACCTGCTAGTTGTTAAAACACAGTTGTTTCTGTTTTGGCATATGTGGAAACTGAGATGTAGGGAATCCTAGCAATACCCACAGTGCATGTATCAAACATAAGAGCAGAAGTCGGGAGGTCTGAACCACTCATGGCCTAACAGCTACAGGCAGCTCCTCATACATCCTCCCCTTTGTAACCCAGAGGTTCCAACCAAACATCACCACATCAGAGCACGAAAAACCATGTACAGCTGTTCATTATTAGCTGATTATCTTTTTATTGGAATCACAGTTAACACTAACTATGAAAAGGGAAGTAAAACAAATAATTGCTGGGGTTCTTCTGTACAATTTTGGGAGTTTGCCTCAGATCGATTTTTTTTTTGTAAAGCTGTCAGCGCACATGGAATTAGCATGATGTATAACTACAAGTAATTTTTAAAATAACACTGATAATAATTTTGTATTTTACATTGTCTTTTAAGGAGATAAAGGACAAAAAAAAAAGGTAATGCAGACATACATACAAATATTGTGTAAGAAACCTAGAAAAACAGATAGAGAGGTTACATGTCAAAATGGACCAGTCAGTAGAGTATTGATAAAAAATTATCCACATTCTATCATTACTTGTTGTAAGGTTGAAGTTCTGAAACGTGCAAGTATGCATAAGCATAAAAGAATTATGAAGTCAAAGATAAAAAAATTAAAAATTTAAATAAATGTCTGATATAGTGTAGTAATAAAATGGTCGCACTTCCATATAGCATGTTCTGAGATATATTCAAGTAGGAAAGCAGCTGAGACCAACTGAAACAAGCTATAATGTTAAAATATTGAATTGCTCTTGGCTAGAGTAGCTAATATGAGTTATAAATTTGAATTCTATTCCTTTATGCTTACTGCTTGGAGATATGGAATGATCCAGCAACAATAAGAAATCTTTATAAATTTAATAGTGTATTTGCTTCTTTGTGATTTAGCATTCTAAAACACTCAGGCAAAAGAAAGGCTGCATTAAGAGAACATCAGTGACTCATATTCAGGGGATAGGCAATACCATATCTGGGATTGCTTTTATAATGCTAATTCAGCTCAGCTGTGTGAGTCCCTTTCCAACAGGGGTCATTTAATGAGAGCATTCTTTTTCAGAAAACCCTGTCTCTCTCAGATCTGGGAATAAGTCAGCATTTGTGTTGAAGAAGATGCTAAATGGGAGACAGCCAATCCCTCATTTGCTGTAGAAGAGGAATTTGATGTAGTGAATGATGTAGCACTTGCAGAACAGTTGTTGGATTTAGGAATTTGAGTATTGCCCAGAAGAATACACGTTGCTCTTTTTCTATAAAATTCCTTGGCCATACTGGAATAATTTAAATAATAATTTTTCAAAATTGTAATTAATTCTGTTTTCCTCATTTTCTATACCAAATTTTAAATCCTCTCTGTTTCATTTGTGGAATTTTAAAATCTCATAGTTGTAATTTAACATTTAGTAGACTGTAGGTCTTAAAGGAATTGCAGCTACCCACAGTCAGTCAGAAGTTGAGCTAAAGGATACCACCTATTCATCTAAACCAAAGTAACTGTGGTAATTTGTCCTACTCTTCTTTTTGTAGTGTTCTTGGAACTTAATTCCAGGGCACTATAGGCAGTCTGAACTTACTAATTACTATGAAAAATCAGCTCCAAGGTACACCATCTTAGGCATCCAAAGTTAGTGAGCAATTTTGACCAATGTTCCTTTGTTTCCATCTAAAGGCTGGAACGAATGGAAATGGAAACCTGTATATAGTGTCTGAATAGCCATACAAGATGTATGTTCACCAATTCCCTGGCTCTTTGCCCTGCTCCTAAGATAAAGAAACATCCATACTTGGACTTAAATCTCCATCAATAGTTCTCCACCCAGGTATTTGACGTGAATTGAAGGATCTCGGGGAACATCACAAAATAGATTTCTTGTGCAACCTACACATCAGCTTAACTTACTTTCAGCAAGCAAAGATGATACCACTGACATAGCTCATGAGAGTCAAGAGGAATTAGTGGTTGTTTGTGAAGTGCTTAGGTGCTGTCATGAGGAACACCACAGAAAAGTCTGTAAGAAATCAAGAATGTCTATCAAGAGCAGCATTTGAGCAGAGAGTGATAAACAAAATGCAAGATCACATGTTGAAATGGGAAGAAAATACTAGTGAATTCTTTGGCACCATCCATTCATTCCAATAAATGAGGTAAGGGTATATGGAAAGAATAGTTTATGATCTGATAACTAAGGCCATTGAAAGTTGCCGTTGCAGAGGGGCTTAAACTTGCATGGACATTTTATTTCTGACTCATTCTAAATCTTCTCATCTTGTATGCTTATGTGCCATTTCCTAGATTTTTAAAATAAAATTAAATTAAATTAACTTAAATTAAATTTAAATTAAAATAAAAACAATCTACTTCACATTATAGAAAGATACATAAATGCACTTATTTCATATTACATTTCATTGGGACTTTTGAGTTCCCTGATTTGTTGATACTGCTAAACCTCTATATTTGAAGTTTGTATCATTAACAAATACATGCTCCAATTACCCAAACATATCTCAACAGATGTAATCAGTAGGTATCCAACTCATTATGGAATTAAATAGATAGTTGACACACTGACAAGAAATTACATGGAAATAACACACCCAGTTGAGCAACTTCCCCCTGCTTGCTTTTCCTAATCATCTGGTCTACCAAGAGTATTATTGTTACATAAACTTTTTTTCCTTATAACTTTCACTTTTCTTTTACATATTAAAATACAGGTTTAAATAAATTACTTGAAAGTTCAGTTGAAAATCTGTGGCACTGCCACATCTGCATTTACAAATCACCAATGGATGCTTTGGTCACAGTAAAATCCTTTCTTCCTTTTACAGTTCAGTTCTTAAAATATTACTCCTCTACAATGTTGATGAGTCTCGTGATTTTTTAAATTTAAATAGCAAGAGAAATGTTTTTCCAACAGCACTATGAAGTGAAAATAAACATTGATTCCTTTCTTGCTTTCAGCAGGATCCAATCTCCAGCTCAGCTGTGTACACTGCACTCCTCACTTGCATGAACTTTTCTTCATACATCATTTTAAAAGGAATAAATTTTTCTTCAGATTTTCATTCTGTGTGCATTATCACCTTGAGAAAAGCCACTTGCTTCACGTATTTGTTTTCATTTGGGGGCTCATTCCAGTGCAAAGTCAAATCCTCTTAAACCTTCGGTTGATTCCCGGCTTTATTGATAGGCAACCTAGATTTTGGGTAGCTATAAATAATTCTTTATCTGTCATTCCAATCTCTAAAATTTTTATATATCAGTGAATCGAATATTGTAGCAAGATTTTTTTCATTCTACTGTGTTATAATACAATGCCCTGTAAGAGACTTCACCAATACAACAGCCATCAAACCAGAGGTCACGGCGTGAGAGTGATGTTCGGCTGGGGCCATCTACTGGTTGTATTGCTGAGCTTCCATTGCCAGATTTGGAAAACCACTTTATATTTGGAATTCTATTGTAATTATAAAAATAGCTGCATCTATTAATAGCTTAATCACCTACATATGTGATGCTTCTTATGTACTGGTTATTTTTTTTAAGATTAAATATTCTGTGAACTTAATATGGCCCAATTATCAGAAGAAAAAAGAATTAATTTATCTTGTTTTCATAAACAAAATAAAAAATGGAGGGGAGGAGGCCTAAAAAAGCTCTTACTTCTCAATAACACCAAAAAGAAAGCAAGGAATAAAGTAATATTAATGCTAAGATGTAAACAATTTAGTAAAGGAATCTACATATCTTCAGCTTTTATTTCTTTGATGAAAAGGATAAATAATTCTTATTGTCTTACTTGATGTTTTGTAAGATTTCACCTTGAATTTTTATGTGTTGCTCTAAAATAGCTAAGGTGCACCATGTACCATTTTCTTGGGATTTAAAAAGATCTCAGTCAACTTTATGATATTCTTCAAAGGCTTTTATTAAAAATAAATTAATGCCAAAAAAGGAGCAGATGAAAAGAAATATAAAGTCTTTAAAACCAGAAGCTCTAATTAATGAGCTACTGCAAACTAAGAATAATCCAGACAATTTAGTTCAAAAATCCAAAAGTGTATTTATATAATGATGCTATTAAGTATGTATTTATTCATTTATTGTATGATAATGTTGATAATTATTTGTGGTGTGATTGAGTAATTTCTATTATTGCAAGACTACACAACTTTTAACTGTGTTTTCAGGAGCAAGAGAGCATTTTACAGATTTTGCAAGTTTAAGAGAGATTCTTTGCACCTATTAAATTAGTATACATACACATTTATGTATTTATACAAATAGACACAAATATATACGTATGAGCTTATTATGCTAATGCCTATACCTACATCCGCGTGCATGTTTGCAATATATGTGTATACATCTATATATGTCAATGCATGCATGCACACCTGTATATCACACCAACATCTAAATCAAACTGTTTGTGGTCTCAGTTAAACAAAATCCTCTGTTGGCTCTTACTTGTACTGGGATTAAACATCTACCATTATTCACATTTGCCCTCATCAGATCCATCAGCAGGACAGACTTCTAACAGGAGCTGTAAGTGGCAAGTAATTTTATCAAGAAATGCAAAATGAAATTTAAAATGTATAAAAGGCAGATAAACAATTAGACTTCCAAGCATAAACAGGAAAGCGTAAATATATTGCAGGTTTGGAGACCAGACTATGGGAGCTAGAACTAGGAAGAAAGACATCACCACCATGATAAATGGAACTGGTAAAAACACCTGTAAGAGAAAGAAAAAACGGGATTTAGGAAATAAATGAATCAACTGTGATTTTATGCTTCATTCATAAAAGTAACAATGTGCTCTTTGCCACAGCAGAGTACCATTTCTCATGCTGCTATAAATTCACCCAGGACAAGAGTCATCTAACTCAAATTGCCTATAAGAGAGGCATCTTTTTTAAAATATTTGTTTAGGCTCTTTCTATTGTCAAGGGGGAGAGACAGGCAGTACTGGAAATCCATTTGTTCACATATGATGTTGTGGGTTTCTATAAGACACTCATGGCTGGTTGCCTAGAAGCCTTCACAATAAGCATCCACTTCTAACCCAGCTTTCTGACTGCTAGAGTAAGAGGAAATTCAGCGTATCCTTAATGCCTGTGATTGTGTCAGGAAAGATGAGAGCAGATCATAGTTTAATTAACTGTGGAATGGCAATGGGTCCTACCCTGTTCTTGTTACTGCTCCACACTGGTATGGTTCCACATTGTTTGCACATCTCCCCCATTCTGCATAGAACCATCTCCTCTTTTCAAGTGCAAGTTCTCTGGGGCAGAGACCATCTGTTTGTTTCTCTTCCTTTTACAGTGAAGCAAAATTTTCAAATAAAGCTCTAAGCATTGAGATTATTGTTTGTATTTTTGTGACTATCCACTTTGGATTTGCACTTCTTTTATAACTTTTGCATGCTACCCATGACTCAGGAAAAAAATCTATAAAAAATGGTTTTTAACTTAGATCCATTTACTTTGTATGGTCGATGTAGATGAGGTTCCCGGTATCGAAGTACAATCAGGCTTGCACAAGTCAGTCCAATCATAAGCCAGGTAGAAAATCCGAAGTAATTTGTTAACGTAATAAGGTCAGAGGGGATGATAAAAATGGATGCAATCGTGGTTGAAAAAATCATGGCTGGTACTGGAGTACAGGAGTGGACATTAAGCATGGATATTAAAACAGGTAGATGTCCTGACTGACTTCCAGCATAGTTTAATCGACCAAGTGTGAACATGCTGCTGTTGAGGGCACCAAATATTGAGACAGCAACAGAGAGAGGAATGATCCAGGCAACAGAGGGGATCACTCTATCAGCCCAAGTGACTGCCACAGCAACTGCAAGAAAGCAAAGAATTAGTGTAGTAGAAGTACCATGTTCTGAATAACTGACAGACTCAACAGGAACAAAACTTAAAATACAAGAATCACCTATTATTTACCAGCAATGCCTGCTTTTTCGTTGCAGTAATCAAACACTAATCCAATCTTAAGGGTATTTCATTCAGGAGTTAACATTTCCTGGGAGGATGACAGCAAGGAGTGCTGCCTTCCAGAGCAAGCCAGGGAAACCTGCTGGGGCCAATACCACAGTCATGGACTGCCCAGCAGGAGTGAGCTGCACCTCACATCCTTGGTCCCTGGTGTGACCACGGTGGTGACACGATCTGCTGTTACAGGAAACTGCCAACAGGAGCACATCTACGTTCAGAGATGGGTCAACAAATGTGCTATTAATGAGATTTTGCTTTGGATGGAACTGGGAAATGTGAAAGATTGTTTCTGAAAAAGAGATATTCAATATTGCTTGGAAATTAGCTATAGCTGATATTTTAGTGAGGACAATATTTAATGGGTCTATAACCAAATGCCATGAGGAACACAGGTCTTGCAGTGTCCTGTGCAGCACAGGAATTTATTAGAGATGGGGAAAGCAGTGCACCCCACCTAAAAAAAAAAAAAAAAAAAGCAGTGAAGGAATAAGAACAAGCAACCTTTGAAAGAGTGCTATGATTTTAAGGCTATCTTCTCAGCTGGATAAACACAGTTCTCCTGGCATGCATGGAGCTGGTCATGCCAGCTGGCAGCTGCTATTCATGGATAGTCTGGTATTTGCTGCCTCCTTCATTGTAGCATGCAAATGATCCATCTCTCCCAGCAGATAGCCTGACACTGGCTGAGCGATAATACGAGGTTACTGAGTGACAGCTACACTGTTCCCATTTATATTAGTGAGCTTTTTTCATAGGAAAAAAATAATTGATCCATCCAAATGAGGTATGGTTTTTGACCTATTCCTGTAGGCAAGGTCTGACAGCTCAGTCTTGTTACAGTGGGATTTAAAATATGCTGCTTGGACAATCAAGGACAAATACAGTTCCCCTTGGAGCTTTTCACGGGCAGCTTATTGGTACAGGATCTGAGACAGGCTTTATATACATTGGAATTTTGTAAAGGCTCTTCTAAGGAATCACAATATTTATCATGAATAATACACACCCAAAATGGCTACATTTTTGTGCCCACAGTCTTTTCTGTACTCCTGAACATGCTAGACTTGTCCACCTCCTAAAGAGTAATGGCTTTAGTCTGAGCCTCCATGAGATAGAGAAAGAAGGAGGAGATAGAATTAAAACTACAGGAAAACAAATATCATCTCTATAGTTGGGACCTTACTTGCACCTTATTTATCAGATTTTAATACACTTCTGATTTCTTTTTAGACAGTGTAGGGAAAAGCCAACAATTTCAACAATCTGCCTGCATTCATCCAGCTTGTGTCATACAGTAAAATTAAAGACGAATTCTCTGTTAAAAGAAATTGAACCCAAATTTCTGGACTGTGTAGTTAGATGAGCAGAAGTAACCCAGTACATTGACATCAGATGGATATGTTAATGGGCCACTCCTTTTTAATTAAAAAAAATATTAAATACATACCTGAGGAGACAATTTCCTTAGGTGTGAGGACAGTCAGATATGAGATGTTCACTAGCAGATAAAAAACAATTACTGCAGGAACAGCAGTCATTACAGTTAAGGGGATATTTCTGCTGGGGTGTTTCATCTCCTCTGAAAAATATAATTTAAAAAAATAAATGAAGCAAGCAGTGTAGCTTCTGCAAGCGTTTTTCAGTGGTGAAGCTGTGCAGAGTTTGACAAGACTAATACCAAAGTCCTGTCCCAATCCCTAATCTTGGCTGCTAAATTCTCAGCTTGTGAACAACCACTTCATTTGAGTGGTTCTCAATTAGGATAATATCAAAGATTCTTAAACAATTTATTTTCATTTACCTATTTTTTTACTATTTTGGAAGGAGGGCTGGATGAAGAGCTGACTGATTAAAAAATGACAAAAGGAGTGATAATTTTCCTTTGATTTGATTAAGAACATATTTGACTTACATTAGAAAACTGATTTGGTAGGAAATTTTCAAGTAGCCTTACTTGAAAATCACTAGCTTAAACATAAAAGTCTAAAGTCACATTATTTATTCTTATGTTACCTCATGAATCCTGATCTGAAACTTACTGAGTGTATTTGCCTATTCCTGCTCAAAACCTTTCTGTTTGCTCTTATGTCAAGAAATAGAAAAAGTAACAGAAAAGACTGAAGTTATTAACATAAGAGCTTTAAAAGTGGGCCATTCCCAGATGGATTCTGATTATTATTACCTTTTCAGGGCAAAGATGATGGAGGAAAACTGTTTAGTGCTAAGCCTGATAGCTTAGAACTACTCTTACCAAACAAGAAAAAAAAACTCAAATTTTGCAGGTGAACACCTCAGGCACTGCCACACATTCCTGAGCATGTCATAGTCCCAGCAAAAGATGGAGCTGGTTTCCAGAAGCCTAATCTCAATCACCCTCATCTCAGTCAAAAAGGTTCTTTTTCATCTCTTTCACTCCTTCCTCTTGTTCCCTCCCCACTTCCCGCTTCCCTCAGCATTTATAATTTCCTGAGTATGACCAGCAAATAACTGACAAGAGGGAAGAAGTGAAAAGTCAAATGTCTGGCTTATTTAAACTATTTTTAGGAGACAGAAATCTGTTTCCTGCTTCACATTTGATTTCTATCTTCTGCTCACGATATCAACCTTAGACATGATCCCTGTGCTGGCTGTAGTGCACATAGACAGGACTGAAGGACCACAACAGTGGAATTCAGATACTATCAGAGAAGTTGGGATTTATTTCAAATGTATGAAATACACTTAGTAATTTTGAGCTCAGAAGAGGATAATCACCAAAATTGCCAATTTAAATTTATCTTTCCATTCGTTTTGTTGTTTCTTGCAGTCTTGCCAGCCAGCTGGCACCTGATCCATCAGCTGAAGCTCACAGAAATGAAGTTATTGTTGAAGAATAGGAAACCCAGTTTGGTTCAGAAGTATTGCATTGGTTACAGCTGTCTAAACAGCTGTGCTGCCCAGTGTATGGCATTTATTAGTACTGCTAACTGATCAGAAAATAAATCAGTATTTTACCATAAGTCTTGTATTTTCTCAGGCTTACAAAGCCTAGTGCTTGCCTTTAAGGAATCCTTAAGGTTTTGAAACCATACTTTCCTGATTTATATCACTTTTTAAAAATTGCAGCCTATTTTTAAAGCTGGAGTTCCTGGATTATAAAGATAAAAGTCAGGTTTTTAAACATTAACCAAATTTTCACACTATCCTCACCACTGAACTTTGTGGCATGCATTTAACACATTCAGTTTATTTAATATTTTACATGATAGAGGTCAATGGATACAAATGGTTAAAGATATAACAGCAATATCCACTTGCTTACAATGTAAATCCATTAATCTGATGATACGATAAAACTCTATTAATTTAACTTGTGACGTGAATAACTAACATTATGAACATCATCTTTGTAGCTTTCATGAAAAAATGCTCATTTATTACTGCCACGTTAGCAGATACGGAATAGGGGAGTAAATAGATATTCAAAAACCTTTTTAATGTTAAAATTTAGTACGAGTTCTATGAAAAAATTTATACCATCTTCCTTAGATCTCCCTTTACCTTCTATTAGACTCCAAAAGTATATTTTTCCAAGAAAATATAACCCATAAAATTACTACATTCTAACAAAATTTAAAATGAATTTGTACAAACCAGCTGCATAACCTCAGATAAGGCACAGATGTTTAAATAGAAATTATCTATGCATGCATAGTTTGGCGTGGATAACTTAATATTTTCCTAAAAATACACTGACATGGACACTGAGAAGGACAAAATGCCAATTTTTAAGGTATGAAAAATTCTGTTTATGCATGAGATTTAAAATTACCTATTATGATTCCTCTTGTACTTCCCTGGAAATGTCAGCTTGATTCTGCACAAAAAGCAGGAACCTTCCCTAGAGAGGAACAGCACCTCTTCTACCAGCCTAAGTAAACACTCATGTAAAATGTGAAGGACCCTGTGGTCTTGAAGCAGAGACAAGTTCTGCCAAAACAAGCTGAGGAACACAAGAATGAGAACTGCAGAACTAAATGTAAAGAAGAGGAGCGGAATACCTGCCATGTAATTGAGGGACCACCAGCCGCCATAGGCGTACAGTCCTTGGAAGAAGGCTTCGGCAACCTGTGAGGCGCTGGGGATCTCGGAGCCGAACATGTCCTCAAACCTGGCCAGACTCTCCTTCTGCCTGGCAACGAGGAGAACTATGCCACCGACAGCAATCACAGACAAGGCCATCATCTTCAGCAGAGTGAAAACCGTCTGCACCCACACAGCCATTCTGACGCTGAGGCCATTCAAAATCCCCAGGGACCAGAGAATGGCCAAGGCCAAGCACTTCTTCAGCACATCTGGTGCAGGGCAAATGCCATAGAAGGGCCGGGTGGCGTATTCAGCAAACAGCAAGGCTCGAGCAGCATTTGATGCTGGCTTGGTAAACGTTGATGTCCAGATAAAGGCGAAGGCAGGTAGGGATCCAAGGCCTCTTTTAATATGGCTGTATTCTCCTCCCGAGAAGGGCAGAGCGGTTCCCAGCTCCGCATAGCAGAGGGCACCCATCAGAGAAACCAGCCCAGATGCGGCCCAGATCGTTAGTGCAACGCCAACGTTGAGTAAGGAATGTTTTAACACCCCTGTGGGAGACACGAAGATCCCTGCTCCCACAATTGATCCTATGATAAAACTTACCCCATCAAAATAACCTATATTTCTTTTGAGTTGCGTCTCGGCTTTTTCTTTTCTTTGCACAACTTTGGGGTCATTG
This sequence comes from Callaeas wilsoni, assembly GCA_013398955.1. Taxonomy (NCBI): domain Eukaryota; kingdom Metazoa; phylum Chordata; class Aves; order Passeriformes; family Callaeidae; genus Callaeas; species Callaeas wilsoni. Next base: position 2,316 of record VWPU01016959.1, on the reverse strand, counting down.
TTTCCTCCTTTTCCCATTTTTTTTCTGTATTTTTTCACAGCAGATTTCACTTTGTTCTTAGCAGTCTGTCATGGCCCTACTTGCTAGTGAAATGTTGTGAGAAGCTTGGCTTAATCATTCAGAAAAGAGAGCATACTTTGGGTTTTGATGTCTCCTGTGTGAAGATGATTAACCAAATACTTCAAGAAACACTGGCAAATCATGTACATGTTGGTTTAATATGTACTTCAGAAATTATTAAGGTCTGCAGGTGTTTTTAAAGAAAACAGCATAAAAAATAATGCACAGCAAATGCGCATTTCTCAGATGACTTTCATCAACTTTTTTTAAGTACATCTTCAGAGACAACCACAGAGGTGAGTAAATGTGACTTCTACATCAACTCTAGGGAAAGAGGAAGGATATGGCAGCATGAGGAAAGAAATCAACCTTCCATATGTTATTGACAGTGACATGGACATTAGATGAACAGCCTGGCACTATTTTTCCACCATCCATATATAAAATGGACAGTGATAATCAATGATCACCAGTATGTTTTGCCAAAACCTCATCAGTCACTGCGTATACTAGAGTTTGTTTATACTTCACTCATTAAACATTGCCCTAGAAAGAAAATTACCAGTTTTATTCCCAGTTTTTTCCTGAGCACTCCTTGTTAGAATAGTACTCAAGCACGTCCTAAGATGACATTAATCTTCGGACACTGCTGTGAGGGAAAGAAGCTGTATTGTAATTTTCATTTTCTGCAGGGGGGCTGTGGAACAGAAAGATGAAGGATGAAAGTTCCCACCAGTGTGGCACGTGATTTTAAGGTGTGGCTGCTGATTTTTCTACACATTTATCAATCTGTATTATATTTTGTGTTAGGAGCTTCTCTTCAATCAGATGGGGAGATATCATAAACCAATGACTTTTGTACCAAAAAATGCAATTATTCTTTTAAAAGATGTAGAGAAAAATGGGCAGAAAGAAGAAAACGAACTGAAAAGAAGCTCAGCATGGACCCTAAGGGTTGTGTAAGTGCCCAAACTCGTAACTGCGAAGTCCTTACATTTTGTCAGTCAAGTTGCAGAACCAGTTTTGTCCTGCAGGTCAAAGCTCAGTAGTGCAGTGAACAAAATTCATGCTTTTACAGGGGCCAACTTGGAAGACACAGTGGTTCATGCCAGTCCTGAACAGCAGGATTTTCACTCAAATACAAAATAAATTCATCTGAAAAGTTAGTTTATATAATATGCCATCATGTAAAAAACCTTTGGCTAAAATAGGCATGTGCACAGACTGTTCTTTTAATTGTTTCAATGACTTAAAGTGGGTTTCCTTCACCACACAGAAGCTCTGCAGCATGGTCAGTGACAGAATCTACAGCTCCAGAGCAGCTTAGAACCATAAGAAAATTCTTCCAACTTCTCCAAATCCCTGCAGTACTCGCTAAATACTTTCACCTTATGGACTACAAAAGTTGTAGTTCTACAAGAAGCACACCTCTACGTACTAAAACTTGCACGCATTTTAAATTGCATTTATTCATTGAATAAATTGTAGTGTCTTTAAGTATGCATTTACCATGCATTGTTACTAATTCATAATAATTAAAATATTAATTCTCTAGTATTCATTATTGGGAAATTCAGCATAGATACGGTTATTTACTCTTTTAAATGGTTAAAATACATATTTTCCTGTTTTATTTCAATGTTTTTTCTGAGTCTCCTTCTCTGTGAATGCACACGTATTTTTTGATATCCAGCAATCTTCCAGCTCTCTGTGTATTCTGCCATGTACAGCTGGATTTGGATCACTATCTTAAATCAATGTTACACTAAATGGCATCTTAAAGTACAGATGCAACTGACTTTTTTTCACTGATCATCCTAATGTACGATTTCTAGTACAACACAGGCATTTACAGAACCTCCCAAACAGCAGATTAATAACGATTTTTTACTTCTGACAAAGCTGCCTGATCTCAGAAAACCTCACTGAGATTATGACTTGGTGGCTGGGCACGGGAACAGGGTCCCCAGCGGAGCGGTCACAGCTGCAAGCCTGACCGAGCTGCACAGTGCTCTCAGGCACACGGTGCGGTTCTTGGGGATGGCCGTCCGTGATCCCCGTGTGTTCCTTCCAGCTCAGGATATTCTGTGATTCTGTGAAATTCTTAACACTGCGTGAGCTCTAAAAAACACCAAAGCCTCCCCACGTCCTTCTGAGCAGAATTCACAGCAGTCCGGTCTATAAACCCGGCCCCTTCCTGGCCGATGGCAGGAAGCGTTAGGAAGCGGCAGGAAGCGGCGGGGAGCGGCGGGGAGC